>OX940968.1:12701892-13115111 GCA_954870475.1 Euphrasia confusa | reverse complement strand
GCGTGGATTCCCTCTTTGACCCTCCTTTTGAGCACATTTTAGGGGCTTTTTGGTCAATTCAAGGGGAGATGTGGATGGCATAAGAGAAGGCTTGCACAAGAAGACAACACACACACTTTCCATCACCCTCACCTACCAAGAAACAAAAACACCATTTTATTTTCTCTCTCTAGTTCTTGAGATTTTTGAAGGGTTTATTGTACTTGATATTTTAGTTCTCCATCTTGCATCAAGAATATTTATTCGAGCCAAGTAAAAACGTTGTTCGTGTCGATTAGGAGATCATTGTGGTACAATTTATTTTCTAATCCGATCACTTTTGATTCTATGTTTTTATTTGGCTTGAGCATGTTTTCATCTTTTCATATTCATGTGTTTGAGATGATGCTTGTTGGCTAGATATCATGTTAGGGATGGGTGAATATTAATATTTGTAGGGGTTGGGATTTTTTTTTGCATGAAAATGGGGGGGGGGGGGGGGGGGGGGGTAATCGAGATTTTATTTGAAGAGGAGACAGACCTAGTCCCTCTTACTCGGTAGATTCATTTATCGTTTTTTTACTTGTTTGGCCAAATCGATTACTCCTTAGGCCTAATCACGGTCGTGCGTGGCCGACTCTATTGTTTTTGCCTCAAGCAATCGATAGGGCACGTTTTTGGATAAGCCGTGGGAATCTCGTTGCTAGACAGAAGTTTGAATCTCGGTCGGGTATAACCGAGGTCGAACACGAGAGGCACACGCTTATCTCAACAACCCTTCATGCAAAAGTCCCGGCTCCCACTTCGATTAATATGACCCCACCCCTAACTACTTTCCCCTTTGATAAGAACTTGTTTGCTCACCTTTTTAATTGCTCGTTTAATTGTTGTTACTACTTTAATTCTCAAATCTTGAACCCCCCCCCCCCCCCCCCCCCCCCCCTTGGTTACTACTTGAACTTTATGCTTTCTTTTATACTTTCGACAATCAATCCAAACTAATTACACTCTCCGATCGTATTACTCCTCTTGAGAACGACACACGGGCATTTATATTACAAATCGAGAGAACACTTTTTAGCGAAACAACGAGACCCTCACACCGACACCGGAGGAGGAGGAGATGTTGTATTACAGGAGTTTGACTGAGGCCGGTGAGCTGTATGCCATCCCGTACCAGCCTCCCGTCCGCTTAGCTCACGCAGCGGCGCCGGCACGAGCACCGGCACCGAAGAAGCAGATGGAGAAGAAAAAGAAGAAGAAGCTTGTTGACCGAGTGGCCGAAAGCGTGGCCAAGACATTCAAGAAGGCGAAAGGTGTCCGCACTCGTGACGATATCACGCCCAACTCTTCAGCAGAGAGACGTACATCTCAGAAAGCTCGACATGATTCTCCGCCTCCTCGAGGTGCTTCTCCTCCTCCTCCTCGAGGTGCTTCTCCTCCTGATCGAGTTGCTACTCCTCCTGAGTCTCGAGCTGCACATGCATCTGAGAGAGTGGTGGACGATGATCCACCTATTTATCGTCGGAGTGACCTCGAGAGGATCTTGTTCGACACGTCCGAGAAGGGATTCACGACTCACGTCGTGAAGGTCGTCACGGAGAGCGTAACGAAGAGTGTCACAGAGAGCTTGCTCTCTAAAATGAAGGGCTTCTTCGGTATGAGACGACACTCGTAGCCACGGCCTTATCCCTCGAGGCCAGTGTACGAAGAGCCTTCCTCGCCCCCTCGGACACGGTATTACATTTCGTACACACCTGCACACAAAGACGCGGTATTAAGTCTTTACTCAAACTAATGACGACACAATATTAGGTTCGAAGAACAAACCTGTACACGACGAGTAGACCCAGAGCCCTCAACTGCAGAATGAACCCGACTTAACCGCGGACGTCCAGCCTGACTAACCACTTCCGGTGGAAGACACACGTACGAAGTTACTTCTGGAGGGACAACCCAATCATCAACGTGTGGTACTGGCACAATAGGAGTCGCATACATCTCTCTCAAGCTGCTTTGCTTGAAATAGGGGCCGACGAAATTGTTGGAGTTGTGTACTTAATGTCTAGATTTAAGTAAAGGAAACTCACGATCCATTGCCATTAATCTATTTAATTAAATAAACAATTATTTGCGTTTAATTATTTATAATTAAATATATGCAAATCGATCATAGTCCTGGATTTTATACGTTGTAGTTAGTATGGTGCAAGCATGGGCGCACAGAAGATCATACTATCGGTTACTCGTATTTAATCGAACAGTTGCTCACGACCTAGATGGATACGGACCAATCCATCGGTATAGTCGTTGTGTGAGAGAGAAAATAATTTATCTTAATTATTTTATCACACTTGTACACTTGGTGTATTGAGCGGATCTGCTTGAGATTTATCGATTAGGATTGCCGGCGATAATCGATTTAAGTCTCAGTGTATTTTATTCTTAATCCCCGATACTATTGCGGGTGTGTATATTTAATATAAGTGACTTTGATTTACCAAAGGAATTAACCGATTTAATTATTGGGTTAATTACCGGTTAAGTTGGGTCACTGTATTTTATATATGACATGCCGTGAATACTTGACGGGAAAGTGTATCCCGTAAGGGTTGATAATATCCCCGAGATGAGTTCATAAGGAATTATTATGTAAACCCTGCAGGTGGATTTGTTCCGCATAATAATTAAGGTTGAATGGTACTAGTCTCGGATATAAGAGATGAATAAATTAATTAGCAATAAATTAATTTTATTCATGGATATTTATATCTTAAATACACGGAATAAATAATACTACCGGAGAAATATTATTTGATATAATATGGTTTAATATTGGGAGTGCAATTAATTTTATATAGTGGAAAATAGAATTAATTAATATTAATGGATTAATAGATTTGGGCTTGAGCTCAATTTAATCATTAATATTGGGAGCCCAATATTCCACCTCCTTAAGATCTCCTACGTAGCCTAATAAAGCACTACATGGTCTTCTCTATTCTCATAACTTGAAGATCACAATTCTAGAGAGAGAAAGTAGAGAGGGAGATCCATGGAGTTCGGAAGACCGTCGCCCACCCGACGTTCGAGCTAGTGCAAGGAATACGTGGGAAGGTCTCAAGGTCTTCATAGATCTCGTTTCTCCGTACAACGAGAACAAAGGTAAAATCGTTGAACCCCCTTCGATGATTTTAAATTATTATCGTGAAAATATCGTTGAACGTAAGATCCAAGGTTTGAGATCCTCACCGGGGTCGAGCCGAGCGGTGGCGATCAAGGATCGCCGGACCGCCGCGGCTGGAGCGACCCGGCGGCGTGGATCGAACGAGGGAGCTTCGCTGGGCAGCGAAGCGCTCGCCTGGGGACCAGGCGCCCGCCTGGTCCATGTCGTGCGCGATCGCACGGCTGCCAGGCGCCCGCCTCGTGCGGTGTCGCAGCGGGCTGCGGGATTTCCCGCAGCGGACCCGCGGGGCTTCACGGATCGCACACGAGGGCTGTGCCGGGGAACCCTAGCGCTCGCATGGTGCGAGCGCACGCCTACATCGGGCAGCAGCGGCTTGTCCGCGGCTAGGGCTCGATGCGGGCTGTTCCGCATGGGTTTAGGGCACGGCTAAGGGGCTGCTACGAGTAGCCCTAGGCGGCTGCCAAGGACAGCCGCGAGCCCCACGCGAGGGCTCGACCGAACAGCCCGGGCTATCCCCGTGGTTATGGTTTGGTTGAGTTCGGGTTCGCTTGGTGGTTTGTGGCGGATTTCCGGCAACCGGGATTTCGATTGGAGTTGTCGTTCCGCAATTTTGACAACCTCGGATATTCGATCTCCAAAGGATTTCGGTCGAAATTAATTAGATAATTAATTTTAATTAATTTATTAATTCCGGGATATCGATTTCCAACAATTGGTATCAGAGCGTTGGTTTTCGTTCACGGTATTTTTCGATAAATTGTTCTACCTTGCAGGGTTTCCGACTATTATGGCTAGATATAATTGTTCTTAATTATTGTCATAATATTGTTCTTGATTTTTAAACTCTCGGACATGTCGAGATTCGTTTTATGTGTGGTGAATGCTTGTAATAGTAAAAATTCGGGGGTTGACCGAATTTAGGATTTATTATTACGTTCTACTTTTTCCGGAAAATGTATAGGGTCGATTTCATGTATAGAATCGATACCGGATAATGTAATTTTAATTCTTGTAATTTATTTACGTTGGATCGATTCCGGAACGACCGCCGGAGAAGACGTGTGACGAAGAAGACGAAGAGGACAAAATCGGGGGGGGGGGGGGGGGGGGGGGGGTCGATCATCCCCATGATCGATCCCCATGAGGATCGATCGACCCCGGGCTGCCCTAGGGCTCTCGGCCACGCCGGCCACCAAGGGAGGTGGCGCGTGGGCCTAGGCCGGCGGCGGATGGTGGTAGTCGATGATGGGGGTGGTATGGGGTCTCCCAACCCATGCTACTCCTACCAAGATCCTACTTTCCTATTTGATTCGGTTTTCCTATTTGAGTGTTCTTATTTTTAGGAACTCTCATGGAATAGAAAAAGAATTAATTTGGAATTAATTTATTTTTCCTATTTAATTATTCCTTTATGGAATTTTTAATGGATTAGGAAAATAATTAATTTGGAAAGTTTTGAAAGTCCATAATTAATTTTTCCTATTTAATTATTCCTTTATGGAATTTTTAATAGATTAGGAAAAGAATTAATTTGGAAGGATTAGGAGTCCTAATTTATTTTATTTCCTTATTCTATTATAGAAGTCTTCTAGAATATTCCGAGTTTGACTTGGATGGGATTCTAGAGATTTAATAGAATTAGATAGGAAAATAAAAATAAATAAAAATATTAATAATATTTAATTTTATTTTTGATATATTCGATTGACTTAATTTTCGAATTAAGTAACTTTTGGATTAATTGAAAATGAATAGATTTAAATATTGGGATTAATATTCTCGTCACATGGAGCATTCAAGAACGAAGACTGAAGACTAGAAGATGCGTACGGGGATGCGATAAAGCCATAATAGTCGGAAAATAATATTCTAGTATTATTTTGACTATGTGATAATATTCTATGTGCTTTATTTCATGTATGCATGCTTATGTGTATTTAATTATGCATTAGATAGCGTATCCCTTTATTGTAAAAAGCTAAGCGGGAGAGGGTATGGAAACATATCCATGGTCTCCATTGCTGTTCTCTTGGTGACTTTTATGGACTTTTGAAGTTCGTATAGACAAGTCATTGGAGGAGAATTCTTGTAATTCCTTTTACGAGAAACATTGATTAAGTTTATCAAACAATGCCTAATTTGTCTTTCTGAAACTGATTTCAAGTCGACTCATTCTCACCCCGGGGAGTGGAATGGAGCCAAAGCCACTTGTGTTGGAGTTGTGTACTTAATGTCTAGATTTAAGTACCGGTAAACTCCCTGTCATAGCATTTAACCTATTTAATTAATAAACAATTATTTGCATTAATTAATTATGCAAAATATAGTCCTGGATTTTATACGTTGTAGTTAGTATGGTGTTGCATGGGCACACAGAAAATCATACTATCGGTTACTCGTATTTAATCGAACAGTTGCTCACGACCTAGATGGACACGGACCAATCCATCGGTATAGTCGTTGTGTGAGAGAGAAAATAATTTATCTTAATTATTTTATCACACTTGTACACTTGGTGTATTGGGCGGATCGCTTGAGATTTATTGATTAGGATTGCCTTGGATAATCAATTTAAATCTCAGAGTATTTTATTCTTAATCCCCGATACTATTGCGGGTGTGTATATTTAATATAAGTGATTTTGATTTTCCAAAGGAATTGACCGGTTTAATTACTGGGTCAATTACCGGTTAAGTTGGGTCACTATATTTTATATATGACATGCCGTGAATACTTGACGGGAAAGTGTATCCCGGAAGGGTTGATAATATCCCCGAGATGAGTTCATAAGGAATTATTATGTAAACCCTGCAGGTGGATTTAATCCGCATAATAATTAAAGTTGAACGGTACTATTCTCGGATACAAGAAATGAATAATATTTATTGAGCAATAAATAAATTTATTCATGGATATTTATATCTTAAATACACGGAATAAATAATACTAATATGGAGAAATATTATTTGATATAATATGGAATAATATTGGGAGTGCAATTTTATTTATATAGTGGAAAATAAATAAAATTAATATTGATAAGAATTAATAGATTTGGGTTGGACCCAATTTAATTTTCAATATTGGAAGCCCAATATTTATTCTCCTTATGATCCCCTACGTAGCCTATATAAGCACTACATGGTCTTCACTTTTCATAACTAAGAGAACCTAAGATACGCCAATCACAAAGTCTTGAAGAGTGAAGGAGATCCATAGGAGTTCGATAGATCGTCGCCCACACGACGTTCGAACGAGGTGCAAGGAATACGTGGGAAGATCGCAAGGTCATCAACGCGTTAATTCGTTTCTCCGTACAACGAATCGAAGGTAATAAATCATAAACCCTCTTTTATGATTTTGTGTGATTAATTGTAGTATATACATGAACGCACGATCCGGGTAAACGTACGAACTTCGGGGATGGGGATTCGAGATCCCCGGCGAAGGTCGAGAAAGCCCTCGATGGGATCGAGGGTGGCGGCCGAACCCTAGGGTTCGACCGCCGGCGCGCGGTTGAGGGGACGAGCCCCGGCTGGACGCCGGGGCGAGGGGTCGACCACCGGGGTTCGCCGTGGGCTGGTGCCACGGCGGATGAACCCCAGCCCCATCGCCGGCGGCGTCGCGCGGAGGAGCCCTCGGCTGGAGCCGAGGGGCGATCGAGCCCGTGAGCTCGATCGCGGGTATGCTACGGGGTCACCCGTAGCTGCCCTGTATGCGCTACGGGTTCGCCCGTAGCGGGCGTACGGGGTTGAACCCCGCCGCGAGCAGCGAGTCGTGGACTCGCTGCGGGGCTGCTACGAGCAGCCCCGGGGATGCCTCGTGCATCCCCAGCGATCATCGCGAGATGATCGCGAGCCCCGTGCGGGGGCTCGGCTGGACGCTCGCGGCCCTCGGGCCTCGCTGGGTGTTCGGTCGGGCCCCGGCTCGTGCGGTGGTTCGCGTTCGTGGATCCGACTCGTGGGGGACTTCGGCTGGGGGCGGGCTGCGTGTCTTCGGGCGCGTAGTCTCCAAAGGTCGGACTCCTGCGGATGAGTCGGTAATCCAATCTCCGGCGATGAAGGATTTCGTTCAGGTTATTATTTTCCGCAAATTTTAATAGCTCGGGATATCGATTTCCAACAACTTGGTCATGTCGAGGACACAAATTAGAGACCTTCGTACCATCCTTTTGAAGGTGGATCGATTGTCTGCTCGGCTCCCTCATTTATGAGAGATAGGGTCGTTCGCATGGTGAATCACTGGTTAGAAACTTCGAGTTTCACTTATGATTCTCCGCGTCTTGATTTACAAGATTGAATGATTCATGTAATTGGGAGTCAATTGTAAAAGTCTTTTGGTGTAGTAAACGTCCACACTATCGTGGCTTGCTGCATTGAATGGGATTTTGGAACGATTGATGTAGACAGTTATAGAAGGGAGTAAAGGAGCGTATGTTAACGTAAACGTCCACACTATCGTGGCTTGCGGTGAATATGCGTGTCCCAAACAATCTTCTTAGATACTGAGTAATGGTTTACACTTAGGTACGCTTCTTAGTATTCTTCCCATCGATGTAACGCTAATGATGATGTACGACCGAAGGAAATCTAATTGCTAAATCATTTGGATAGGTAAACGTCCACACTATCGTGGCTTGCCATATCTGATGAGATTTTAGATGCGATTAGTGGTTTAATGATATTATTTGAGGGAGATAATATCGGAGATTAAATCGATTGTTTGTTGTTATATGTGCTCATAGATTAGGATATGACTTTGAACCCACTTTATGTGATACGTAAGGATTTTAAACTCATTGGTCCCTGAATGTAATGATTGGAATAGAGATCTAGACATTACCCAAACTGTTGAAGAGTACAAGTTTGTACTCAGTGAGCTTTGTCCTCCCGAACCTACAAATGTCTTAACTGATGAGGAAAGGACTGATTTTGATATCATGTTCAAACTCAAGGAGATGTTTAGACATGGTGTAGAGGCTAGACAAGAGGCGATGAGGATACTCATAAAGGCCAGTCGATTTGAGGAAACGCTTAAACACGTTTTTGAGATGATCGACCTTTTAGACGAGTTGAGACGGAAATCCCAAGCTCTTGTAGCTAATGCCAAAGGTTTCGAGCCTAAGGGAAAAATCGGGGGAAAGGAAAAGCAAGCAAAGAAACCCAGTGGTCCTAAGTTTCTTAGACCACGAGATGGGACGAGAAAGCCAAGAGGCAAGTGTTCTCGATGCAAACAGTCTGGGTACTGGAAGTCTGATTATCCTCTCAAAGAAAGTACGAAATTTTCTTTAGTCGTAAAACATAGTCAGTGGTATTATCTACCGGAACCTAGTGTGTAGATATGGAACCACTGACAGTATGTGCATTTTAAATGCAAGGGTTCCAGGAAACCCGACGACTTGGAGAAGAAGAAATCGTAGTCTACATGGGCAATGCTGTAGAGGAGACAGCAGTTGCAATGGAGGACATTTTATAGGATTTCATTTTGGATTATTGCTTTTATGTAACTTTCATATTAGAAAGAACTTTGTTCTGGATTTCTAATAAAAGGATATTTTATTTCTTTTAATCATTTGATGGTTATAAGAAGAAATAATGATATTTTGGTACATTAGCTAGCAATATATATAAATGATGAATCCTGAGTCCACCACGATGCAACGAACCGTAGTATGAAACTCGTTTTACTAATAAGAGATTTCTTTATCAATTATACTTGTGGATTCTTATGCTGAGTCATGTTTATTCAAATAAGAAGTTCAAAGGTCGAAAATTGATATTTGATCAATTAAGTTGAAGGAGTGGACCTTCCGACCTAAGAATCTAATTTGGAAGATAATATGACTAAGCAATCCTTTATGGATATAAGATGTAAGATCCGGACAAGTATAAGAATTGATTGACTCTGATGTATGCAGACCTATGCCTACTCAGACAATAAGGTACGAGTACTTCATTTGATGATTACTCGAGAAATGGATTAGAATACCTGATGTGCCACAAAAGCAAGTGTTTTGACAAGTCAATGGACACAAAGCTATTGTGGAGAACCATCAAGGTATATCCATTTGTAGCCTGCGATTTGATCGCGGAGGCAAGTACCTGTCTGAGGAATGCATGGCATACTGATCAGAGATTGGGATTTGATCCTAAATGACTTCACCATGCACTGTTGTGTAGAAATGGTGTGTCGTAAACAAGAAATGGAACTCTTATAGAAATAGTAAAAACATGAGTTATATGGAACTACCTATGTTCTATGGATATGTCTGGAAACAACGGCGCATTCAAATGCGGTTGTAGAATATCCTAGAAGAACAAAAGATGTGTGTTCAATAGTACTATGAACCAGAAGGACGTTATAAGTTCTAACGCCCGGTTCTTAGAGAAAGACTATATAATGAACCACAAGCCCAAGGTGACGTAATACTTTGAAATGAGAGAGAAAGATTAAGACTTAGAACCAGCCGAACCGAGTAGCGGTACACCACTAAACTGCACCTACTGTTATCACTGTTTATACACCGGAACGCCATTGTAGTGGGAGGTTATGGGACAACCGGAGATATTCATAAGACTAGGAGAGTCTTCGGACTCTGGACCTAGTATACATGAAATCGATCCCTGGATCTACATGAAGGCCGTACTAGATCTAAATGTACCTTCTTGGAGAGCAATAAAGATTATTGCTAAGAGGCAAGATCATTTAGAGTACAAGCTTAGTTGATCCATTTATGGATTGGAACAAAGCATTGAGTTCGTGGTACTTGCAAATTGATGAGATAGTCCATATTATGGATTCATCAAAGCATAGACGAATCGAGTGTATGGGAAACGAAATGGAAACAAGGTGGTGTTTCTCGGAGGTTTCATGTAGATAACATTTTATCATTGGCAACAATGTAAAGATGTTGTCAGACATAAAATGATGGTTGTCTAGAAAAATCGATATATGAGATGAAGAAGAAGTTAGAGCATGTTCTTAAGATCTAGGATCTCAAGAAAAGAACATTGTACTTCTATAGATATCTTGTACGATTATGGTTCGTTTTAACATGCAAGATTCCGAGAAAGGTTCGTTACCTTTCAGAGAGGGAATGCATCTATCTAAGGATATGTGTTTTGGAACACAAAAGGAGATAGAAGCAATGAAAGCAGTTTCCTACACTTTGAGTGTGGAAAGCTTAATAAATGCATTGTTGAAAACAAGAACCTGATATCGGCTATGCGGTTGGCATAGTGGGAGGATATCAAGGTAATCCTGGAAAGGAATATTCGACTGCTGTAAAAGTACTTTCGAAGTACTGTTCTAGACTACGAAGCAGACGAACATTTCCTTTGGATTACATTCTCTTAGATTTCTAATCAAATTAGGATCAGTGTAAGTCGATATCAGGCTATGTGTTTCACTATTGAAGGAGAAGGAGTTTTAACATGGAAGAGTGATAAGCACGATGCTTTTCGGACTCTGCCATGGGTAACCAAATAGCAGCCTCAGAGGCAGCGGAAGTTTTGGTATAACTCCGGGATAAGCTCTGGGACTTAGATGTGATTCTAAATTTGCCAAAGGCTATGTAAATAGCGGTGCAATGGCAAATGGTAAGAAATCACAAGTCCATAAGTGTAAGATAACACATAGTGCAAGTACCACCTGATACGAGTCATCGTCGAGGGAGACGACGCTGTAGTCACCAAGATAACTTCAGAGCGGCGACCTAGATTGCTCATTCACATAGTACTTCTTGGAAGTACACTTTAAGCACGTGATGAGTATGGGAGTCGAGAGTTTGGAGGAAATGACTAGACCTTAGTACAAGTGGGAGATTGTTGGAGTTGTGTACTTAATGTCTAGATTTAAGTAAAGGAAACTCACGATCCATTGCCATTAATCTATTTAATTAAATAAACAATTATTTGCGTTTAATTATTTATAATTAAATATATGCAAATCATAGTCCTGGATTTTATACGTTGTAGTTAGTATGGTGCAAGCATGGGCGCACAGAAGATCATACTATCGGTTACTCGTATTTAATCGAACAGTTGCTCACGACCTAGATGGACACGGACCAATCCATCGGTATAGTCGTTGTGTGAGAGAGAAAATAATTTATCTTAATTATTTTATCACACTTGTACACTTGGTGTATTGAGCGGATCTGCTTGAGATTTATCGATTAGGATTGCCGGCGATAATCGATTTAAGTCTCAGTGTATTTTATTCTTAATCCCCGATACTATTGCGGGTGTGTATATTTAATATAAGTGACTTTGATTTACCTAAGGAATTAACCGATTTAATTATTGGGTTAATTACCGGTTAAGTTGGGTCACTGTATTTTATATATGACATGCCGTGAATACTTGACGGGAAAGTGTTTCCCGTAAGGGTTGATAATATCCCCGAGATGAGTTCATAAGGAATTATTATGTAAACCCTGCAGGTGGATTTGTTCCGCATAATAATTAAGGTTGAATGGTACTAGTCTCGGATATAAGAGATGAATAAATTAATTAGCAATAAATTAATTTTATTCATGGATATTTATATCTTAAATACACGGAATAAATAATACTACCGGAGAAATATTATTTGATATAATATGGTTTAATATTGGGAGTGCAATTAATTTTATATAGTGGAAAATAGAATTAATTAATATTAATGGATTAATAGATTTGGGCTTGGGCTCAATTTAATCATTAATATTGGGAGCCCAATATTCCACCTCCTTAAGATCCCCTACGTAGCCTATAAAAGCACTACATGGTCTTCTCTATTCTCATAACTTGAAGATCACAATTCTAGAGAGAGAAAGTAGAGAGGGAGATCCATGGAGTTCGGAAGACCGTCGCCCACCCGACGTTCGAGCTAGTGCAAGGAATACGTGGGAAGGTCTCAAGGTCTTCATAGATCTCGTTTCTCCGTACAACGAGAACAAAGGTAAAATCGTTGAACCCCCTTCGATGATTTTAAATTATTATCGTGAAAATATCGTTGAACGTAAGATCCAAGGTTTGAGATCCTCACCGGGGTCGAGCCGAGCGGTGGCGATCAAGGATCGCCGGACCGCCGCGGCTGGAGCGACCCGGCGGCGTGGATCGAACGAGGGAGCTTCGCTGGGCAGCGAAGCACTCGCCTGGGGACCAGGCGCCCGCCTGGTCCATGTCGTGCGCGATCGCACGGCAGCCAGGCGCCCGCCTCGTGCGGTGTCGCAGCGGGCTGCGGGATTTCCCGCAGCGGACCCGCGGGGCTTCACGGATCGCACACGAGGGCTGTGCCTGGGAACCCTAGCGCTCACATGGTGCGAGCGCACGCCTACATCGGGCAGCAGCGGCTTGTCCACGGCTAGGGCTCGATGCGGGTTGTTCCGCATGGGTTTAGGGCACGGCTAAGGGGCTGCTACGAGTAGCCCTAGGCGGCTGCCAAGGACAGCCGCGAGCCCCACGCGAGGGCTCGACCGAACAGCCCGGGCTATCCCCGTGGTTATGGTTTGGTTGAGTCCGGGTTCGCTTGGTGGTTCGTGGCGGATTTCCGGCAATCGGGATTTCGATTGGAGTTGTCGTTCCGCAATTTTGACAACCCCGGATATTCGATCTCCAAAGGATTTCGGTCGGAATTAATTAGATAATTAATTTCAATTAATTTATTAATTCCGGGATATCGATTTCCAACAGAAATCGTACAATGAAAATCTAGCCCGTCTACATAAAGTATCAAGTTAGTGGCATTAATTAATTGATTGTTTAAAAAGTTAAAAGAAGATGTAAGGATACTGATACCATACCGTATAGCGGCAGCAGCATGACGACACGGAATTAGGTATAAGTCGAACTCCCGACAGTCACACGTGCGTCTCGCGATATCCACGAGATAGGACCTGCCGTTTTCCTCAACTCTGAACACGGTCCCCACACTGACCTCCCGAACAGCAAAATGATGACTCAACTGATTCTGATTAGACACCTTTGCGAATGCCTCTTCGGTCAGCTCATCATCTCTCTCATTAGCCTTCTTTCGTTTCTCGTCAAACCATCTCTCAATCATCGCACGAATCGACTCGAGCATAGCACAAATAGGCAATCGTCGTGGCCATTTGATAGCACCGTTGAAGACTTCGGCCGCATTCGATGTCATGAAACCATATCGTGGTGCAGCACATTTCGACCTTGCCCAGGTCTCAACACCGAGTCTAACGAGGGGCCTATAAGCACCGTCTCCACTGACTCTCTCCAAATCAGATAAATATTTTTCAAACTCATCCACTCGATAACAGTAGGCAGCTTTGTGTACAATTGTGATCACATGAGAGCGGTACATTGCTAGATTCTTCTCGAGGTGGTGACAGCACAACGCACGGGTTGTGTGGGGATAGGCACTCCGAATAGCATTCGCGATGCTCTTGTGCTGGTCGGACACAATGAGCAGATCGTCTGTATCGTAGCAAAGCCTGAGGTTCTCTAGAAACCACGTCCACTCCAGGTCATTCTCAATCGGACCGATACCAAAGGCAAGCGGGAAAATCTGCTCGTTTCCGTCCTTCGTGACGACAACAAATAACACACCACTGTTTTTCCCCTTCAAATGAGTGGCGTCGACTACTATGACAGGACGCAGAGTGCGCTGCTGAAATGCACTAATGCACTGCCCAAGTGCAACAAAAATGTGACAGAACACGCCCTCACTGGTCGTCTGAATATGATACCGAGTCCCTGGATTGCATTCTTTCAGCACGTGCAGATATGACGGGAGCATCTGATATGAATCCTGATAGTTGTCGTACCTCATTTCAACGGCCAGGTTCCTCGTCCGCAGGGCGAAGCTGTAATCGATCACAACTCCGTACAATCTCCTCAGATCAGAAATCATCGTCTTTGGCTTCAGTGTGATCTCATCGTCGACTAACTGACGTGCAAAGTAAGTAGCGGCAACCTTGCTCGACACGTGAAGATCGGCAGTCCGATCCAAATTATTAACACACTCGTGATTCAAGTTCAGCCTCGTAATCTTCCAGAGTGTTTCGTCATTTCCAGTAGCACACAATTTGAACGGGCACTTCTCAGAGCCTCGCTTGCAAACGAACGCTACCCGTTCAGAGGTCGAGCGTTTAGTGGCACACTCCACCATATGCTCCATGTGATACATCCCCACTGCTATCTTCAGATTCGATTTCGTTCGGAATGTCAAGCCGACTGCAATATGACCATACACCAGTTCGGGAGGCTCGACCGATCGCAATGGAACCGCGGGGTCAAACTCCGGCAGTGGAATGATCCAGTTGCGCAGTGGATTATTCTGTGCATTCTGAGCTGCTTCGGGTTGCTCGCCGGCTCCCGCATTAGAACTCGAGGACAGATTACGGCGTGACAGAATATTTGTGATGACGCGCGGCTGTCTAATCCATTCTGTCCATTCAGTGGTCAACGACTGCAACAGATCGGTCTGACGAGCTTCTTCGTCGTCCTCAGAATTCTCAGCAGTCCTCTCGCCCTCAGTCGGTACATCTGGATCTACTTCTGGAATATTCACCTCGGGTGCATTTGGTTGTGCCTCCTCTAGCATCTCGGTGACGAAAATGAAACAATCGTCCTTTTGCTCGTCTAGCATGCGGGATACATCGTCGTCGCTAAGCAAAGGACACCGCACGCTCCTAAAATCATTGCCTCGTGTTAATATAAACAACATGTACTCGATATTCGGCGGAGGGCGCAAAACGGCACAAATCTGGCTCATAAGACCATTGAGGGTAAGTTGATCCCTCCTGAAGAAAAGGCACATATCTATCCCGTCGACGTAGGCCGCTCGATCCCAACGACCACCGTAGCGTATCGTGATTCGTTGATTCGACATCTACAATTACAAAAAAACATAATTGAATTAGGTTACCTATTACAACATATCCATATATATCGACGAAACAAACCAAAAATTACGGAAAAATGCGTTTTTTGCAAAAAACAGGTCTTGTTACTCGAATGGACTGTTCCATCGAGTAACAGGATAACATGTTACTTTCGAGTAACGTCTGTTCGAGTAACCTCAGTTCGAGTAACCTCACATTACTCGAATCTGTGTTACTGGAATGAGGTTAGTCGAAACATGTTACTGGAATTATGGTTAATCGAAAAACTACTCGAAGGCATTTCGGGTAACCTCAGTTCGATTAACCTCAGTTCGAGTAATGTTTCGCTTCATAAATTCTTAGTTACTCGATGGGTTGATCGATCGAGCGTACGATCGACCAACCCATCGAGTAAAAGTCGCAGAAAAAAAAAATTACGAAAAACTTGAACACGTACCTCTCGTTTTGGCTCGTCAAGGCACGCGTATATCCGACGGAGTTTTCCAGAATCTAACGGGGCAACATGTAGAGAGTGTTTGAGAGAATTTTGAGAGAATTTTTGAAAAAAAATTGGTTTAGTTTTGGTAGGTTTAAATGAATATGGAGGATTGAATGCACAATAAACCCATATCAAACCATCCAACCAAACAATAAATCTGATTTCGTGGGCCCCACATGTAATTTCTTTTTATTTTTATGTTAATTGATATTGTTTTTGTATTTTGTTTTTGTTTTTTTGGATTTATTGAAATAGTAAGGGTATAAGGGCATGTACAATGGTGGGTTCAGTTCATACCAACCCACCACAAATTAATAATTTATTAATTTATTTTTAATCACTTTTCTTATTAAATGAACTACATAATCTATACTTGCATTGGTTTTTTGGTTTGAACCGAATTAGGTGGGTCATACAAACTTTTACTTTTTTAATTATATATATTTTTATTAAATAAAATATACATTTGAATTACAAATATTTATTATTCATTATTATGTATAAAAATAATAAATTGTATTTGATTTTGTTAATAATTTAAAATTATGTGTAAAATAATTTAAATTAAAAAATAATTATATTTTAATTTAATTAACAAATAATTTAAATTATTTAAGTTTTAATATATAAAAAAACAGCAAAAAAACTAAAAATAAATTAAAATTCATAAATTAATAATTTATGAATTTTACTGGATTGAGTTGCTTTTGCTTCTGATTTGTGCAGATAGAGTTTTACGCAAATAATTTTAATTTAACACAATTAAAATTAATTATAGTTTAACGCAAATAATTTTAATTTAATAATTTTAATTTAACACAATTAAAATAAAAAATTATGATTATAGTTTAACGCAAATAATTTTAATTTAATAATTTTAATTTAACGTAATTAAAATTAAAAATTATGATTATAGTTTAATTGCGCATTTTGGGCGTGTCTTCCACGCAGCATTTCTGTCCATTTATTTGGGAATATTTGTGTACTCTGACAGAAAAAAAAAAAAAAAAAACTCGGTTCATACCTTTGAACCGAGTTCACTTTGGTGGGGTGGGATAAGTAGGGTGGGTATAATGAACTGGAACTCTCAATTTCATGAGTTCAAACTCAAAAAAATTGGTACCATTGTACATGCTCTAAGAGACATTTTATGGACAATTGGTGTAAAAAACTCACACGGGGACTTTAACCTCTTGTACTTATCAAATGTGACTAAAAAGTCACATTCCCTCCTATATTTATTACATGAATACTCATTTTAAAATTTAATTTTATATATTCATGAAATATACTAGGGTAAAATATAAAACTTAAGAATTTGGTATTTATAGCTAATTAAACATTTTAATGTAAACATATAATATTTTAAACCAATCTATTAATGTAAATATCAAGTTGAATACTACATGTACCATGAAAAAGTACTCAAATACTATTGACTATAATTGTTTTATAAATTTGTAATTATTCAATAATATTTTATTATAAATTAAAACAGTAAATATTTTTCAATAGGATAGAAAAAATGAAAAGTGTTATAAACTAAAAAGAATTGAGAGGGGATAATAGAGTAGACAAAGAGAGAACACGAGAGGAGAATAGAATTGTTATGAATTCTTGTATTATTCATATGGGGAGACCCCTTTAAATAGGATACAAAGTAGGGTTTCTGTCTTGTTCACCAATAAAGGGTAAACTAGTCATTCACTAATTAATAATATTCATAACACTCCCCCTTGAATGACTATTTTTGAATGACTATTTACAGGATTACTGCCTAGTTAAAACCTTGTCAGGAAAACCCAGTGGGACAAAACCTGAGCGAAGGAAAAAGAGTACAACTTGCTCCCCTGATTGTAATCACCGAAAATCTTTGACTTCTTGAAAGTAGTTATTGGTGATCAATCTTTCTCATTAAAACCTGTAACTAATAAAACCATATAGGAAAAACTTAGTTATTCAAATATACATTTTGGTCTTCAGGACCCAACTTTCGAATTGTTGAGTTTCACATTCATTTGTATTATTGTATATTTTTCGTCCTTCAGGGACATGCCTTTACCAGACATCTATATTGACTAGAGCATTCGCAATTGCTATAACCGGCCGGTAACTCTTCTAGAGTATTTTAGATGCGTCTAGTGTTCAATATACATTTTCTTGACAAATGAACAATAATGTGAACTTCAATTTACAATCATCTAGAAGATTATATTTTTCTTTGAACTTCAGGTTCTCTCGAAAACAAACTCATATGGAACATTCTGATGTCCTCATTATTATCGAGTGATATACATGCCTCGTTAAAAACCTCGTTATAAAACCCTGTAGGAAAAAATATACTCGAGGAAAAGAGTACATGACATTCACATTTATATTTTGGTGATTGTCTCGTTAAAAACCTTTAACTAAGAAAACCCCTTGGGAAAAACTTAGTAGAGGGAAAAAGAGTGTAGTCACTGGTCTTCGGGAGCAATCATTGGTCTTCGGGACCTTGTCTCAATAACAATTTTGTCCATAATAACATATTTAATATGATACTATACATGTTCTGATTTTCATTTCCATTCGTTTCAGGATTTTAAAATCCATCAAGGATTTTCATGTATGTATCTTTCTAATTACTTCTACATGGTCAAATCATACATTCAATGCATATCTATATTTATCGTTGTTGCTGCAAGAAGTATAAGGTAGCGGAACTTAATGTCATCACTCTTAAAAATATCGAGTTTCTGCGAAAAACTCTTGAGCAACTAATCTCGCTTTTATATCTCACCACATCATTACTCGTTTTTCTTACGAACACCCACGTATATCCTTCTGGGATAATATTTTGAGGTGTGTACTATAGAGTCAAAATATATCTTTATTTAGCGAGTCATGCTCAGTCTTAATTGCTCGTTTCTTATTTTTCGAGTGCTGCTGGCACAGTATTATCATTAATTTACGTTTTGGATCCAAATTTTCTAGAGCAACTCTTGAGGCAAATATCTCGTTGACGATTTTTTCCATGTTGATGACAATTCATTCTATCAACCAAATCTTTCATCATTTCTCAAAATATTTAATTTGGTTGTTTCGCAATCCCACGATTTTCTATTATCATGTGCACATGTTTTTTCAATGGGATTTTCATCTAACTCTCTTCAGAAGATTTTGAGGGTGACTTAATTTCTTTGTTTTACCGCGGATTTATTTTATATCTTAAGATCGATCTACTACGCTTCACGCGTATATTAGAATCAACATTTGAGTTGATCTCTTTGGTATTTGAACTCTTATAGTTCATTTATCACAAATATATGTGATTTTGTCACACATTCATTAATTTGGCAGATTACTTGCTAAATATTGCAAGTCACTTATTTTCATGAACTTCGGGTTCAATTGATTGGTGCGTGGATCTACACTTGAAGATCATTTTCATTCAATAAAATTTCTCGGCATTTATATCTTTTATACTTTTATCTCCCCCTAATGCCGGGAAATTATCTTCCTTAAATATGCAAATCATCGTAATTGCTATAAACCGATCTTCTGGATCGTGGACTAGAGATATTATGCCCGTTCATAAAAATACACTTTAGTGGTGATATGAATATAACTTGCATATATAAAATTTATTCGCAGAAAATGCTTTATTTATTTCCACGCACTTAATAAAAATCATGATATGCATCATTTTCATTTTTAAGTACATTTGTAGTATTCGTGGGGATAATTAGTAAAGCTCTTCCGGAGCTCACTCTTAGTAGCTCACATTTGTAGTAATAATATATTTACCAATGATCCTTCGGGGATACAGTATCTTTACCAATAATGCTTGGGGATACAATATCTTTACCAATGATCCTGGGATCAAAATAAATTTTAAAATATAATTTTCTCAGAAATTACATTTAATTGGAATCAAGTTTTTTTTTTATATTTCATGAGTACCCACATAGTACATTTGTTCTCGATTTTCAAAAAATATCCTTCAGGGATAATTCATATGACGAGAATAATCGAATTTGACGTTCTTCTAATCATGATATAACTTTATTCGAAAATATTTAATGTTTAAACTTTGCTTATTCGGGAGCAATAAAAATATTCTTTCAAGAATATTTTGTATTATATGATTTAAAATATAAAGTTTAATTGCTACACCAGAAGCAATTTGATTTGATATTTCTGCGGGAATATCATATCATAATGTTTTCAGAAACATTTAAAACTTATTGCTATTACGGGAGCAATTTAATTTGATATTTATCGAATAATATCAAATCATGATGTTCTTCCAGAACGATCAATATAATATTTAAACCATAATTTATGTTCTTCAGGAACATTCAATTTAATTGGTATATTAAGAATAATTGGTTTGATATTATTTCAAGAATATCAAATTATAATCTTTTTCAATAGTAATTCCCTTCTGAATTTACTTTTGATCATTATTGGGCGTTAAATCATAATCAATTTGATATTGATATTTCTACAGGAATATCATATCACGATGTTCTTCAGGAACATTTAATTTTGATATTTCATCAGGATTATCATATCATGTTCTTCAGGAACATTTAATTTTGATATTTCTTCGGAAATATCATGCCACACTGTTCTACAGGAACATTAAAATTTTTAATTGATTTATTAAACATAATTAATTTGATATTACTTCAAGAATATCAAATTATAATGTTCTTCAGGAACATATGATATTATTTCAAGAATATCAAATTATGATGTTCTTCGGGAACATATCATGTTACTTTTGTGAAGAATGGAGAATGAGTAGATATATTTATAATTATTAATGAATATAAACAAACATATAAATTCTTGCTTTGGGGTTCGGATCTTGGATGAGTAGAACTTCGATAAAGAATGCGGTTGAGCTTTCAGATCTTGGATGAGTAAAATTTCGATGAAGAACGCGGTTTTCGTGCTGATAACGTGTTATAAACTAAAAAGAATTGAAAGGGATAATAAAGTAGACAAAGAGAGAACACGAGAGAGAGAATAGAATTGTTATAAATTCTTGTATTACCCCTTTAAATAGGATACAACCCCTTTAAATAGGATACAAGTGTGTCTTGTTCAAAACTAGTCACCATAAAATGAATATTTTATGGTGAGATCGAACAATACTAATTACTCCCTAGTCCCTACTACTCCTAAATTTAATTTATTTGTGAATAAACAAATAAAAATAATGTTTTGGCCAAGAAATAGGATTTTTGGCACAACTCATTCCAAGCTCAGAAATAAAATATGGTACTTCCTTCCTTGTTCCGATTTTTTCTGATACTAGTTAATTAATTATAACGTGATTTTTTGTGAGGAAATCAAAAGCTCCGACCGATGGGTGATATCAGCGCAACAACCTCCGCCGACGATGATCTGCTACTCAAGAAATTCTTCGCCGAAGTCAGCGAGGTTGAGCGCGAAAACGAAGTCAACAGGTTTCTTCCGTTCTAACGCATTTGCTTACAACCTTTATGGTGGAATACACAATTAATCTTTCAATTCGCCTCATTAGGGTTTCCATTTGGTTTTCTCGTTTAAAAGGTTCTCTAAATTGATTCTAAGGAACCTGAAATTGTTGACCGCTTATACTCTGTGCTGACTTTTCCGGCAACTTTTGGGGCACTGTAGGATCCTTTCGTGCTTCAAGTTAAATGCTTTTGAATACCTTAACCTGTCATTTGATTCCTCTGTAGATGAGGTGAAGAGGCAATATCGAAAGGTATCTTTTTTTTAAATCATGTTTGTTGTTATGCGTGGAAATAGAAAATGTATTTGATGCTAATTTCTCCTCTTACAGTTATCATTGCTTGTTCACCCTGATAAATGTAAGCATCCAAAAGCAAAGGAGGCATTTGGAGGTAAACGGCCCAGCATTATTGTTGTGAATAAAATGTGTCTGATTCCAGAACTTGCGACTACCCTTTGTATATGCTTGGTGTCTTCAATAGCTAGATCTTGCTTGGGCACAAGGATATCGTTTGCTTTTCATTTTCTCTTTTAGTTCTTTTTCAGAACTTTGTAGTTATGGCATACTTGTAAAATGTGTACATTTAGAACTACTTGTGTAAAAGGTTTTGCTATCTTGGGTAGTCTCCGTAGCCCTTTTTCGCATGTTTACATTCATTGTTATACCTATTTGTCCAGTTCTTTGCTTTGATGAACTAATGCTCATTTGAATAACTTTTCTTTATTGAAGTATTCAGTTCAGAAAATAATTTTGGAATATTCGAATTTACTTATTTATTTTCTTATTACATGATTAAGCCGGCATTCAAGCTGGAAATTGTTAATTTTTTATCTTTGAGGTCTGTATTACTAGATTAATTTTGAAAAACTGAAGTTTTTTTCGGAGGAGGTGATATTGCTTGTTCAATCGTTCCATTTTTTAATAAGCAGTTGTATGCGAGCTCAGTGCAACCATGGAAAATTATTAATGGAATTGTTTAATATGTTGTTATTTTTGCCAAAACTATCATTATTTTGTGATTAATTTGCTGGTAGTAATGAATAATACTTCTTTATAGATGTGTATTATAGAACATTGTTTAAGTTCTTATATTACGTATTGTCAGCTTCTTTTGGGTTAGTGATATAAAAAAAAAAATCAATTCTGAGATTACATTACTTTGTTTATGAAACAGCGTTAGCGAAAGCTCAACAATTATTACTCGATCCACAAGAGAGGGATTATATTTTGAACCAAGTTGTTGCTGCCAAAGGTTGGTCCTTGTTTGTTCTTTCTCTCATATATCTTTGTTACATTTTTATTAGTTGATTTATGAGAGAGATCCCCCATTTGCTTGATCTTATTTGACTATTAGAATTTATGTTTTAGCTTAGCCTATCTCTTATTGACACCGCAGTCATAAAATTGCACCATTGCCATTTCTAATTTTCTCACAGGTTTTAAATTATTTGTTCATCTGGTACACAATTCTTGTACTAGAAACTAGAAAGGCAAACGCTATAAATCAAATGAAGCAAACCATAAGTAGAAACTTACGTATTATTAACTGAGAATGCTAACTGTAACAGTCTTTCCATGACTTATATGATCTAAATTCATATGGAAGATGATAGTTTACGTGTCTGCCTTTTCTATTTGTGCGTAATTCTGTATTTTTGTTCATCTTGTGAGTTTATTTATGATATACTCTTATCTCAGGCTTTTCCTTTCTCATTGTATCCAAGTTCCATCCCTTTGATATTCTATCCCTTACACTTCTTTGTTCTGCCATTTCCATTTCATGGTTGGATTTAAATGTTCTTCTATTTCACTAATACGGAGTATTAGTTATGGATCTTTACGTCTGATGTCTTGACAATTTTACCTAAGATTAAAATGAAAATTAAGGATGCTTTGCTCTGCCCCAGACTATTATTTTCTCTGTTTCCCCCTTCCTCACTCTCAAACACGATTAATATATTTAGTAGGTTTCTAAGACTTATAATAAAATATTTTTCTTTTACAATGGTCAATCTCTAGAGATGCTCATGCTTCTAAATATGAAATGCAGAGGAACTTAGAGCAAAGAGGAAGAAGGAGCTGAAAAAGGACACTGCCAGTAAGCTAAAGTCATTAGTTGACGAGGTAAAATTGATTGAAACTTATTTCACATTCGCTTTCCATTTGCATAATTGACCGGTCATTGGTTTGTGCCATCTTTTTAAAAGTATTTTCATAATGGACTTGTTTGATCACATTTCTCCCATGCATCCTCGTTATAGGGTTCAATTCATTCGAAAATAGGACTATTCTACTACCTACGTTTACGATTAAGATTTTTATAATCATTTTTCTTTATTGAGAAAATAACTATTATGATTAAAATTAGTACTGCATAACGAAGTATCTTGGATGACTAATGTATTAAATTTCGTTCTCTTAAACAAGGACAGGGAAAATATGAGCAGGAATTTGAAAGATCAGACGCATTCCAGCAACAGTTAAAATTGAAGGTCCGAGAAATCTTAACAGATCAAGAATGGAGGAGAAGGAAGATGCAGATGAGGGTATGCTGCATTACTGTATAGATTTGACAGATGACTAAGACAATTTCTTATCACAAGTAACAAGTCACAAGTGTCTTTTGTTTTAACTTCGTAGATATCCGAGGAGGAAGGTAGATTAAAGAAAGACGAAGAGGAATCCAAAGAGATGTGGAAACGAAAGCGTGAGCATGAGGAGCAGTGGGAAGGCACAAGAGAAAAGAGGGTCAGTAACTCATATGCATATATCATCTAATAGAGTCGTATAATGTGAAGTGTGCTAAAATACAAGGGCTTGCATTCGCAGTGTTATATAAGCATGCCATCTCACTTAAAAATATGTCATATTGTGAATATCAGAATCCTAGTTAATTACTACTTCACACTCGGCATATCGTGAGATGTAGAGAGCAGTCAACATCGGCATTAAAAAACCCTGGATATGTGAGTAATGAGTATAGCTTTGCCAAAATGGGTGTTTTCTAATATGCCTATGAAAGATAATGGCAGCTTTGCAGTAATTGTGTCTTTTACTTGTGTGCTTAAAAGAGGTTCTAATATTTTATCTTTTGGCTGCATTACACATTTCTGAATTCTCCATTTTATATAGTTCTTCGTCCTTGTTGGCATTTTCGACATAGATGGCGGCTTGTCTTAGTCATGAAACTGACTGAAGAAATTCTGAGACGAGTTTAATAACTTGATTCTTTTGTTGATTGTTCTTAACCCTCAGGTTTCCAGCTGGAGGGACTTTATGAAGGGTGGAAAGAAGGTAAGATCATACAGTATTTTTTAATTTATTATTATTTGGAAACAGCCAAGAAAAAAAGTGTTGCCATTGTATCCTTTCATTTTGAATTAATTTTCTCAATACTGGTTTTGTACTTTCTAAGGTTAAAAAGGGAGAGATTCGACCTCCAAAGCTGAAGACGGAGGATCCAAACAAATCTTATGTTCAACGGCCTGCAAAAAGAGGATAATGTTCACAATTCTGCCAATGAACTGGTTTATCGTATCTGCTCCATGTAACCCTAGAAACTGTATCCAAGTTGAGCTTTGTGATAACCACTTGAAATTCATACAGTTAAAGTTATTATTGTTCATAACATCAGCTAACTACATAACTCGGCACCTTTATGCAATGAATGCTAAGTTTGGTTTAATGTGAATTTTAGTCAAAAAATGTACTCAGGCTCGTCACTTGTACATTGTCAATTTTTTAAAAATTATTGCAAATGATAACTTATAAATTACTAAAAATATCTGAAGTATTAATAATATCTGGAGTTTTACAGCAAAAATGAAAGTAGAAAAGTATTAATCTTATCTTCACAGTTCACACCAATTATATTATACAACCGAGCATAAATAAAATACACAACAAGCCAACACCACCCACCCCCTATATTATTATACATGAACTACGAATTTTTCAATGTGACATCTCTTGCTATCACGTATAAGGACCTCATGTCCCGAAAAAAAAAATACAAACCTAAATGGACTCAAAAAACAAAATGAAGAAAAAGATCGAACCAAGAAGTAACAACCACAGCCCAAATGACACTCTTGCACCAACCTCCCTCAAAGTCTGCTGCGAACATCTTTTGTAAGCAGTAACCACAAGCTTGTTTCAATAGAGAATAGTTAAAATTTGACTCTTCTTCTTTTGTGGACTTTTCAAGTGCACGAAGGATCCGGCAGCTCCAAGTCTCCAATAAGATTGCAGTGTTCTTGGGGGTATATATCCATATGGGAAAACATGCTATGTACAAATCACTGGAAAATTCCAGGTGTTAGCATGAGCCTGGAAGAAGTGAGTAGGAAAAACAATCTGTGGAGCATATAAATTTTAAATCCAAGCAAGAGAACCTCGATCATTTGTAACTTGTGGGCGTCCTCTTGTAGGCGTTGCCGGTCTGTTAGCATTGAGTTCCTAAATCACACGTGAAGATAGAGATATAGATTGTCAATCTAAGCAAAATAGTGTTTAGGATAGTTATACAACTGCACATGTTGCGCAGGCAGGTTCATTTCCACAAAAGTAGTCGTTTTAATTTTAACAAAAATGACACCTTAAAACGATGCAATTTGTAAAATACGTCAAGTTCTCAGGTTGTAAGTGGGAATCACATCAACTATACATGATAGTGCTATTTATTAATTTGATAAAGAACTGAATTTAATCTTCTTCTTTTTTCTAATTTAGCTAAACCTCAGGTCTCAAGTATTATATACTACGTATTTAATTATCCCTACAAGTTGATAACTTAAGATGGGAGGATCGTGTTTAAAAATGAAAGGCTAGAAATAGCAGAAGCACCTGCATCCATGTGTCATCTACATGGCGTTCAGGAGATGTTTCTGCAGATGAAATTGCAGGCGGTAATGGATGTATTAGTTTTGGTACAACCACTAAATCTCTACCCAAAACCAAGATCGCACCCGCATTATTTGCAGTGCCTGCAGATTGAAAAAAAAAATGAAGACCCTTAAAAAAAAGTTAGAAAAGTAATGTGGATCCATTATAATTTGTCCAATAAGAAAATTTTGGGCATACCACAGTAGTTTGTAGCTGAAAAGAGAGTTATCAAATGTCCCTGAGCAAATCTTTCAAATCCATCCATCACACACTCATGCGCTCGAACAATCAATTGAAGATCATTGTTGTTGCAAAATTCCATAACACGATCAGGCTGCAAAATAAGGAAACTTCAATGAAACATAAATCCAGCATGTGATGGAAATAATTTGTACACATTAATTTGAAGGAACTCTGTAATCGTGTCTGTAAATCAATAGAAAGTGGACCGGGATATACATCACAAAATTGATGCAGAAGAGAGTATTGGACGTGGTTATCAAACAATTCTCATAAATAAAACAAAGGAAACATGACTAACTGAAATTCATATTTATCTGAAGGAACACTGTAAACGTGTATTTGTATATCAAGAGAAAGTAAACATGAATATATTGTATGCATCACAATTGATGCAGAAGAGAGTCTATGTGATGTGGTTATGAAACAACTCTCATAAATAAATAAATCACAATTGTATCTAGGACACTAACGGACACTTAGATTTATCAAATAAACACAAACTTAAATTAACACCAAAAGTAAAATATACACTAAACACTTCAAGTGAGCATTAAACCGATACACATGAAGTGATCAGACTACTCTGCAAGCAATACTAACCAGACACACAGGAAAGGAATGAAAAACAAAAAAGAAATACAAAGATTGGAGAAATTTTGAAGAGAAGCACCAACCCCAAAGGTTACCAACCCAGGTCCTCTTGCATTTGGCCGCAGTCCTTCTACACTGTCATTTTCTGTTGGATCAGACCTAAAACAAAACACCCATATAAAAAATACATATTAAAAATTATCAAGTTTTAAGAAAAGAACAGAAAAGACGCACTAATAACTAACCACAACAAATCCATAAGCACGAGAGATCCCGCTTCCATTGCAATTGGACGCTGAATATTTTCAATCTGTTCTACATGGTTTATAGATCTCCCTATACCACCATGCATACAAATAATTTTCTTCTCAATCAAAGCAGCTAGAGGCAGCCAGTTGAACAATCTATTTATCCGATGCCATGCCCAAATTCCATCTCTCTCACCCTGTCCAGATAACAATCAGAAAGGTATTTTTGGGTTCTTTCCAAAAACTGCTTAAGAAAGTAACAGAACTTTAGAAAATTTACCATACGCTCAATGCACTCAATACGGAATCCAAAAAGAGCATTGATATCTGCAGCCTCATGATTACCACGAATTAAATGTATTTGATGAGGATGCTCAACCTGCATATTTTCATGAATTTACAAAAGGACATCTCATCAGCCTATGTTATGAAAGACAGTTAGCGAATAATGGATCGGTTATCGGAAAATGCACCAAATACCTTCAAAGCTAAGAGAAGAGACATGGTTTCCAAACTGTGTTGGCCACGATCAACATAATCTCCCAAGAATAGATAATCAATATATCTGATGACAAATTTTGCAGAAACATCAGGTGGAAGCCAAAACATTTTAGGAACCTTTTGTAGCCCAATAATAATAATGTGAAGCATCAAGCCGAAAACCAATAAGTTGGATGAAAAATCCAGTGACAGGACAATGAAACTATATATATTGTGATAAGAATTCAGAAAGGATATGAAAATAACATAGATAGGCGAGGTGTGCTGGAAACGTACGCTATATCCCCAGCAGTAGAAGGTGATCCATACTCATCAAAAAGTCGCATAAGATCCCCAAATTGCCCATGCAAGTCGCCAAATATTTTAATAGGAGCCTTCAGCTGTAGTACACTAGGTTCAGCTGAAAATATTCTCTCAGCGCTATCACAAAGATCTGCGATCTCATTGCAATCCAAGAAGAATTGTCTGCGAACAGGAGGCTTCCAACCACGAGGTTTCAGAAGATGAGCAAGCACCTGGAAAAAGATAAAGAGCAGCCAATATGATGTTTAATACTTTTGTATGAAAATCAAGCAACAACATACAATTGTCAAGATTTTTAAGGTAATAAGGTGTTTTACCAAAACATTTGGACATATAGTTCAAATAGACATATAGAACAAATCTTTTGATATTTCGTAGTATTCCCTCATGCTAATGTAACTTAATATGGCCTTCGTAATGTTTTTAAGAAACAGGCTTTCCATTTCTTTTCTTCACTTTTTTTAAAAATAAAATGATTTTTATTAATATAATAGTATTAAATTGCAATTAGAGATGAGGAGATGCCGACACAATTTCAAAAAACAAATATAGCTGGAACATCATAAGCTAGCAACAGTGGGTATTAGCAATTTAACTCAGAACTCATCACCAATACATTACTTTCTTCTGATCACCATAATACGATACAAAAGTGCACTTTACTCTCTTGTGAAAAGAATCATACCTTCTTTGGCACACTGTTTATAGACATTTGCCGATCTAAGAGTTTTCTGGCTGCGGTTGCACTTTCAGGAGTTCCGTAACTGACCCGCCTCCCTTCATTTTCAAATTGATCAATCGAAAGCTGTCTGACCATACCACCTAAAGCACCACCCGTCTCTGCAGCAACAACAACCTGCCAATGCATTTGCAGCATATGATGAAACCTATGTCCAACTAAAACGTAACCAAAATTATAACATCCATTTATCATGATACGTACGGCACGGTGATGGAGCCTAACTCCAGCTGGAACAGAGTTATTCGGCACTGCAGAATCAGGTTTGATCAATGAAGATATTTGTTTTCCACTAGGAGTAGCCTCCGCCCCACGATCTCTATCCGGAAGCTCGATTTCTCCATTAACTTGTCGAGCTTTAGCAGCTGCCAGTGCAGCAGTAATAGCCTCGGCTTCAGCTGCAGACGCCTCAACTAAGTACTCTACACCTTTGCTCAATCTTCTGCATATTAATATCATCACCATCATACTAAGTCTCAGACCAAGTCAATAATCAAACCAGAAGTACAGAATCACAAACCCCAACGAAAACAAGGGATGCAAAAATTACCGGGAACCTTGGACGGTTGCATTTTCTGTGCTTATATCTGTATAAATATCACCGTTTACAGGAGGGGCAACGGGATTTACTATCACAATCGAACCATCGGCAGCAGGTTCAGGCACAGATCCCCCATCCCTCTCAACATTAAACCCGTATCTACTTGATAGTCTGCTTTGTTGCACATTGGACGCAGCTGATGCAGCAGCTGCATGAGAAGCTGCGTTAGTTGTTTCAGCAGCTGCCAAATCTTCAGCAACTAACAAGTCGTCCAGCAATACACCTGAGACCACAAAAAGTCATACCGGTTAACAAGAGTCCCCTCATATAATAGTCGGTGATAACATATACAGTATATAGTTTTATAATAATTTTTTAAGAAAATCATAGAAACATATAACATGAAACAGTAGAGAATGCAACAGAGCCTGAATAATTGTCAAACATTTAGTATGCACTCCGATCTTGACAAAATAGAAAGCAGATGTCAACTGGAAATGGTTCCTACGAACTTGTAAGGGTATGGAACATATCTCAGAACACATACAAAAGAAAGTAATCCAGTTGATATTCTAAACTAACTTCTCAGCATGCTCACGAGTAGAAGGCAACTATCCTGGAAGCTCATCTTCAATTTCCAGTCTTTGGCCAGTGTGAGTCCCATAAAAAAAATTATATACCAACTTGGAAAGGCATAATAGGATACTCTCACCCAACAACCACATAAAAGAATAAAACATCAAAACGTTAAAACAACAATAAAATTTTAAGTCTTCCATTTCCACACTATCTAAATTATTATTCAATTTATGATATTCCACGCACCCTTACAGATTATAATGCTTATAAGATATCACCTACCCCGGCTACCCATTAGTTTTATGCCGCACATATTCCAATTTCCCTCATGATCTTTAGTATTTAAAGTTATCAGGAATCTGGGTTCCTGAATTTTATCATCAACCCACTGTGGCCTCAATAGTAAGGCTAAGAGAGATTGTAGGTCAACCCTGCAAAGAGCTTCATCTTAAATCAAAATCCCGTAGGAAATTAAAGCTTCTCAAGAAAACCAGGTTCTACCTTTCTCTATAATACAACTGCAGATAAAGCTACTTAAACTGCATTTATCTAACTACGCCAGCAGTATCAAACTTTACAAAAATGTCGTATGTCACTTGACAGCATAAGTACAAGCCAAGCATTCTTAAGGAGTTTGTATATCGTCTACTATAAAGTAGAAAGGGGAGCTATTTATATTAAGATTCTGAAGATTACTCCTAAATATAATCTCCATTCTAAATAAAATGTCAGCTCAATAAATATTATCATCAAAAAATAAAAATATGTTTTACTATCATAGATAGAGAAAAAAAACTCATATTACCACCAAATATGCTAAGACTGTTGTGATCGCGAAATTCAATAAAATAACCGGTAATACTTAATTATGGGGATGCATCATTTCTCACCGCCACGTAAACCACCATAGATAAAGATCAAGTCACCAACAGCAGATGCAGCATGCCTACAGCGCCTTATCAATTCAACAGCTGCATCCCCACCAGCAGCATCAGCACTGTATCTTCCTGTCCTTGGCGTTGTAACAACTGACTTTGTATCGCACCACACGCCAGCAGCGGTATCCAAAACTACCCAGAAGAAAAAATTAAATCAAATACAATGTTTATATAATTAAGAAACACACAAGTGCTTTATTAATAACTACTCAGTTTACAGAGAGATGCAAGGAAATCTTAATGAAAGTCTATAAATAAAGAAATACCAGCCACACTTGAGGAGTCCTCTACCATGCGCCCACCACCAAGAGCCCCTCCAGATACATGGAGACGTGCATTAACAAATACCTAGTAGAGAAATACAAACATTAGTTATCAAATAAGAGGAAAGCACAGTGATATTTTTATGCGACTAATAACAATATAAACATCAACTAAAAGTTACAAAGTAAATCTCGATAGAGATCTTACAGCTGCATGCTGATATCTTGAAGATGGTGAGACACCAGGAGCAATGGCCCATTCCCACCGACCATCTCTATGTTTAGCGAGTCCATACGCACTAGCAAGTGGCTGGAAAATACAATTATTTGAACAGGTCAAAGGACGGTACAAAACTAAAATGGGTCATAATTCATTACTAGAAAAAAATAAAACACATAATGAATCAACTTTCAGTTCACTTTTCAACATTTATAAATTCAACCAGAAACCTTCCTTCCCAGTGATTCTTGTCTCAGACAAATGTGGCCTTCAAAGGGGATAGACATTTACTTCACCAATTATACGCAAGAGGGACATTTTGCAACATATTACTTCCTCGTTTAGAAAAAGAAACATTATTCTGTTTGGTACTTTCTTCGTTTCTGTTGATGCTTTATTTTTATTTATTTTTTGAAAAAACTGAGCTGAAAAACAGGACAGGGGTAAGCCAGGTATCTTTATAAAAATAATAAACTTCAGTTCCAAGAAATCATATCTTCTAATTGTAAGAATCAATAGGTCTTCAAATTGTTCATTTGTCACTTATGATTATGCAATATCTTCTTTATTCGATACAAACTCTTTTAGTGGAGAAAATATATGATTTATTATCTCAAGTATACAAATTATAAATATTCGCTATAACTATAGGCAGCTTAGACACAACTTGTTAGGCAGGAAAATACAGCTAATATAATTTTATTTTAAAAAGGTGTATGGTTGTTAGATGCCCTTAAAATACAGATCAACATGATCAACCTTGCATGCCAGAAAATTACGTGTCCTTGATCTTCAAAGGATGATATAATTATATTTTTTCAAATACACAGGTTAAAGCAGAACAAATCCAAGGGTGCCTGTATGACATTTTCACCAAATACAACTTACACAATTGAATGATGAGATTTTCCTTGATCTTGAAATATAAATGTGGATGAAAAAATAAAACAGTATGCTAATTGATAGGGTATGAAAACATGTTGGATCATTTATGTTTGAATGAATAGAACCTTTTACATTATGGGATCGGAAAGTTAAACTTACAGCATAAGGTCGACCTCTAGGACCCACAAAGAGAAGTGAAAAAATATATAGATTCTATATATTTGTGGACTCAAAATTCCACTTTTATGTACTATTCAAGAACATAATTTTGCAAGGTAGATACTGCTTATTCTAATTAGTTCCGCATCCTACCCGAAGAAGGACATTGACAACAGTCTTTGAAAATCAAGCCACCTCATGAAAAAGTTAATGAGGATCAGGCCACATAATTTGAGAGAATGAGAAGAATCCCACAATATGTAAATCTGTTTAAATATAGGATCAGGTATAACGATACACAATACAAAAATGACACAACTAAGGAAATCGTACTAACCACACTATTTGCATCCCTCCCACCACAGAGCAGAAGAAGACCATCAGAGCGTGCACTCGCAGTAGCATACCTAGGGAAGTGGAGATACAAAATACCATAATATATTAAGCTTTCAGAGTAAAAACGTCTGAATTACATCAGTATCACAAAAGAGAATGTAACTTCAGCACATAAAGTTTACATGCTGACCCTCAGAAAACTAAAGTAATTGAACTCAATCCACTAGAAGACAGCAATATCTTATTTTAAGAAAAAATAAATCCAGGTCGCACAAAAGAAAGCTGACAGCATGAAGGTAGAGAAGACTGACACCAAAGTTGTGATAACCTAAAAGGTGGTAGCATAATTTAAGACTTTAAGTGATATGTAACGCAATGTTACAGAACTACGTAGATGGAAAACATTAAGATAGTGGTAGAACTGATTTCAACGGAATAGGCCAACATGATTACATGGGTCCAAAATGAAGAAAAATGTTTCCAATTACTTTTGGTTGGATCAAGTCAGAGATTGAACAAACTATTACAAGCATTAATGACAAAACAAAGACATTCAGATTATATTGATTAAAAGAACCTGAATGCACAAACTCACTCATAAATTTATGGAAATAAACAGATTTTGCAAACATGAAAAATTAGTAGGGTCGGGCAAGGATTGAGCTCCAAGTTTTTCAGGTATATCTAGCTGTTCATACAGGTCATATTGTTCTTAAACTTAAATGTAAATTTCTCAGTGGTGAAAGATTTAGCCTCGAGTGTTTCGATTTAGCTTCGAGGGTTTCAATTTAGCCACACAAAAAAAAAAAGTAAATGAGACTCTCAATGTTTTCCCTTCAGCTTCTTTTGTTCAACTTCATCTATCGATTACGAATAAAAACATGTCTCAGCAATCGTCTTTCTAAGGGTAACAAAGAACACGAACTCACATGCAAGGAGGTGGTCCTTCGCCTTCTGGTTCCAGTTTCCGCCACTCATATGGCTTCGCAGCAGTGTCCAATGCCCATACATCAGCTAAAGGTCGCTTTCCTAATAGAGATGCACCAAAATTACTTTCTTACAGAAATTACAAAATAAGGACATGGGGAAACAAATTCACAGAAGGCAAACCATCATTTCCACCAATTGCCATAAGATATCGCTGTCCAACCAAAGCCATGACATGGCCATACCGTGGCCCTGGCCCGGGACCTTGAACCACAACCCTAACAGAAGGACAAGTGCACTTCAGTAAATGGAAGAAAACATTCATAAAAAAGTAGATATGACATTTGACGAATGAGCTATATAATACTTCTGCACGACACTAACCGATGCCATCTTGGACGTTGTTGTGTAAGATCCAAAACATGGAGATCTTCTGCAGACAAACCAGCCGGACCAATCCCCCCCTGCAATGGACAGTAATATTAAAGCACAATATACATCTGAATAATAGAAAAATAAATGAGGTAATTTTTCAGTTCACTCCAAGGGTGTACAGACCTGAATGACAACCATGGTACCAACAGTAGTTGCCACGTGAGCTGCCCTAGGTGTGGGTGGTTCTCCGATTGGAGTAATTCTGGGAATATTTAAAGCCCACGCATTAGTATGAAAAGTTGACACCAACAGAAGCAATAACGTTACTAGATTAAAGCATCGCCCAAGATCAATAATTAATCATAAAAAATTAACTAAATCAAGCTTACCGAGACCATTTATTTGTAAAAACATCATAACAGTGCACATCAGCAGTAGCCCCCGCCAACCCTGACATAAAGTCCATGCTTAAATGTCATTAATCTGAATCAGGGATTTAACTGAAAAATAATTCACAATCACTACCCTCATTGATTGAAAAGCATTGCAATTCATTTCAAAGTTTCTCCAAAACTACCATGTAGAAGAAAAACACTATGCTTCCATTCTTCTCCGAACAAATTTTTGAATGAAATTTAGTTATACAATTTCTTTCATCACAATGAAAATAAAAAATAAAGCTGCACCTAATATCTAACTAAATAAACTCCTTTCTCCTTCTCAGGCTAATAGAAATAACATGAGGTCTTGAACTAATAAAATGATTCAATTTAAACTCCCATTCTGGTACATAATTCTTTCATCAGCACTCAAAAGTATGAAGAACAAAATTAAGCCATTTAACTTGAGGTAACTAAACAGCTTAAACCACCACGATCAATTGGACCACAACACCATCATTAACCCTTTGGGCAACACATTGATACACAGGTGCCAGGAAAAAAATAGGAAAAAAAATGGGATTCACACAATACATACGAATTCCAGCACTTCCAGCCGACGAAGGAGTTCCCGATTGCCCAGAATTCCCTTCTAGCGCTGTAGCTCCTCCGAACAGAATTAATCTCGGACCAATATACCCCTGGCTCCCCTCTTCCCCAACTGCTGGCACAGCCGTCAAGGTATGACCACACCGCGGCCCAGGACCATCCTCCTTCTTCTCGATTATAGCGTTCACCACAGTGTACGTCGGCGCACAGCGTGGGCCCACTCCTGCTCCGCCACCACTATTACTACTATTATTCATAATATCACTGTTGTTACTACTCTGTTGCTGCTGCTGCTGCTGCTGAGATGGCGAGGATTCGGATTCCGATTCAGTTGACTGGTCCGCAGTATTATCCGGGGCGGACTTCGAAACCGGATCGCGGCCGGGCTCCGAAGCCATAGCCGAATCCACGTCCATTACTAGCTGAAGAAAACCCTAAAATTCGAGGTTTGGCAAAAAGATCGGAGCTTTGAATTATCAACAGTTGGCATTTTCAATCTTCATTCTTGCACACAGAGCCCTAGTCCCGATCTTGGCAATTTCCCCCTCTTTTCTCTTTCTTTTTCTCTCTCTCTATATCTATCACTGACGAGGAAATAGGAATACCGAAAACACACCCAATTGTTTCTCTCTCTACCATTATAATATACTGTATAAATATAAAGTTAAAAAAAAAATTACCATGTATTATTTTTCCCGGTTTAAAATCAAAATGATTGCGTGCAGTGGGAGTGTCTGTAATCTGTATGTACGGCTGAGAAGACCAAGCCCCCCTGCCCCGGCAAGTAAAACCAATGTGTAACGAATTTCTCAGGAATGCCCAAATTGGTAATCTTGAAATTTTAACTGTGGCTCAGCTTAAAAAAAAAAACTTATATAGTGTGCTCCGTAATTGAGATACTAGTTTTTTTCTAAGAAAATTATTTGAACGTGTCAATAATATTTTTTAGTGTTGAAAAATGTTTAATAAGTTATTTATGAGAAAATTGTTTAGATATAATACTTCCACATACATCAACAAGTGTTTAATAAAGTAAAATTAAATAATTTTTTTAATAAAATATTAATCTTGAGTGTTCTAACGTATTGAAATTCAACCATGAACCTATTATATAATTTATAATAGAGTGTTTAAAAAATATTGAACGAATATGGAGTATATAATTTAACAATTCTTCAATAATTTCAATGAAAACAAACTCTTTTATGTTGTAAATTTAATAGGATAGTATAAATATAAAGTACGCAAGAAGATAGAAGTATGGAGAAGGAGAGTATTCTTATTATCTTAAAGTATTAATGTGTGTTACTAAGGACGTACCCACTTGGTCCCGAAGGGGTGCGATCGCACCCCCTCAACTTTAAAAAAAATTATTTTTATAAATTAATTTTTATATATTAAGGTAATTAATTATAATTTATTTAAAAATAATTACAATCTAATTGTGATTTTGTTAAAACTAGTACCACTGCCCGTGCGATGGACGTGGTATTTTTTAATTTATTTTTTTGAAAATTAATGCATATGAAAATTTTATTTTATTTTATAATCGAACTCTCACTCTAATTTATAAGAGTGGGCATTGGACGGGATGAGACGAGATTAGGGGGAATCTCATCCCGTCTTGATAATTTATATTCGGACGGGATCGACGTTTAAAAAGTTGTCTCGCATGTCTCAATCTCGTTTGGATTCGAGTTGAGATCGAGACGGGATGAGATCTCCTTACTCAATTTTTCAACGTGTTTATTGATCTCTTAAATCATATAACCCATGAAATTTATAAATTAAATTGTTGAATAATTATTTTTATAGTCCAACTATTTTTTTATAATTCAAATGTCATAAGTATAGAAGGTGGTCTGTTAAATTAAACTGTAAGCATCATAGCCACTCATGGTGATTGCGAAAAATGCTTCAGTGCATCGCACGGTGCGGGATCGTGTCAACTTGAATGATGCGGGGTACAAAATCATCTATGACATTATGTGCAACCTCACTTGCACTGTCAAACTCAATTGTGGTATATGAAAAAAGAGTTCGAGTTAATAGATATTATAACGACACGGATATCATCCAAGTGATTTAATTTTCCACGTATATACCTTCGACTATTGCTGAAACAATGTATCCTATAAAGGATCCATTGGAGCTTGAGGTAGGTAGAGGAGTAGCTGGAAGAGAAGTTGGGTTGGCTGCAAGACTGCAACATTAAAATTAATATCATCGCCCGCATGTAATTAAAAAAACATAATTTCGGTATGATTACTCTATGTATTAGAACAACAATTAGTAAATACGGAGTAATTGTATAAAATTAGTACCACTGCCCATGCGATGCATGTGATATATTTGTTTAAAATAATCTAAAATTTAATTTAATTTCCAACCGGCTAAAAAATTATTAATGGACTAACAAATTATTTTATGTTATCTCAATTGTGAAAATTTTATTATTTTTAAAAACTACGCCTGTTTCATATAATTTATAGTATGTAAGCTTCTTGGGGCATAGCCGCGTGGTAAGGACTGTGGTGATGTTGGTGTAATTCCTCGACCACGCAGAGTTCGAATATAGGATATGACAAATTTTTATTGAAATATTATGAAGTTAGTTATTGGATGAGACATATTGTCTCTCTCCCACATGTGTCTGCTACTCGGGCACATCTCTCGATTTACATCCTACACGATCGAGGAGGCTCTGATCTAGTGGAAAATGAGTTTCTCGTCTCTACATTTCTCGAGTGTCAGACGCATCCAACAAATACCTAAAATCGCTGGGGAAAAATCAAAATAAATGGAAAATAAATATTATAAAACTGGAAAATAAATAAATATATAAAAAAATTGAATTTAGTTGGTGAACATGAAGGAAATGAGATGACAGAAATGCAATTATATTAATATACGTATGTTAACCTACAAAACAAATTTAACATAACTGAATTAGGGATACACTAAAAATTAAAAAAAAATCTAGTCGAACATAATTAATATCTCGACAATTTGATTATGGAATCTGCGAAAAATTATAATTAATACATAAAATTAAAAAAATCTAGGAAAAAAATGAATGAATAGAAGAACGTACGATTCAATGTTCAGAAAAATAAAAAAAAGACATACGAAGCCGCCAGATTATAGCAAGAGAAAATAATATACCTAAAAAGTTTGATCAATTTTTTTAGGAGTGACTATTCGGTACGGACGGGTATCCGTACCCGAATTTTTCGTGTACCCGTACCCTAATAATAAAAAAAAAAATCATCCCATAACCCGACCCTCTTTAGTAAATCGGGTACTCAATACCTGGGCCGGGTAACGGGTACGGTAATCGTGTACCCAAAATTACCCTAAAATTTTAATTTACAAAAAATCAATAATAATATTCAAATTCAATGATTTATTTTCAACAAATAACAATAAAAAATCATCAATTAAAGTTTAAAATTGAAATAAAAACAAAAATTATAATTAAAAATAATTAAAATATGTCATTTATTATATATATAATGTTTTAGATTTTTAATTAATATATCAATATATTTATTATTTTAATTTAAATAATTAATCGGGTATTTCAGGTATACCCAAACGGGTAATCGGGTACCCTAATACCCAATATTTTTTAAAATGAATTCCATAACCCTACCCTTTACCCAAATTTATTGGGTACGAGTACTCAAAAACCCTAACGGGTGCGGGTATTTCGGTACAAACCCGAATACCCGAACCCGAATAGTCACCCCTAAATTTTTTTAACTCAAATTGATTAGGGAATAGGAGGAGATCGATTTTTATGAGATACGATTAATTGAAATTAAATTAATATTAATGGAATAAAAAGGAATTTTGAGAAAAAAAATAAAATTGTATATATTTAAGATGATTATTAATTATTATTAGTAAAAATATATAATTTTAAATTACTATTAAAAATTTATATATAATAATTTAAATATGTTTAATAATATTACTATTTAGAATTTATTATTTTTTTTATTTATAATTTATAGTGTGAACACAATATTATTATTGATTTTTTATTGGTCCACATGGTATTAGTGAATCCTGAAATTATATATGTATAAATATTATGTTTTATCTAAAAAATAAAATAATAAACTATTTATTAAAAAAGTTAAATACTAATTTATTACGCTTGAAAAAAAATTAAAATATCAATATTGTTTAATTATTAACGTCAAATATTAATTTATAACGTTTTAAAAAAAATAGAATTAATAATCAATACTAATCAATTATTAATTAAGGCATATTTTATAAAATTAAGTCAAATTAATTTGATATTTATCTGTAATATTCTGATTAAGTTTACATTTGTCTAGATCTTCACAAATCTAAAATCGCAACAGTTATTTTTGTTATTTTTTATGTTGTACTTTCATAATTACAGAACCACTTTTTTTAAATGGACATTTCCCAATTATAGTACCCTCCAAAAACAACAATAAATATATTTATTTTCTTACTTTAAAATACAATTTTACCCATATTTTTTCCATTACCTTTTCAAATTTACTCACAATTTCTTTAATTTTTAACTTAAAAATAAATTTATATTTTTCATTTTTTGCTCAAAAAGTAAAAAAACTAACATTATTTTTTAAACTTGCATGTTCGAAAGTTCGAAAAAATGGTTTTATATTTATGAAATGAAGGGATTTTTTTTTTCAAATTTGCACCCGCTTACTAATGTTTCTGGGTACGTCACTGTGTGTTACAATATAGAGTACAAAGACACCTATTTATAGGTCCACATACATGATCATGCATTATGTAGAAGTAAATAGTACGAATAAATATGATCATCAAGGTGTGCTTCAATAGTGTGTCAATTTGCATGTCTACTACTTGTGCACTCCAAAAGACATCCACAATATTATTTCATAACACTCCTCCTTGGATGTCCGTTATTCATCTTCGTATTTTTTCCCCTGATTCAAGTAAATTTATTTAATATGCTCAAGAAGTTGCCTCGTTAAAAACCTTGCAAGATAAACAAGTGAAGGAAAAGAGTGCAACGCGTATTTATTTGAGAACTTTTAACCGACACATTCTAATGTTTCTCACACATTTTTCAAATGTTGCAGTCGGTAATGCTTTGGTACATAAATCTGCCAAATTATCGCATGATCAAATTTGTTACACATCACATTCACCTTTCTTGCAATTCATTTAATCTCCTTTAAAATATTCTCATTTGAGTTGAGATATGGTACTTCAGGACCAATGTTCTCATCATTTTTATCTCGAGCTCTAATATTATCCTTTTTAGGATTAAGTGATAACCGATCATCAAATTATTAAGAGATGTTCATTATCCATGTTGAATCGCTTTAATGTATACCTTCTGGACATAATTTGTTTGGTGAACTTAAATTACATCTTCTAGATGTTCGATGCGTAAACCAAGACAGAATTTAGTTTTTCCAAATTCTTTAATCTCAAATTTTTTCTTCAAATATTCAACGATTTCTTGAAGCTCTTCAGGAGTTTCAATCGTGCCTTATTTCTTACAATTTCATTTTTCTTATTTTATTTTCGCACAAATACTATATCCAACGGGATTTGCACTTTCTGCTGTTTGAACTACCATTCCAAATCCTTTTCGTTTTGGCCAATCAATATTACGCCGACATTCATCAACCGATTTTGGTTCATTATCCTCAATTTCTTCCATAACTTCAAGTGCTATATTATATTCAAAAATTGCATCAACAACAATTTCTTTTCGATTCCAACATTTTCCCGTAGTGACATAATTTATTGAAGTTTCTATTGTTTCATTTTCTTTAGAAACTTGTTCTTTTCTTCTTCTGGAGAAACCTCTTCGAGAGATAATATTTTCTCATTATTTTATTTTAATTCCTCACTTTTATTTAGATATTATAACGTATATACGAATTTTCATGGCATAAAAATTTCACTACAACTCAATTGATAAGATAACATATATTTTATTTATTATATTATTTAATTATCCAAATTCTAATTACAAATATATCATGATTTTCAATTCCATTTCCATTTCCGTTTTTCATATCAAATACTCTCAATGCACAAAGATAAAAATATTTGATAAAAATATCAATACATCTACTTTAGTGTATAGTATTGGAAAAATTGAAATAAAATATTTGGTTTAACCAATATTTGACTGATTTTTTATGGTTAAATATTAATTCAAGTTGGAATTAATTTGTTGATAATTTTCTACGATTTTGCGTAGATAATTATAGTATTTTATTTCGTCAAAATCCGATTTTTCGATGAGTGAGAAATAACCGAATGAATTAGCCAAGTGAAAAAACATTATTGAACGAGATAATTAAGTCTCATCCCACATCGAAATTTGGGAGATAATGTGTTTGTGAGATCTATCATAAAAGGTCTTGTGTACTGATTGTTGATAATTTGAAAAGTCACAATCCCACGTTAAATGTGGTGAGAAAATCAAATACTCTTGTGATGTTATAGTAAGAGTATTGAAATGTATTGGAGAATATATTCGGCCCATTAATATAAGTGTAAAGAAGTTCAACTTCTCTACCAGTTCGAGCTTTTAGATGAAGCGGTTTCTAACATGGTATCAGAGCCTTGGGATAACCCGAGGTCCTGGGTTCGACTCCCGCCAGTGGCGACTCCACCCGAATTAATTATTCACTTGTTGGGCCTCCCCAAAGAGGTTGAAATCGGCCCACAAGTGAGGGGGAGTATTGGAGAATATATTCGGCCCATTAATATAAGTGTAAAGAAGTTCAACTTCTCTACCAGTTCGAGCTTTTAGATGAAGCGGTTTCTAACAAAATGTTTCAACTTTTAGTAAGCTCATTAACCTTGAATTATTATTCTCGGTTAATTGTAGTATTATTTTGATTTGGGCTTCTGAGATTTTTCTTGAGCCTATAAGAGTCTAATAAGTACAAATTTAATTTGTATTGGGTCTGTTAAATAATAATATGTTGGTTATTATGGCTTGAACTTACGAGCTTTTGGGCGGAGTAAATTTGTTGAAACTTTTAATTGTGTTAAGTTGAGTTGAAACTTTTAATTGTGTTAAGCTGTTGGGCTAGCTTAAATGATGAGTTGTACAGAATTTGAATAGTCAGATGATCCAAAGACTTGAAAAGTCATAAGATTAATATTTATATATTTAATAAACTATATAAATTATTCCTCATAATGGTGTGAGTTATGAGTTACAAGTAGGGCTGCAAACGAGCCGAGCCGAGTCGAACATTAAGCTTATTGAGCAGCTCGAATTTTTTTTTCTGTAGGCTCGAGCTCGACGAGCTGCACTCTAGAGTGCTCGAGCTCGGCTCGCCAATATATAGTCATGCTCGAGCTCGAGCTCGATTAAGCTGTCCAGATTTTTATTATTTACAGAGATGATTTACGGAGCTGGAGGCACGAATTTCTCGTACAAAACAAAATAAGCACACCCACATTGTACAAAATATATGAACGAATAGTATATATATATAGATCTGTACAAAAAAATACGCACACCCAATTTCTATTTGAAGACGACGTAGCAGCAAAGTGAAAGAGAAGAAAAAAAATTAAGTTTACTAAGGAGTAGAGAAGGTGAGGTGATCCAAGAGAAGAAAAAAAATTAATTTTACTGAGAAGTAGAGAAGGAGAGGTGATCCAGTAAAGAAAAGGGGACATTTAGGTGGCGGCCGGCGAAAATGCCTAATACAATTAGGGTTTGACTTTTATATAAATATATATATATATATATAAATATTTTAATAATTAAAATATATACGAGCCGCTCGCGAGCGGCTCGTTTCTTCATATGGTGGGCTCGAGCTCGGCTCGTTTAAGGTAACGAGCAGCTCGAGCTCGACTCGAGCTCGAGTTTGACCGAGCTCGAGTCGAGCGTTGACCGAGCAGCTCGCGAGCAGCTTGCGAGCCGCTCGACTCGTGTGCAGCCCTAGTTACAAGTGATCTTTGGATTGCCTTTGATGTCTCTTGGTACTCCCCTAATGAGTATAAATAGGAGCATTGTAGTTGAGAGAAAAAGACAACATTCATGCTTCAATCCCACATTTGATTGTGTTAATAATCTCTTCTCTCTAAGTTCATAAGCATTCTAGTGTTAGAAATATTGTGTATGCAATATTAGTTCCTTGCATTTGCATATGCTCGGTTCTCTCTCTTTCCCTGTTCGCCGGAGCTTCTAGCTGGTGTGCCTCAGACTAGAAGATGATTGAAAGTCGTTGTATTTTTGGGAACTAACGTCGCAAAACCGTAGCATACACGGGGCGTTTTAGTCTTGCGGATAGCGAAAGCGCCTCGAGTACCCGTAACAAGTCTCTGTTCGAATCCCGATTTAAGGTTAATTTATTTACTTATTTTATTTAATTTTATTCTGAAATTGTAAAGATCAGTAGTACTGTTCTAGTTGAGCTTTTATTTTATTTTGTTTTTTGAATTTAGACATTTTGTAAAAAAATTAACCAACATATAGAATATATTTCTATAATTATTTGTAATTTTATAAATATATCATAGAAGTTTCTACCATATATTACGAAATTCCACCAAATGTCTTATTACTAGGTCATTTTTAGTGGGTCATAACTTTAAACTCAAATGTTCAATTTGCTACAAAAAGTTCTCAATTTTATAATATTTGGAGTATAAGTTCAACTCAAATTATGAAATGTGCATTCAATTAAAATTTGATGGGATTTTTTTTAATTTTAAGAAGTCTATATAGAATTTAATTGATTTAAAAAATCAACAAGAGTGTATGTAGAGTGTATGTAGAGTTTGAAAATTTTTGTTTATAGATTTATATATGAATTTCATAGAGTGATGTTTTTTTTTAATTTATGTACATCTATACATATATAATTTCAGGATCCACTAATACTACGTGAACCAATAGGAAGTCAATAATAATATTGTGTTAACACTATAAATTATAAATAAAAAAATTATAAAATATAAATAGTAATATTATTAAGCATATTTAAATTATTATATATAAATTATAAATACTAATTTGAAATTTTATATTTTTTGTAATAATATAAATAGTAATTTGAAATTATCTCATAAAAATTGATTTCCTCATATTCTCTAATCCACCGGAATTAAAAAAAAAATTTGATGAATCGATTTAAATGTATTCTTAACATTGAATCTATTTATATATATATTCCGTTCTTTTATTCATTCATTTTTTTTCCTCGATTTTTTTTAATTGTATGTATTAATTATATTTTTTTCGCAGATTTCAAAATCAAATTGTCGAGGTATTAATTATGTTCGACTATATATTTTTTTAATTTTTAGTTTATCCCTAATTCAAAATTTTAATTATGGTCAAATTATGTTCAAATTGTCGAGATATTAATTATGTTCAAATTATGTTCAAATTGTCGAGGTATTAATTATGTTCAAATTATGTTCAAATTGTCGAGTTATTAATTATGTTCGACTATATATTTTTAATTATGTTCAAATTGTCGAGGTATTTGTTTTGCAGGTTAACTTAAGTTATATTAATATAATTGCATTTGTGTCATCTCATCCCCTTCATGTTCACCAAGTAAATTTAATTTTTTTTTCTATTTACTTTTTTAGGTTTATAATTTTTTTTCCATTTATTTTGATATTTCCCCCACCGATTTTAGGTATTTGTTGGATGCGTTTGACACTCGAGGAATGCAGAAACGAGAAACTCCTCTTCCACCATATCAGAGGCTCCCCGATCGAGTATGATATAAATCGAGGGATGTGCCCGAGTAGCAGACACATGTGGGAGATAGTCAATAGGTCTCATCCCAAAACTAACTTCATAATATTTCAATGAAAAATTTGTCAGATTCGAACTCTGCGTTGCCGGAGAATTACACCAACATCACACAGACCTTACCACTCCGCTATACCCAAAAGCTTAGATACTATAAATTACATTAAACAAGCGTAATCTTTGAAAATAAAAAAAATCATAATTGAGATAACGGTTAATAAATGAGATTAATACAAGTTTAAAAATTTAAGTAAGAGCTCGATAATTAAATAAAATAATTTCTTAGTTTATTAATAAATTTTTGGTCAAATACATGGGAAGATTAAATAAAATTTTAAATTATTTAAACAAATAAATCACGTGCATCGCACGGGAAGTGATACTAGTTTTTATAAATCAAAAGAATTTTGAAATACATTTTTTATTTATTTATATGAATTTCTATAAATTTATAGATAGTATAAAAATATGATTAGTTTTGGTAATTTAAATATTATATATATATATATATATATATATATATATATATATATATATATATATATATATATATATATATATATATTAGTTTTAAATCACAAAAAGATAATCATGTTTTTTTTAAAATAAATTTTTTTATTTTACAATTTTATACAAGTAATATAATTTTGGGAAAATGGCAATAAGACCAATTTTCAACATTTTTTGACCAATAAGGCCAAGTTCCAATTTATTTGTCAATTAGACCTTTTTGTTCTAATTGGGCCAAAAAAATGTATATGGAAAGACGAAAATACCCTTACTCTATTTTTACTCAACCACCCCACACCTATCCCACCCCACTCCTGCACAGACACTGAATACCATGAAAAAACACTGAACGTCAGATTTTTTTTTTCTACTCAACCCACCCCACCACACCACAGACACTGAATGTCAGACACTGAATACCATGAATAGACACCGAATAACATTAAAAGACACTGAATAACACTGAATAACACTAATAACACTGAAAGACACTGAATAACACTGAATAACATTAAAAGACACTGAATAACATTAAAAGACAGTGAATAACACTGAAAGACACTAAATAACACTGAATAACATTAAAAGACACTGAATAACATTAAAAGACACTGAATAACACTGAATAACATTAAAAAACACTGAATAACATTAAAAGACACTCGATAACATTAAAAGACACTGAATAACATTAAAAGACACTGAATACCATTAATAGACAAAAGACACTGAATGTCCGCACTGAATGTTAGACACTGAATACCATGAAAAGACACTGAACGTCAGATTTTTTTTCTTCTACTCAATCCACCCCACCACAAAAGACACTGAATGTCAGACACTGAATACCATGGAAAGACACTGAACGTCAGATTTTTTCTTCTACTCAATCCACCCCACCCCAAAAGACACTGAATACAATTAAAAGACACTAAATGTAATATTTTTACACTGAATACCATTAAAAGACACTGAACGTCAAATTTTTACACTGAATATTATAAGAACACTAAATGTCATTAAAAAACACTGAACGTCAGATTTTTACACTGAATATTATAAGAACACTGAACATCATTAAAAAAACTTATAAAAACACTGAATGTCACTAAAAAATACTGAATGTCGAATTATTACACTAGAATATTATAAAAATACTGAATGAATATTATAAAAACATTGAATCTCATAAACATACACTGAAATAAAATAAATATTGATCCAAAACAGATGGACGAATATCGACACTACTGTGTAGTGCTAGCAATGGTCTGCCTCCCAACAGAGCAAAATATATATATATATATATATATATAGCATTAGCTAAATATATTATGATAACCACTTTTTTACTAAAAAAAACCAAATTATCACATGCATCCCGATTGAGAACGTGTTCCCTTTCCCATGCGAAACCAGCATTTGAAATCGAAACACCTGGAAAAAGTAACAGAATCATAAGCAACATACACGACTTTCTAAGATCAGTAAGCGGCTACTGTTGGAGTTGTGTACTTAATGTCTAGATTTGAGTATCGGTAAACTCCCGGTCATAGCATTTAACCTATTTATTAATAAACAATTGTTTGCATTTAATTATTATTAATTAAATTATGCAAAATATAGTCCTGGATTTTATACGTTGTAGTTAGTATGGTGTGTCGGGCCCACACAGAAGATCATACTATCGGTCACTCGTATTTAATCAAACAGATGCTCACGACCTAGATGGACCCGGACCAATCCATCGGTATAGTCGTTGTGTGTGAGAGAAAATAATTTATCTTAATTATTTTATCACACTTGTACACTCGGTGTATTGGGCGGATCGCTTGAGATTTATCGATTAGGATTGCCTTGGATAATCGATTTAAATCTCAGAGTATTTTATTCTTAATCCCTGATACTATTGCGGGTGTGTATATTTAATATAAGTGACTTTGATTTTCCAAAGGAATTAACCGATTTAATTATTGGGTTAATTACCGGTTAAGTTGGGTCACTATATTTTATATACGACATGCCGTGAATACTTGACGGGAAAGTGTATCCCGTAAAGGTTGATAATATCCACGAGATGAGTTCATGAAGAATTATTATGTAAACCCTGCAGGTAGATTTAATCCGCATAATAATTAAAGTTGAATGGTACTATTCTCGGATATAAGAGATGAATAAATTAATTAGCAATAAATTAATTTTATTCATGGATATTTAAATCTTAAATACACGGAATAAATAATACTACCGGAGAAATATTATTTGATATAATATGGTTTAATATTGGGAGTGCAATTAATTTATATAGTGGAAAATAAATTAATTAATATTGATAAGGATTAATAGATTTGGGCTGGGCTCAATTTAATCTTCAATATTGGAAGCCCAATATTCCACCTCCTTTTGATCCCCTACGTAGCCTATAAAAGCACTACATGGCCTTCATAAATCATAAGACAAGAATATCAATCTTTGATAGTTCTAGAGAGTTGAAGGAGATCCATAGGAGTTCGATAGATCGTCGCCCACACGACGTTCGAACGGAGTGCAAGGAATACGTGGGAAGATTCGAAGGTCTTCAAGGTGTTTGATTCCGTTTCTCCGCACAACGAATCAAAGGTAAAAATCATAAACCCTTTCTATGATTTTATGTGAATTAATTGTAGCGTATACATGAACACACGATCCGGATAAACGTACGAACTTCGGGGACGGGGATTCGAGATCCCCGGCGAAAATCGAGGAACCCTCGATGGGATCGAGGGAGGCGGCCGAACCCTAAGGTTCGACCGCCGGCGCGCGGATGAAGGGAGGAGCCCCGGCTGGACGCCGGGGCATGGATCGACCTTTGGTCGATCACCGGGGTTCGCCGTGGGCTGGTGCCACGGCGGAAGAACCCCAGCCCTCCTCGTCCGGCGGCGTCGCGGGCTGAAGCCCTCGGCTGGAGCCGAGGGGGCGATCGAACCTAGGGTTCGATCGCCGGGTGAGCTGCGGGTTTACCCGCAGCGCCTCGTATCAAGCTGCGGGGTTTCCCGCAGCGGCGATGCGGGGAGGATCGAACCCCCCCGCGAGCAGCGAGCCGTGAGCTCGCTGCGGGGCTGCTACGAGCAGCCCCGGGGATGCCTCGTGCATCCCCAGCGATCATCATGAAGATGATCGCGAGCCCCATACGGGGGCTCGGCTGGACGCTCGCGGCCTTCGGGCCTCGCTGGGTGTTCGGTCGGGCCCCGGCTCGTGCGGTGGTTCGCGTTGGGATCTCCGGCGATGAAGGATTTCGGTCGGGTTATTATTTTCCGCAAATTTTAATAGCCCGGGATATCGATTTCCAACAGCTACTACAACAGAGATAATCACCCGGTTAAAAATGAAAAATGCTCGATTTTAAGGTGTATCGAAATCACGAGAAATGTGTCCCATTTCTATGGCACTGTCCAGTGAGACGTGCCTGTCTTTATGTTCCGAGAGCAAATGCTCGAAATCGATCGCCCCGTCTTCAAATTCGATCGATTTCGAAATCGATCGTCCCGTCTTCAAATCTCCCTCGTCCCCATCTTCTAGTATACCTCCTATACATTAAGTTAACCGAACTTTGACTTGTCGGCTAATGAGAAGCACAAAGTGAATCTGCGACGAAAACAAGTATCCCAAAATCACTCATTAACTGAACGAAAAAATGGAAATAATCACAAGCCCAACATTATCGCACAGTTAGACTGAACAGGGACAAACAGTGCTCGGAATAAATCGAACAAATAGCACCTAATTTGAACGTTGATAAATTAGTTTATTGATTCCATTAACAAGCTATATTCTGCATTTCCCTCTTCGCCTTTGGAGGCAGACGCTTGGACCGCTTCTTTCGAGTCGAGCATTTTGTCGAACACTTGGTGGGCGAAATGAGCGACCGCGTCTTTCTCGTGGAAGACGGTTTCGATCGCGTCCTCTTTCTTCGAGTCCGCCGCCTCGATTGCATTCGTCGTTTAAAGGAACATCCAAAGCAAACTGAAATTCGAATTGAAGTAGAAAAATCACCTGATTTCGTTAACCGCACAGGCAAAGGAGAGGTAGACGAGGAGCAATCGGAGATGCTCAGCGCGTCGTTACTCCGCTTCCCCATCAGCTCCGCCACGTCGGCGTCGGCTCCCCCGCCGTCTGCATCTCGGCTGTTGACATCGGCTTTCAGCATCAGACGGCGGCGCCATGGTGGTGGTGGTGGCTTGACGTCCGAGATCCGGTGCGGCGTCGCCGCTCGATTCGGTGAGGCGGGAGTGGAGATCGATCGCGATCTCCGTTCGGATCGACGAGGAAGGTGACTCCGTTCGGAGCTTCCCCACCGTCAACGCCATCGATTCAGCGGCGGAGAAGAGGAGGAAGAAGAAGGCGACGGTGGTCGTGGAGGAGGAGGATCTGTTCGCGGTGGCAGTGAACAGTGAAGACGAAGTTCTCCGCCGCCGTGCGGGCGGTGTTTGCGTGTTCAGTGTGTTTTTCAATTTGGTTTAGGGTGAAGTGGAGTGGGTGGGGTGGGGTGGGAGTATGAATAATAGAGGGGTAAGAATGTCTTTGCACATTTTAGGGGGCTTAAATGACACGCGTACATTTTCGAAAGCCTTATTGCCGAAAAAATGTTAAAAAATGACTTTATTGCCATTTTTCCCAATAAATTTTTTACTAAAAAAAATTTAACTATACACTCAATAATTTTAATATATATATATATATATATATATATATATATATATATTAAAAATTTATTTACAAAAGATTTTTAAAGACTAGAATAATCCCTTTATGTTTTTGGTTAAAATCAAAAGAATTCTATGTGTTGTTTTTGCTTAATCTCTCCTCCTCCACCGTAGTCAATAGTCATCTTCTCGGCCCGGACCTGTAATTTCTCTCTCTCACTCCACCCAACAGTCAATGGCGATATCTCCAACTGAGGCAGCCTTTTCAAGCCCGGATCCGAAACCCGCCGCCGAAACTGACCCCCGCGTACACGTTTTCTGGCACGAGGGTATGCTCAAACACCAAACGGGTCGGGGCGTGTTCGACACGGGCATGGATCCGGGTTTCCTCGACGTGCTGGAAAATCACCCCGAGAATTCGGACCGGGTCAAGAACATGGTCTCCATCCTCAAACGGGGCCCCATCTCTCCCTTCGTCTCCTGGCATCAAGGGAGGCCCGCCCTCACATCTGAATTGCTATCTTTTCACACCCTAGGTAAAATTTACATCAGTAATTATTTGTTTTTTTTTACTTTATATTATTATTTACTGTGCTTTGTTTCTATAAAGTTAGAATCGAGGGAGAAATGAATTTATAAATAACTATTCCGATTTAAATTCCGCAGCTAATTTTTGTTCTTCTCGTAATGGCATTTCAATCTTGTGTTTCATGCTATGTTTCAATCGAATCGATCGATGATTACGATCGACGCATCAGAAACAAAACATCATATTCATATGGCATGAAACACGAGACGTTTGTTAGAAATTTGAGAGTGGCTCGTATAATAATTCTTGAAGAGAGGGGTACAATCATTATAAGATATGGACTATTGTGTCCACGCGACTATTTATACATGTCACGTGTGATTCTTCAACTAGAATACACGACCTTTCATATTTAGATACATAATCTTTCACATTATTCTAAGAACATACATTCATGTTAACAACATTTAATAATTTTCAACAACGTTTCCCAGAATACGTAAACGAGCTGCTCGAGGCCGACAAACATCCCGGCCAAAAAATCCTCTGTCCCGGGACATTCCTCAACCCAGGGTCATGGGACGCCGCCCTTTTCGCAGCCGGCACGACCCTCTCGGCGATGAAGCACGTTCTCGACGGCCGTGGAAAAGTCGCTTACGCCCTCGTCCGGCCGCCGGGCCACCACGCCCAGCCGGGCCGGGCCGACGGGTAATGCTTTCTCAACAATGCGGGCCTCGCCGCGCAGCTGGCTCTGAATTTGGGCCTCGATAAAGTCGCGGTGATCGATGTAGACGTGCACTACGGGAACGGGACGGCCGAGGGGTTCTACCGCTCGGATAAAGTCCTGACGATCTCGCTACACATGAACCACGGGTCGTGGGGCCCGTCACACCCTCAGAGTGGGGCCGTGGATGAGCTCGGGGAAGGCCAAGGGTTCGGGTATAATTTGAATGTGCCTTTGCCGAACGGGTGTGGAGACAGAGGGTACGCTCGTGCGATGAGTGAGCTGGTTGTACCGGCTGTTGAGACATTTGTACCCAATGTGATGGTTTTCGTCGTTGGCCAAGACTCTAGTGCGGTAAGTAGAGTGCATCTAGTCTCTGTTCTTTTGGACTTAATTTCAGTATATTTCAGTTCGTTTTGATTCAGTTCAGTTCAGCTTGTTTCAGTTCAAAAGAATTAATTCTTAATGTCTAAAGTTGTGGATTCAATCGATTTTTTCTAATTTTTTGTTTTAATTTGTGATTTCAGTTTGATCCGAATGGAAGGCTGTAAATGTTGGTTTTGGCGACAACATATGTGACGAGCGCGAATACTTGTCGTGGAGCAAACACGCTGTCAAAATGATATTTATATTTAGCCAGTACACCCTTAACTACAAAACGTAGATAATGGCAAGTACGTGGGGTCGGTCCCACAAGGAGGCAATTACAGTAGGTGATCTCGGCTTTGCCCAAGGGGTTGTCACAAAAAGTTTTGAGTTTGGTTGCTGTGGGCACAGCGGTTTTGCAATCGTTCAAACACTCAGATCTAACTACGGCAAACAGAAATATCATAAAACCAAAAGTAAACAAGCAAACACTCAGATCTAACAGAATACTAAAAGTGAAAACTTAAATCAATAAATAAACAATGCATCCGGGCAGACAACTTCACTCAGGATCATTAGGGCAAACTACCGTTCATCGGCACTAAGGATTTTTACCAGCGGTTTGTCAGCAGTTATAGGGTGTAGAAAGACAAAAGTGGTCCTATTGCGTCACGCCCAACAAATGCCCCACCCCTCATCTATCCTTACTGTATAAAGAAAAGGCTTGGTTAACACTTTGCCTAATCCCCCTGGATCTGAACAATTCGATAACCTATGCGACCAAACATGGATCTAGTTTGCCCAAACCCGCTTTACCCTCTAGACAGACCCGCTCGGCCAATAGCATGCTCGAAACATACGACCGCATCTCCTGCAAGTTCTAGTGCTATGCCCGCAACAATACTACAAGGTACATCTATGCGGTTTGCCAATCACCAGTATCCCAGTTTGTAAAGGTTCACTAGTGGTCGTCCTAGTTTACCCAAACTCCCCAGAAATAAACCTCAAACAACTTTGCCTCGGGAACAAACGCCCAACCGGTTAGTTCAGCCCCTCCAACCTCGCGGCCTAACTAAACCCTAAATCACCTTCGATCCGTCCCTGCCCAGATGCACAAACAATTTAGCTACTCATACAGAAATTAAAAGACGAAATAAATAAAGGAAAGCAAACTATATTAATCATAGCTTCAAATCGATAAACGTTTTTGAAGAAAATCAAAGTACGGAATTAAAAGAAATTAAAACTGAAAACATTAAACGAAATTGTTTCTCGACCCGAAGGTCGGATCTACTGCAAAACAAATAAGAGACTCGGACGAACAGCTCCGATCTCTTCTCCGGCGACTCCTCCGGCGGCGACGACGACTTCGGGACCGGCGGCTCTCTCGATTTCTCGATGCGTAATGTTGTTCTTCCTTTTTGCTGCCCGTCGCGCCCCTCTCTTTTAAAGACTTCAAAATTTGAATTTCAGATCGCGGCTGTTTCTCGCCCCTTAGGAATAGGCGTCCTTGGTCAACGGGTTGGGGGATAAGTCAGATCCCCCGAATCCAGGGATTCTGGTACGCTGCCAGCTTGCCCGCAGCGAATCTCCTGTCACAGCCGCTCTCTGCCCAAACTGAAATCTGCAGGTATTTCTTCTCCTCCACAAGTGGTCGGACCAGGCACGGTACTTGGTACTTCTGGCTCTTCTGCTTCGTGACCTTACCCATTTGCCCAGTGTGGTCAAACTGTTGCTTGTCACTACCGCTCCAGAACTTTGCCCAAAGAAGGGGATTTCCTTGCCTCTTTTGCCCAGTGCGCCACCTGTTACCTGCATCACCACACACTCTGCCCAAACACCTAATTGTGCCCTCCCAGACACGTTAACGACTCAAACTGACTCAATAAAGGGTGTAAAAGTGCTCTAAGATGAGCAAATAAAATGGCTCATCAGAACCGCACACACTTGGATACGCTTGTCCCCAAGCGTGGGCTCTGATTTGCCTGACTCAAGACCAAAGTGAAAACAGAAATGAAAGAAATAGGAAGGAATAAAGCAAAGGACTTTAGCATGATCAGTAAAGGGCATAGTACATACAGATAACACAAAATTCAAGTAAAGATAAAAATAAGTCAAGAGTCTGTTCTAGGTCTTTGGGTTCACTCCCTCACAGTGTTTCTCTCTTTTCAGTGTATGGGTTCAATGACACTCAATTTCTGCTGTGACTCCACTTTGCCTAAATTTGCCTTATTGCTAATCAGAGTTTGTTTTAACTAAGCAGGGGGGTTATCAAAGGGGCTTTTATTGGGTTGTAGTGTTGGGCTCATAAGGGTAGATTTTTCTGGGAGTAGGCTCTATTTGGGCAGAGGGCTTTTTTGATGTTAGCCTTTTCTCTGCCACTTTGCCCCTTTTCTTACGGGCCTTAGCACAACAACTTTTTATTCATTTTTTTTTTCTTTCTTTTCTAATTTTTTTTCTTTTTTTTTTTTCTTTTCTGATTTTTTTTTCTTTTTTTTTTTTTCTTTTCTGATTTTTTTTCTTTTTTTTTTTTTTGAACACTATGCCCTAACTCCCTTCCTTCTCTCTGGCTGCCTATGTAATGTGGGCATAATACCAGAATGGGTTCACAAAGAAAATCAATCAGGCTCAAAGGGCTAGCAAGGGGCAGTGTTATTTATTCTGGGGAAATAAAACAAAGAAATGCCCTAATCATTTAACAACCCTACTCAGTCAAACTACTCAATTCAGCAAACAGGCAAAGAAAAGCATTGTAAAGATCACAGCAGACTCTCAAAGAAAGAAATCATATAATCATGTAGGCTCAATTCTCACAGTTTGCCTAGAACAGTTCCATCATCCCTATTTCATGCACCTTAACTATAAAGTTTGAGTTACTGTATGTACGTTTGCCCAAGGTGATCACATAATCATGCTGACTCGATTAGAAACAGGGGTTTGCCCTTTCCCTTTCCCCCCTCACACACTTTGCCTGGGCAAAGTGTGCAAAAGTAATAAGATTGGTAGGGGCTACCCACGACCAGACTATGACTCTAAAAGTTTGGCGCACCTGCCCCCTCACACACTTTGCCTGGGCAAAGTGTGTCAGCAGGGAGATCAACCTAGTCTCCCCCGAACCAAAGTGACTCGGGGGTGACCTTAACAAAAACAAAGAAAATAAAATAAAAAAAATAAAAACTAACAACTACTAAAATTTAGGGAGGGTACAATTTAGGAGGTGGAGGCAGGTGTGTACCTGAATCCACAGAAGTCAAAGTAGGCGACCATCATCGCCTTCACATCCTCGAACGCTTTCTCGATCTTGTCCAACCGCGCCTCAATCGCGCCTTGTCTCTCTGCAACTTCTTCTTTGGCCTTAGCCTCAGCAACCGAATCTCTCGCCTCTGCCTTCACTGCAACCGGTTTCTCCTCCAGGAACTTCACTTTGCCATCACCCGAAGTCACAATATCCTGCATGCGCTTGAAGCACTGGATGTCAAACTTGCCCTCCATCATCATGTCCAGCTCTTTGCCCTTCTTGATCAGGTTCATCTTGGCTGCGTACATCATCGGAAAATGGGCCAATGATAGGCGCTGGAGGGGGTGAGTGTGCAGCCACTTCATTTGGGCACAGAGGCAGGCACTGAAATGGAGCCTGATCTTCTGATGCATGCACCACAGTATGCCCAGTTCCAGATGGGAAACAGCACTACTGGTGTCCGTCTTGCCAAAGAAGTTTACGGCCAGGATCCTGTGGCAAACCCTGAGTGCATGGCTCTTCAACTGGATTGACTTGGTGCTTTGCCCCACGAACTCGCCTCCTTTGCCCAACTGCTTCCAGATCTTCTGCAGCTCCTTCTTTGTGTACTCTGGCAAAGCCCTCAGTGACTCCTGGTAGGCCTTTGACTTCAGATCTGCAATACCTGCCATATCCAAACACAAATCCAATTCATTACCACCAATAGAAACAGTTCGATCAAGCAACTCAAACTGGATCCCTATAACTCCCTCATCCTTGGTCTCTTTGATACCCAGAGACCCAAAGAACTCTCTCACGATGCCTTCGTTGATTTGCCCAGACCACTCCAGAAACGGCTCCCACCCTATGGCCTTGAAATAGCCCCGAACTTCCTTCTCCACACCCATCAGTTTGAGTGATTCGAAGCACACGGTTTTGGGGGCCGCGATTTCGCGCGCCGTGGTGTCAACCGCCTTTCTCTTCTTGGTGGATGCGCGGGTCCTGCTTTTGGGGGCCGGGCTTTTGATAACCTCCTCCTCCTCTTCATCTTCCACCGGAGTTTTACCGGCGGCAGTCGAGTCTTCCTTTTCCTTGTCGTCAGAGGTGGATCCGGCAGTGGGGGTGGGAGTAACCTTCTTGCCTTTGCCCGCCGCCTTTTTCTGCTTCTTTTTCGGGGGGCTGTCAGCGGCGGCTTTGCCCTCTTCCTCCTGAGCGGCGGTGGCTAGGGTTTCCAGATCCTTCTCGCTAGTGGTTTTGGATTCGTCGATTTCTTTGGCCAGTTCGTCGATTGGGGTGTTGTCTGTCTCCGTCGTGGCCGGGCTCGGTGGGATGGTGGCCAGCGGGACGGCGTGGATGGCTTCTTCGGCGGCGGGGGACTTGGGTTTTGCCGGACTCGATTTCTTGGGAGACACCATCTTCTTCAACTTTGATGCGGCGGTTCCAATGGTTAGATCAATTAGGGTTCCGGTGGGAATTTTTCTGAGTTTGTTTTTTGCTCTTGTAGATACCATATGGAGAGAGAAAGAGAGGATATATATTGGGATTTTTGAATTTTGAAAATAAGGGAGTTAATGGCAGTTATCGATTTTTGTGGGGAGTGGATAGAGTCGTGATGATGGTGAGTTGCAGAGTCCCTGATGGGACGGTTTTCAGTCCTTGAAAATCGCAACTGCCTACTTGCATATCCCTGATTATTCTCACCGCCTCTTGTATGCCCAAAGTCTCAGTCTGCCCAAAGTAAACTCCTGCAAAAACAAAAATACCCTTCCTCACGGCGTAGTCAAAGTCTCTTGTTAGCAGTAATTTTATTCCTAATCTAAATAAAGGGAAATAACAAAAATAAACAAACATACCAGGTTGCCTCCTGGCCAGCGCCCTATTTATAGTCCCGGGCAGGACCAAAGTGCTTTATTCGATCACTCAATCAGGGCAAGCTGCCCTTCCAGATTCTCTTGCCCAAAATAGGGCTTCACTCTATGACCATTCACTTTGAATATATAGTCATCATCCTTTTTGCTTTTCAATTCCACAGATCCATTTGGGCTGACATGGTGAACAAAATAAGGCCCTTCCCATTTAGAGGACAGTTTGCCCGTACGGAACTGGTTTCTGGTTTGGTACAGTAACACCAACTGCCCAGCCTCAATCTTTTTCCTCTTGATCAGTTTGTCATGAGCCCTCTTGGTCCGCTCTTTGTAGTGGGCGGCATGGTCATACGCCTCAATGCGAAGCTGCTCTAATTCGACCAAGTCAAGCTTACGCTCTTTTCCAGCCAGATCCCAATCAAAGTTGACTTTATTCACCGCCCAGTGTGCCTTGTGCTCTATCTCTACGGGCAAATGGCAAGCTTTCCCAAATATCATCCGGTAAGGGGAGATACCAAATGGAGTCTTGAACGCAGTGCGGTATGCCCACAGTGCATCATCCAGTTTACCTGCCCAATCCTTCCCCTCTGGCCTAACTGTCTTCCTCAGAATAGCTTTGATAATCCTGTTGGAGAGCTCTGCTTGGCCGTTTGCCTGGGGGTGATAGGCACAAGTGATTCGATGAGTGACTCCATATTTCCGCAACATCCTCTCAATTACAGCGTTGCAAAAGTGGGTCCCCTGGTCGCTTATCAGTGCTCTGGGCACACCGAACCGAGTGAAAATATTCCCTTTGAGGAATTCAGCCACAATGCGCGAATCGTTGGTGGGGGTCGCCTTTGCCTCGACCCATTTTGAGACATAATCAACTGCTAGGAGTATATATTCCTTACCTTGTGAATTTGGAAATGGCCCCATGAAGTCTATGCCCCAAACATCGAAGATCTCTACTGGCAGTATGGGCACAGAGGGCATTTCATTGCGCTTGGTCAGATTGCCTTCCTTCTGGCACTCATCACATCTCTTGCATAGCTCATAGCAGTCTCGAACCAAAGTGTTCCAGTAGAATCCGCAATCCAGAATCTTTCTTGCTGTACGCCTTGGCCCAAAATGGCCTCCACAGGGTTGTTTGTGGCAGTGATCCACTATGCCCTGCTGCTCGGACTCAGGGATGCATCTTCTAAGGACTTGGTCTTCACATTTTTTCCACAAGTAGGGCTCATCCCAGACATAGCTCCTTGCCTCACGCTTCATTTTGTTTTTCTCATAGTAGCTCATGCCGTCCCTGAAAATTCCAGTAACCATGAAGTTCACAAGGTCAGCGAACCATGGCTCTTCGCCCAAAGTGGATATAGAATACAAATGCTCATCAGGGAACGTCTCGGTTATGGGCATATCCTCTTCCTTCTGGAGAATCCTACTGAGGTGATCCGCCACGAGATTCTGATTTCCAGACTTGTCCCGAATTTCAATGTCAAACTCCTGGAGTAGTAGGATCCATCGAATTAGCCTTGGTTTAGTTTCCTTCTTTGCCATTAGGTACTTCAGTGCAGCGTGGTCAGTGTACACTATGGTCTTACTGCCCAGCAGATATGACCTAAACTTCTCGAAGGCAAAGACTATGGCCAAAAGCTCCTTCTCGGTTGTGGCATAGTTGCTCTGGGCAGCATTAAGGGTCTTTGAGGCATAGTAGATCACATGCCTTTCTTTCCCTTTCATTTGCCCTAGCACAGCTCCTACTGCATATCCACTTGCATCACACATCAGCTCGAATGGCATGCCCCATTCTGGTGGTTGAATAATAGGTGCTGTGACCAACCTCTCCTTCAAGTGATTGAAGGCAGCCTTGCAGTCCTCATCAAAGTCCCACTCTACATCATTCTGAAGCAGTCTGGTCAAAGGGCGAGCAATTTGGGCAAAGTCCTTCACGAAGCGTCTGTAGAAGCCAGCATGCCCTAAGAACCCCCTGACTTGCTTCACATTTCTCGGGTATGGCAGCTTGGAGATTACTTCTATCTTGGCTTTATCCACCTCTATGCCCTTAGCTGAAATCACATGTCCAAGGACAATTCCCTCTTCGACCATGAAATGGCATTTTTCGTAGTTAAGAACAAGGCTCTTCTCCACACACCTTTTGAGCACCATCTCTAAGTGTTCCAGGCAGGAGTCAAAGGAGTTGCCATACACGGTGAAATCGTCCATGAATACTTCAATTCCATTTTCGAGCAGGTCAGCAAAAATGCTCATCATGCACCTTTGAAAAGTTCCTGGTGCATTGCAGAGGCCAAAGGGCATTCTCCTGTAGGCAAAGGTGCCAAAAGGACAGGTGAAGGTGGTTTTGTCCTGATCCTCTTGAGCAACCCATATCTGCATATACCCTGAATAGCCATCCAGAAAGCAAAAGTGCTTCTTCCCAGCCAATCTTTCCAACATTTCATCAATGAAAGGCAAAGGGAAGTGATCCTTGCGGGTTACCTTGTTCAGTTTGCGGTAGTCAATGCAAACTCTCCACCCAGTTTGTAGTCGTGTGGCAATCTGCTCATTTCTTTCGTTCTCTATGACTTGAACTCCAGACTTCTTTGGCACCACATGCACTGGGCTAACCCACTTGCTATCTGACACTGGGTAGATTATGCCCACACTGAGAAGCTTCTTGATCTCTTTGAGCACAACTTCCTTCATTGCCGGATTGAGCTTCCTTTGAGGATCACGTACGGGCACAGAGTCATCTTCCAGAAGAATGTGGTGTTGGCAGATGCTTGGACTTATCCCTCTGATGTCAGCCAAAGTCCACCCTATGGCCTGTTTGTACTGCCCCAGCACATACCTCAACTTTGCCTCCTCTGCCTCTTGTAAGTAGGCACTTATGATGACGGGCAAAGTGTCATTATTTCCCAGATATAGGTACTTCAGGTGCTTGGGCAGCTTTTTCAATTCCAGCATTGGTGGCTTCTCGAGGGAAGGCACCATGATCATTTCTTCAATCTCTATCGGTTTGCCCGGATTGCCTTTGAAACTCTCCAGAGAATCTAACTGCTCTATTGCCTCTTGCAATTCTTCCGGTTCGTCTTCCATGTCAAACTCTGTAAGCCCTTGTTGAATGGCTATCTCGGTATGATCATACTTGCCACATTGGAGCGCCTTTGCCTCAACTGCCTTCTCAATTTGGTCAATGTAGTGGATCTCCTCGGTGTCAGCTGGGTGCTTCATGGATTTGTAGAGGTCAAAGGTGACCGTCTCTCCCTCGAATTTGCACGTCAGCCTACCGGTTTCGCAGTCGATGTGGGTCCTTGCCGTTTTCAAGAACGGTCTGCCTAATATCATCACTGGGGCTTTACTTGATCTGCCCATATCGAGCACATAGAAATCAGCAGGGAATATCAATTCTTCCACTTTGACCAGGACATCTTCCAGTATGCCCTCAGGATAAACGTTCGATCTATCAGCCAGTTGGATCACAACTCGAGTGGGCTTCAGTTGCCCTATTTCCAAATCTTCGTACATCGTTTTGGGCATAACGTTGATTGATGCTCCAAGATCGAGCATTGCCTTCTCTATCTTCATATGCCCTATGATGCACGGAATGTAGAACATGCCTGGGTCTCCACACTTTGTAGGTCCAGTCTTTTTAATCACGGCAGAGACATTCTCCCCCACCTCAAACTTCGCATCATCCTGATATTTCACCTTCTTTGTGCAAAGCTCCTTCAAGAACTTAGCACATCTGGGCATAGCGTTCAGTATGGTTAGAAGGGGCATATTGATTTCCACCTTCTTAAACATCTTGAACATCTCTTGAGTTTCTTCCCTCTCACGGTTTTTATTCAATCTGCCCGGGAAGGGTGGCCTGATTTTCGGTGGTGGGGATTTGTCCCTCTTTGCCTTGACTATCACCTCTTCTTGCTCAACATCTGTCCCAGGGTCTTCCTCAATGACTGGGGAATCATCTAACACAGGCTCTTTGCCCTTTACTGCAGAATTTTCCACTATAGTAAGTGGTTTGCCACTTCTGAGCTGCACGGCGTTCACATGGGCATTGTTCACTTCGATCTTTGGGGGCAAAGTACCTCCTTTCTGTTCCAGCTTTGCCACTACTTGAGTAAGATGTGAGACTTGGGCTCCTAGGCTTTGGAACTGCCCTCTAGTCTCTTGCTTGAATTTCTCATTCTCTTGGTGGGCTTTGGCATTCTCTTGCTGGAACTTGATGTTCTCTTTGACCAAAGTTTCCATCATTTCAGACAAGGTAGGCCCTTTGGTCTGAGCGGGCTGGTGGTACATCCCGGGGCCTTGCTGTTGGTACTGCCCCTGTTGGTTGTAGCGCTGGAAATTTTGGTTACCATTATACCCCTCATTGTGGTTGTTGTTATACCCATACCTATTATCATAGTATGGTTTCCCCCTTCCTTGCCCGTTACCGTTGCTCTGCCCCATTGCTTTGACCTCCTCGTCATACAGTGAGGGGCACTCATCAGTGGCATGCTCTATGCCCTGACAGATCTGGCAAGCTTTCACACCTCTCTTTGGCCCGGTGGCCATAGAGTTCATGAATTTCTCCATTGCGCTGCACAGTTTGTCGATCTTTAAATCCGCAGCGGTGGTTGTCCCCAAATTGGTCCTGGGCAACTCACTTCCATCATCCCTGAACTCCTCTGCCATCTCCTTGAAGAGTTTAAATGCCTCCTCAGCACTTTTATTCAGGATGGACCCTCCACTGGCAGCATGCAAGAGGGTTCTCTCGTGCATCCTTAGCCCAGACACAAAGTATTGGATCAAATCGTGATCAGGGATTTGGTGCTGAGGACACTTTGCCAACATTTGCTTAAACCGTGCCCAATAAGCGGGAAATTCTTCGCCTGCCCCCATCCTAATGCTACTGATGTTCCTTCGCATGTGTTGGATCCGGGCGGCAGGGAAGTATTTTTCCAAAAACTTCTGCTGGAGCTGTGCCCAAGTAGTGATTTGTCCTTCGGGCAGAGTGTAGAGCCACTCTCGTGCTCCATCCCCAAGTGAAAAGGGAAAAGCCAGCAGTCGGATGTATTCACTCAAAGGGGGTCCTCCCCTTATGGTTCCGCAGGCTAACTCGAAGTCTTGAAGATGCCTCTGTGGGTCTTCCATGGGCATATCGCTGAACTTAGGTAGTATTTGGATGAAATTGTGTTTCATCTCCCAGTTCTCGTTGATGGTGGGCAAAGTGATGGCTGATGGTTGGAGGTTCAGATTGGCAGGGAACATCATTTCCCTGAGGGTTGCCATTACGGCTGGTTCCGGTGAAGGTCTTGGTGGGGTAACTGGTTCACCTCTCCTTGCCCTTCTCGGAGTTTCTGCCCTTGGTGATCGGGCAGCTTCTTGGGCGGCACGTGCTAACGCTCTGGCTAGTCTTGTCTCTTTTCGGATTCGTTTCGCGGTCTTTTCGATCTCAGGGTCGTACCAAGGTACAATCTCTTTGCCCGAAGTGAAATCCTGCATAAACAAAACAAGTCAAACTGTTAGCACAGACGACTTACTGTTGGAAATTTGCCTCCCCGGCAACGGCGCCAATTTTGACGAGCGCGAATACTTGTCGTGGAGCAAACACGCTGTCAAAATGATATTTATATTTAGCCAGTACACCCTTAACTACAAAACGTAGATAATGGCAAGTACGTGGGGTCGGTCCCACAAGGAGGCAATTACAGTAGGTGATCTCGGCTTTGCCCAAGGGGTTGTCACAAAAAGTTTTGAGTTTGGTTGCTGTGGGCACAGCGGTTTTGCAATCGTTCAAACACTCAGATCTAACTACGGCAAACAGAAATATCATAAAACCAAAAGTAAACAAGCAAACACTCAGATCTAACAGAATACTAAAAGTGAAAACTTAAATCAATAAATAAACAATGCATCCGGGCAGACAACTTCACTCAGGATCATTAGGGCAAACTACCGTTCATCGGCACTAAGGATTTTTACCAGCGGTTTGTCAGCAGTTATAGGGTGTAGAAAGACAAAAGTGGTCCTATTGCGTCACGCCCAACAAATGCCCCACCCCTCATCTATCCTTACTGTATAAAGAAAAGGCTTGGTTAACACTTTGCCTAATCCCCCTGGATCTGAACAATTCGATAACCTATGCGACCAAACATGGATCTAGTTTGCCCAAACCCGCTTTACCCTCTAGACAGACCCGCTCGGCCAATAGCATGCTCGAAACATACGACCGCATCTCCTGCAAGTTCTAGTGCTATGCCCGCAACAATACTACAAGGTACATCTATGCGGTTTGCCAATCACCAGTATCCCAGTTTGTAAAGGTTCACTAGTGGTCGTCCTAGTTTACCCAAACTCCCCAGAAATAAACCTCAAACAACTTTGCCTCGGGAACAAACGCCCAACCGGTTAGTTCAGCCCCTCCAACCTCGCGGCCTAACTAAACCCTAAATCACCTTCGATCCGTCCCTGCCCAGATGCACAAACAATTTAGCTACTCATACAGAAATTAAAAGACGAAATAAATAAAGGAAAGCAAACTATATTAATCATAGCTTCAAATCGATAAACGTTTTTGAAGAAAATCAAAGTACGGAATTAAAAGAAATTAAAACTGAAAACATTAAACGAAATTGTTTCTCGACCCGAAGGTCGGATCTACTGCAAAACAAATAAGAGACTCGGACGAACAGCTCCGATCTCTTCTCCGGCGACTCCTCCGGCGGCGACGACGACTTCGGGACCGGCGGCTCTCTCGATTTCTCGATGCGTAATGTTGTTCTTCCTTTTTGCTGCCCGTCGCGCCCCTCTCTTTTAAAGACTTCAAAATTTGAATTTCAGATCGCGGCTGTTTCTCGCCCCTTAGGAATAGGCGTCCTTGGTCAACGGGTTGGGGGATAAGTCAGATCCCCCGAATCCAGGGATTCTGGTACGCTGCCAGCTTGCCCGCAGCGAATCTCCTGTCACAGCCGCTCTCTGCCCAAACTGAAATCTGCAGGTATTTCTTCTCCTCCACAAGTGGTCGGACCAGGCACGGTACTTGGTACTTCTGGCTCTTCTGCTTCGTGACCTTACCCATTTGCCCAGTGTGGTCAAACTGTTGCTTGTCACTACCGCTCCAGAACTTTGCCCAAAGAAGGGGATTTCCTTGCCTCTTTTGCCCAGTGCGCCACCTGTTACCTGCATCACCACACACTCTGCCCAAACACCTAATTGTGCCCTCCCAGACACGTTAACGACTCAAACTGACTCAATAAAGGGTGTAAAAGTGCTCTAAGATGAGCAAATAAAATGGCTCATCAATATGTTTTGGGTGTTTGTGTTTTGTTTCAGGTGTTGAATGAATTGATGAATAGCATATAACATGGTGATATGGAATCAGTGATGTCCAATGCATCACATCAACATGAGTGCCAACTGGAACTAGAACTCTAGCAGGGTGTGTGTAAAAATCAGGGTGGCTGATGTCTACTGCTGTCACTACCCATATATTAGTAAGGACTACTATAAGGAGTGGTTGGGTAGGTGTGCGCTGTCCGTCGACTATTGTCATATCTTCTTCGTGAGAGCTCCGATTGCGGTGATTCAAAATTATATGGAATACACACTTCAAGAGCTACAAAATGGATTTGGCGACTAGAGGCGCCGAATTTGGATCCGGCGACTGGAGTCGCCACAATTTGGTTTCGGCGACTACAAGACTTCACCATGCGCAGTCCGTCGATTTTGGGCATATCTCCTTGGTGCGAGATCCGATTGACTTGATTCAAAATTCTTTGGAATCTAAACTTCAAGAGCTACAACATGGATCCGGAGACTGGAGTCTCCGCATTTGGATCCGGCGACTGGAGTCGCCACATTTGGATCCGGCGACTACAAGGCTTCACCATGAGCAGTCCGTTGATTTTGGTCATATCTTCTTCGTGCGAGCTCCGATTGACTTGATTCAAAATTCCTTGGAATCTACACTTCAAGAGCTACAACATGGATCTAGAGACTGGAGTCGCCGCTTTTGGAACCAGCGACTGGAGTCGCTGAAAAAGCGGAGACTCACGTCTCCAAAACCGGAGACTCATTTTTTGCCAAAAACGGAGACTCCTGTCAACTTTTCCAGAGAATGCCAAAAACGGAGACTCCTGTCAACTTTTCCAGAGAACGCCAAAAAAAAAAACGGAGACTCCTGTCAACTTTTCCAGAGAAAGCCAAAAACGGAGACTCCTGTCAACTTTTCCAGAGAACGCCAAAAACGGAGACTCCTGTCAACTTTTCCAGAGAACGCCAAAAACGGAGACTCCTGTCAACTTTTCCGGAGACTACGCAAAAGTGGAGACTACGCAAAAGTGGAGACTTCACAAAAGTGGAGACTACACAAAAGTGGAGACTACACAAAAGTGGAGACTCCAAAAACGGAGACTCAAAATCCGGAGACTCAAAAACCGGAGACTCCAACTGTCCAACCCAGCGACTGTCGACTGTCCAACCCAGCGACTGTCGACTGTCCAACCCAGCGACTGTCGACTGTCCAACCCAGCGACTGTCGACTGTCCAACCCATCAACTGGCGACTGTCTTCATGTATTGGATTCGGAGACTTTGTGTTTACTACTTCAATGATATCGACGACCATGAAGACGATGAAATTCTGAGGCTTCAACACTTAGAGATTTTCACGAGAAATTGAAGATGAAGAATTGAGATCGATGGAGTCAAGATTGAATTGAAGTTCTGATTTTGAAATTGAAGATTCAAGATTCGAAGATTCAAGAATCAAAGATTCAAGATTCCAAGATTCAAGAATCCAAGTTCAACAATAGTGATGTCATCCATGGAGAAGTGACATCAGCCAAGCATGTGACGAATGAGAATATGCCATGTCATCATCTCACATGTGCGGGCTGCCTATATAAACCCATGAATTTCGATTTCATCACTTGACGATTTTGAGAGAACGAAATCTGATATTCGAGTATCGCTGTCGTTGTTTGTTGGCGCTGAGCCTTTGAGTTTTGGTAGTTGTTTTGTGTTGTGCACCACTAGTAGGGTTATGTGATTTAGCTCTAGGTGTAGTAGTACTAGGTCTCTGGTTCGTTGGAGTGTTGCGTCACTTGGGATACGACCTTTGATCATTCCGTCTACCTTTCTCTACCCGTGTAATAGTTTAGTTTCGTCGATCAATGAAATGAAAACTATTACATAACTTTGTCTTCATCACTTTACTTTACTTTACTTACATTGAGTTTGAACTATACACACAAGCAAGCGATAGTTGAGAGAGTGACTGTGAGTTCGTCGACTGAAGCTGCTGACTGTGAGTTCGTCGACTGAAGCTGCTGACTGTGAGTTCGTCGACTGAAGCTGCTGACTGTGAGTTCGTCAACTGAAGCTGCAGACTGTGAGTTCGTCGACTGAAGCTGCTGACTGTGAGTTCATCGACTGAAGCTGCTGACTTTGAGTTTAAGGCCAAATTCGCGAAAAGTTGGTATCATACGTCGAAGACGTAATTTCAATTGGTATCAGAGCGGGACGTCATACGTATAAGACGTGATCCGAATCTTGACTTCATATTTTCCGCTACAATGGAGTCTCCTATGTTCGCACATCAACCGATCATGCTTACTCATCAAAACTATTCGAATTGGAAAGCTAAAGTATCAGCTAGAATTAAAGGACATGACTCTCGTGCATGGAGATCAGTGTTAGAAGGCTGGGAACGCCCATTTACTATTGATTCTAAAGGCAACAAAATTCTCAAACTTGAACGACATTGGTCTAATGAAGAGCTTGAAGCTTCTACTGCCAACAACAAAGCTTTACGTTTCATCTGTGAATGGCTGGAGCTCAACATGTATCGACTTGTCAAAAATTGTACCTCAGCCAAAGAAGCTTGGGATACTCTCCAGAGAACTTGTGGAGGACACAAACATGTCAACCAATCTAAGAGTTGCACTCTCACTACTCTAGTTCATAAACCTCAGATGGGAGAGCATGAAGACGACAAAAATAGTGAAACATATTCTGGAAGAAATTCTTCAGATCGTGAATCTGAGTATGAGTCGGAATCGACAGAGGCTACTCCTATAACGTCTCATGCAAAAGTCGACTCAAAAGAAATTGTGAATCTAAAGGAAGTTTTTCCAAAGCTTCAAAATCTTTATAATGATGAATCTACTTCAAACACCGATTCTGAGTGTGAATCAGAATCAACAGAGAATGCTCCTAAAACACCTCAAGCTGAAGTTGAGTCTACGAAAATGTTGGACTTGAAAGAAAGCATCATAGCACTCCAAAGGGAGCTTGAAACAGCTAATACTGAAAAAGGAGCACTTCATGTGTATCACAATATATTGGAAGGATCATTTGATGATGATCACAAAATTGATGAAAGTATGAAGGACACGACGACTGTCAACGTTATGAAGCAAAATGAAGTTGTGTCTCAAACTCCAATAGTGTCTCAGAATGAAGTAGTGTCTGATGAAGTGCTTGCAGTGAAGGTGAATCTCTTTGAATTGCAAAAACTTTATGAAGCAGCAATCACTGAGAAAGGAACGCTTGAAGTGTCTCTAAAATGTTTGAAGGAGTGCGTTGATGACTTCTCTAAAGCAAAACAAAAACTCTCCGAAGAAGCTATTGAATTGAGAAACTTGGTTGAAGAGTCTAACTCTGAAAATTTAAAGTTGAAAGCTTCTCGTAAAAATCTGGAACAAAAGTTTGATGATCTCTTTGAAGAGAAGCACAAATTTTTCAAGGAAGCAGTTGAGTTGAGATCACTATTTGAAAAGTCTAATACTGAAAATTCCAAGTTGAAAGCATCCTTGAAAAAGGAAATTGCTGAAGTCAAAATGCTTCAAAATTTGTTCAAAACTTCTGATGATGAGAATGATGAATTAAAAACGACTTTGACACAGACTCAGGCAGATCTTGCTATGAGTGTCAAAGATTGCTTCAACCTGAAAGCTAAATTGCACATGACAGATGAGCTTTTGAAGAAGATGAACACAAATTCTTCAGTTTTTGATAATGTTACCTCCTTAGTGAATCCAAATCGATATGGTCTAGGATTCCAAAAAGTATTCAACTCCATATACTCAACTCCTGAGAATAAGCAAATGAAGTTTGTCAATGCTTCCTCTGATGAACATTCCAAAGTTGAGACTGATGGAAAAATCGAAAATGAAACATCAAAGCGAAAGGAGATTGCAGAGGGAAAGAAAATTATGACTTCAGAGTCCAAGGTTGAGATTCCTGAAGCTAGCTCCTCAAAATGTTTCAATGCCAAGTTATATCAGCCTCCAAAGACTATCATGAAGAAACCTAGAAACACTCTATCTTATGAGGACGCCTTCATGAATAAGCTAAAGAAATTGGCTCCAAGTGTCTCTATGAAAGAAAGGTCCACTTCTTCTTCTACTAAGATTGAAAAGCCAAAGCTAAAGGAAGCTAAGCTCAAGAAGAAGTATGTTTGTCACTACTGTAACAAACCCGGACACATCAAACCTTATTGCTACAAGTTGAGAGATGATGTGAACCGAGGGATAGTGACTGAGAAAATGAACGTATATTCCAAGAGAGTCCGACTTCAAACTCCGTTTCATGAAGATGCTTCGATGAAAAATTTGACGGAGTCCTCATCTTCAAGGTCGACACCCAAAATTCTTGCTCCTATCTCTACTAATGTTGAAAACATCAAACAAAAGGAAGTAAAGTACAAGAAAAAGAATGTTTGCCACTATTGCAACAAGCCTGTGCATATTAGGCCATATTGTTACAAAATGAAGGATGATGTGAATCGTGGCTTGGTGACTGTGAAAAAGAATAATGGCTCTGCGAAGCAAGTAAAGAAGCAATGGTTGCCTAAAGTGAAAAATCAAAAAAATCTGGAAACCAAAAATTAAGAGCACTACTCAATGGGTACCAAAAGTGAAAAAGAGTGAAGTTATTCCCGACTCCACTCCAAGAAAAATTTGGCTACCGAGACAAGTGATTCTCTGCAATGTTGTGCTAAACGCTTATGAGAAAGACTCGCAAGGAGTGTGGTACCTTGATAGTGGCTGTTCCCAACACATGACTGGAACGAAGAAATTTCTGAAAGATTACGAACTTGTGACTGACACCCCCGTCATGTTTGGAGGGGAGAAAAAGGTATCGTGTTGGGAAAAGGAACTCTCCATCTCAAAGGATTGCCACCACTCAAGAATGTTGTCTATGTTGAAGGACTAGTGGCCAATCTGATAAGTATAAGCCAACTTTGTGATGACCAGCTGAATGTCAGTTTTGACAAAGACTCTTGCAATGTTTTTGATAGTTAAGGGAAGTGCATTTTGAAGTGTCCACGTGCTAAGAACAATTGCTACGTCTATGGCAACTGTCAAAATGTCAATCAAGAATCAGAGGACTCAACTGAGAGAGAAGCTTTGGATTCCATCACGGACACTCTTGCGCAGGCAGTACTACCTAAGGCTCTAACGCCCAAAATCTCTGAAGTTACATCTGACTTGCCTCAAGACTTGACATTTACTTCGAAGACTTCTTCTCCTAAGCTAACTCTTGAGATTCGTACTTATGAAAGTTCTTCTATCTTTGTATCTCAAAAGGCCGCGGAAAATATGGAAGAGAAGTTTGACAAGCATGAAGTTGAATCGACAACGACCCACATTACCACAACTGAGCGATTTTCTGAATTCACTAAGAATCAAGGAGTTGTTCGAACACCTTTCAGTTCCATGATTGGAAACTTTATCCACTTTACCAATGAATCTGAGTATGTTGCAGCCGGGAGTTGTTGCACTCAATTGCTTTGGTTAAAGCAGATGTTGGGTGACTATCTTATTGAGAGTGCTCCCTTGGTGTTGTATTGTGATAACCAAAGTGCTATCAAAATCAGCGAAAATCCTGTACAGCATTCTCGCACTAAACACATCGACATTCGACATCATTTCATTAGAGATTTGGTTGATCGTGATATAGTCAGTCTACAGCATATTTCAACAGAAAAACAGCTTGCTGACATCTTTACCAAACCTCTTGACTTTGAGAGATTTAAAACTCTAAGAAATTCTCTCTGCATGTGTTCTCTCTAAGAGTTCACGAAAATTTTGAAGTCTGAAAGATTATTTTCTTTACTTCTGAATATGCACTTGGCTTCGTCGTGGATTAGTCTAATCAGTTGAACATGGATTCGAGGCCGCTTTAGTCTTCGGACCCAAGAGTATTTATTCCTCTGAGTGCAAACATGTGAACATGGCTCATAACTCCTCGCTTCATCTTGCATAGATCCATAAAGCCAAGTAACGGAGGACGCCGGTACCCCCGGCTCCCCTCTTTGAAAGGTCGTACATGGACGCTGAACTTTAAGACGATCTCCAAAAACACTTCGGAGGACGCAAGTGAACCTTGCTCCCCTTTGACTGATGTAATATGGGAGGAATGTCTGTTGCATTTCATTTAAAGCTAAAAACTCGTCTGGAGGACGTCGGTTCCCCCGACTCCCCTCTGATTGAAGTAATGCTAGTTCCTGATTGGAGTGCCTTAAGTGTTCACCTTGCACTTATGAATTAAAATCGCTTGTGCGGTGCTAACTCATCAAATATGTTTCGACGAAACACGACAGCATCCTTGTGATTGTGACGAAGGACAAGTAAAACTTCTATCAACATACTTCGGTCCCTTTCACCGGTTTTTAATATGAGAGATTTTCATTACCTCAAAGTTTCTATCACCTTGTGTGAAATTTTTTGTTTTGGAAAATGATGAAAAGTGGACTCTTTTCTGGGAAAATATTTGCTCTTCATTGCCTAATATCACCCCTCGAATCTCCACTAAAATGTGTTTGAATGTTTGCAGTGTGTTGAACGCTTGAATACTAACTCGGGATGTGTTGTTTTGATTTGGTACTCTTGTAGTTCATATTCAGCATCTCGTGGAGTTCAATCTTTATGGCGTAAGATGAGTGCAGCAGCATCCGGTGTCACTCAGTACTACGTTTGCCTATCTTCACCAGATGACCCATCAAGGGGGAGGTTTAGGCGATGATGCTGGTTCATCTGGCAAAGGACTGCGTAATGCATGGTTTCTCTATTTTGAATAACTCTTGAAACTCTTGAACTATTCCGTTTGCATGCATATGTCTTGATATATTGATGTTTTGACTAAGTGTGTTTGGTTTTTCATATCTTATCAATGCTAGTTCTTCATTGTTGATTAATTGATTGCCTTTGTTTTAACTTAGTCATATTTTTGATGTGTATCTCTTGAGGGGGAGATTGTTTTGTATCTCCTTGTGCTAACTCTTCGTCATATGAGTTGTGCCAAAAAGGGGGAGATTGTAGATGTTGGTTTTGGCAACAACATATGTTTTGGTTGCTTGGTTTTTGAGATTTTGTATATCTCCTTATGCTAACTCTTGATCATATGAGTTGTGCCAAAAAGGGGGAGATTGTAAATGTTGGTTTTGGCGACAACATATGTTTTGGGTGTTTGTGTTTTGTTTCAGTTGTTGAATGAATTGATGAATAGCATATAACATGGTGATATGGAATCAGTGATGTCCAATGCATCACGTCAACATGAGTGCCAACTGGAACTAGAACTCTAGCAGGGTGTGTGTAAAAATCAGGGTGGCTGATGTCTACTGCTGTCACTACCCATATATTAGTAAGGACTACTATAAGGAGTGGTTGGGTAGGTGTGCGCTGTCCGTCGACTATTGTCATATCTTCTTCGTGAGAGCTCCGATTGCGGTGATTCAAAATTATATGGAATACACACTTCAAGAGCTACAAAATGGATTTGGCGACTAGAGGCGCCGAATTTGGATCCGGCGACTGGAGTCGCCACAATTTGGTTTCGGCGACTACAAGACTTCACCATGCGCAGTCCGTCAATTTTGGGCATATCTCCTTGGTGCGAGATCCGATTGACTTGATTCAAAATTCTTTGGAATCTAAACTTCAATAGCTACAACATGGATCCGGAGACTGGAGTCTCCGCATTTGGATCCGGCTACTGGAGTCGCCACATTTGGATCCGGCGACTACAAGACTTCACCATGAGCAGTCCGTCGATTTTGGTCATATCTTCTTCGTGCGAGCTCCGATTGACTTGATTCAAAATTCCTTGGAATCTACACTTCAAGAGCTACAACATGGATCCAGAGACTGGAGTCGCCGCTTTTGGAACCAGCGACTGGAGTCGCTGAAAAAGCGGAGACTCACGTCTCCAAAACCGGAGACTCATTTTTCGCCAAAAACGGAGACTCCTGTCAACTTTTCCAGAGAATGCCAAAAACGGAGACTCCTGTCAACTTTTCCAGAGAATGCCAAAAACGGAGACTCCTGTCAACTTTTCCAGAGAACGCCAAAAACGGAGACTCCTGTCAACTTTTCCAGAGAACGCCAAAAACGGAGACTCCTGTCAACTTTTTCGGAGACTACGCAAAAGTGGAGACTACGCAAAAGTGGAGACTACGCAAAAGTGGAGACTTCACAAAAGTGGAGACTACACAAAAGTGGAGACTACACAAAAGTGGAGACTCCAAAAACGGAGACTCAAAATCCGGAGACTCAAAAACCGGAGACTCCAACTGTCCAACCCAGCGACTGTCGACTGTCCAACCCAGCGACTGTCGACTTTCCAACCCAGCGACTGTCGACTGTCCAACCCAGCGACTGTCGACTGTCCAACCCAGCGACTGTCGACTGTCCAACCCAGCAACTGGCGACTGTCTTCATGTATTGGATTCGGAGACTTTGTGTTTACTACTTCAATGATATCGACGACCATGAAGACGATGAAATTCTGAGGCTTCAACACTTAGAGATTTTCACGAGAAATTGAAGATGAAGAATTGAGATCGATGGAGTCAAGATTGAATTGAAGTTCTGATTTTGAAATTGAAGATTCAAGATTCGAAGATTCAAGAATCAAAGATTCAAGATTCCAAGATTCAAGAATCCAAGTTCAACAATAGTGATGTCATCCATGGAGAAGTGACATCAGCCAAGCATGTGACGAATGAGAATATGCCATGTCATCATCTCACATGTGCGGGCTGCCTATATAAACCCATGAATTTCGATTTCATCACTTGACGATTTTGAGAGAACGAAATCTGATATTCGAGTATCGCTGTCGTTGTTTGTTGGCGCTGAGCCTTTGAGTTTTGGTAGTTGTTTTGTGTTGTGCACCACTAGTAGGGTTATGTGATTTAGCTCTAGGTGTAGTAGTACTAGGTCTCTGGTTCGTTGGAGTGTTGCGTCACTTGGGATACGACCTTTGATCATTCCGTCTACCTTTCTCTACCCGTGTAATAGTTTAGTTTCGTCGATCAATGAAATGAAAACTATTACATAACTTTGTCTTCATCACTTTACTTTACTTTACTTAAATTGAGTTTGAACTATACACACAAGCAAGCGATAGTTGAGAGAGTGACTGTGAGTTCGTCGACTGAAGCTGCTGACTGTGAGTTCGTCGACTGAAGCTGCTGACTGTGAGTTCGTCAACTGAAGCTGCAGACTGTGAGTTCGTCGACTGAAGCTGCTGACTGTGAGTTCATCGACTGAAGCTGCTGACTTTGAGTTTAAGGCCAACTTCGCGAAAAGTTGGTATCATACGTCGAAGACGTAATTTCAAAGGCAGTGCTTGACGATGGACGGGTACAGAAGAATCGGGCAGATGGTTCGTGAAATGGCCGATAAGCACTGCGACGGTCGAATCCTGATTGTCCAGGAAGGTGGGTATCATGTTACGTATTCTGCGTATTGTCTACATGCAACTCTCGAAGGTGTGCTTAGTTTCCCGAACCCTTTACTGTCCGACCCCATTGCTTATTATCCGGAAGACGAGGCTGTAGCTGTCGAAGCCATCGAATCCATGAAGAGGTATCGGAGGGAACGTGTCCCGTCGTTTAAGTAGGATCGACGAGAACTCATGAAGTAGTAGGAAGAACTCATTGCAGACTGAGAATTGTATCTTCTATTAATACTACACGGTCAATCATCAGGATTCAGTCATGACCAACTTTATCAAAGATTTCGATTGTTTCGAAAATATGTAGTATTAACAATTTAATTAATTATAATTATTCAAAGGCCAAAATGAAAAAGGCGAGGACAAGAAAATGATTACGATAAAAGTAAAATGAAAAAAATGTATAATTATAATTTATCTATTCCTCAATCATCGCCGAATATATTTGGTGGGAGATTTGTAAGTTACAATTGGTGAAAGTAATTTATTTCTTTATTTTATTAGGAGTTTAGAAATAAAAGAAACAAGAAACAAGAAACTTCGACTTTTTTATATTTTTGTAATGAGAAATTAATGGTACTCCAGTATCTAATATCTAGTACAGTATTTAGTATTTACTAGTCATAGAGTCGTACATTTATTGAGACAGCAAGTCGTTGATTCCAACTTCCAAATCTTGCAAGCCATATTTCAATTAGTCGACCAATTCATGTTATATTTTTGACTTTGGAGGTCTCTAAAGACTAAATTGAAATTTAATCAATATTACATGTGAAATCGAATATGGAATAGTTTTATTTTAATGTAACCTATAAATTTATAAAATATTCTTTTTATTTTATAATAACATGACATTTTTTACAAAATACTTCATCTGATTAATGTATCTGGTCAAAAGTTTTTGTAAGTTACAAACAATATGTGACCGTAATTTATCACTTAAATAACGGTATTTCTTTGTGAACAGATTCTGCCTATAGGCAGAACTGTCCAAATTTATTAAATTTTTTATTTTTTATTTTTATATGATTATAAATATAATTAGTTTAATAAATTTATTAAAATAATTTTTTTATCTTTCATTTTTATATATTATAATAATTTTTTTCTAATAAATTGATTATTTTAGTATAAATATAAAAATATTCATTATCTTTATCTAAATATTTTTATTTTTTATTTTTTTTTTGCAATATATATTTAATAAAAATAATTATAATATATAACAAAATAATAATAAAAATATTTTAATAATTTTTAAACAATTTTATAAAAGAATTCTGTCTATGGGCAGGATTTGCCCATTTAGCTCGTCCCCTTAAATAAATGTTTAGTTGCCAAAAAAAGGGAGATTAATTGTGGACAGTACGGTTTTCATGGTAATAACTAATAAGTGGTTGTAATTATTAATTACTCATAAATTACCTGCTTTGCAAAATTGCAAATTTGCAATGATTCGCTCTTCGGTTTGACTTGACTTGCGATTATAATTTTATTTTATTTTTGTTTCAAAAATAAATAAATTTTATTGGTCATGAAAATTGATACAAAATATCAAAAAAATTATTTATATATATTTAAATTAAAAAATTAAATAAAAACATTCTTTTTCAAACTAACTAAAATAAAATTATTTTTTGTTTATTGCGAATGGAACAACTTAAATAATTGAAAATGATACTAATCATGAATTTTTAATGACATTAGTTAATAAAAAAATCAAAGTTAAACCTGCTATTTTTTTTAGATAAAAAAGTCTATTTTAAGCCCAGATCAAAAAGCTTAAGTGGAGAGTTAGACTGTTAGAGGAGACTTTTAGATCAGTGTAAAATACACTTGTCAGTTTGTCCAAATTTAAATTTATACTACTATAATCATTTTTATTTGATGTTTGAATATTGTTTGCAACGGTATTAGCATTAGACTAAACTCATCATCGTTATTCATACAATCATACCCAATGAAGCACGCTTTGTCGGTTAAACCAAAAACCCAAATCAACTGGCACTTTATCAAAATCTCAATTCCAAACCAAAAAGAAAAGAGAAAGAGAGAGGTTGAGTCGTCATCATCATCGTACAACTGATCAAGATGCAACGATTTGAAAACCCTAAACACTACTATTACTCGATTCAACAAATTAAAGATCCCATTTTTACGTAACCCAAAAAAAATGGATACTGATCCAAGAAAATTAATCCTACTCGTTGGGTTTCTCATCTCCCTCTCGGGATCCGCCAATGGCTTCACCGACCCCAACGATTTGAAGATTCTTCTCGATTTCAAAAAACACCTCTTAAACCCCGACCTCCTCAAATGGCCCGACGACGACGGCGACCCGTGCGGGCCCCCTCAGTGGGCCCGATTGTCCTGCTCCAACGGCAGAGTCACCCAGATCGATCTCCAGAACCTCGGGCTGGAAGGCCCGCTACCCAACAACCTCAACCATCTCGACAAGCTCCAGAACATCGCATTCCAGCGGAACAAATTCACCGGCCCGATCCCGACCCTCCGCGGCCTCTCCGACCTCGAGTTCGCCTACCTCAATTTCAACGCCTTCGACACAATCCCCTCCGACTTCTTCCGCGGCCTCACCGCCATTCGAGTCCTGGCTTTGGACTCCAACCCTCTGAACAGGACTGAACAGGGGTGGGCGCTACCCACCGACCTCGCCGAGTCGACTCAGCTGGTCAACCTCTCGTGCATGAGCAGCAACCTAATCGGGCCCTTGCCCGATTTCCTCGGAACCCTCCCTTCCCTCGCCTCGCTCAAGCTCTCCTACAACAGCCTCTCCGGGATCATCCCTCCCACCTTCCGAGACTCCATGTTACAAGAGCTCTGGCTGAACGATCAGGCCAACGAGGGGCTGAGCGGCGGGATCGAAATCGTCGGGTCGATGCACTCGCTGACAAGCCTCTGGCTCCACGGGAACTCGTTCAACGGCCCAATCCCAGACGACATCGGGAGCCTCACCTCGTTAACCGAGCTCGACCTCAACCAGAATCGCCTCGTTGGTCTTATCCCCCCGGCCCTAGCCGAGATGAACCTCCAGAACCTCGACCTCAACAACAACATGCTCATGGGCTCGATCCCGGACTTCAAAGCCGAGATCGTTACTTACGAGGACAACTCCTTCTGCCAAACCCGCCCCGGAGAAAAATGCGCTCCCGAGGTCACCGCGCTTTTGGACTTCCTTAAAGATCTGAATTACCCGGAAACGCTAGCTTCAAGCTGGAAGGGAAACGATCCTTGCTCCGGGCCGTGGCAGGGGATCACTTGCAACTCAATGAAGGAAGTTTCGGTTATTAATTTACAACGTCTCGGGCTCAACGGAACCCTCGGCCCGTCCCTCGCGAGCTTGCCGTCGCTAATGGAGATTCACTTGGAGAGTAACAACAACCTACACGGCCCGATCCCCGAAAACCTAACCCGACTCCCCTCCTTGAGAGTCTTGAACTTGAAGGACAACAAGTTCGCTCCGCCCTACCCGAAATTCCGACCCGGCGTCAAAGTCGTAACCGACGGAAACCCGAAGTTCCAATCCCCTCCGCCTCCCGCAGCCGCCCCTTCCCCGCCCAACGGTTCGGATTCTCCGCCACATGGCCGCCCTTCTCCGCCCGGTCAAAACCGAAGGCCCGATACCCCGAACTCGAACTCAACTCGGGCCGTCTTGAGACCGAACCTAGAAAATTCGAAAAGAAGAACCTTAGTAGCTGCCGCCGTGGGAGGATTCGTGATCTTCTTCGCCCTTCTCGCGGCTTTCGTCTTCTTCTGCTGCCGGTCGAGACGGAAAACGAAGAAAACACCCCCGGCCCGAGTCGCGAGCTACCCGAAAGACCCTTCCGACTCGGTCAAAACCGCGTTCATCCCCAGCAAGTTCGAGAACGAGCTCGGCAGCTCCCTCGTCTCACTCCACGTCCTCCGTATCGCCACCGGCGACTTCTCGAAGGAGAACGAGCTCGGGCGAGGCGGGTTCGGGGTGGTATACAGGGGCGAGCTTGAAGACGGGACCGAGCTAGCTGTGAAAAGGATGGTGGTGGGGGCCATGTGCAACACGGCTCTCGACGAGTTCCGATCGGAGATCGGAGTCCTCTCGAAAGTCCGGCATCGGCATTTGGTGTCGCTCTTGGGGTACTCGGCGGAAGGAGACGAGAGGCTGCTGGTGTACGAGTACATGCCGCAGGGGGCTTTGAGCAGGCACCTATTCCAGTGGAAGAGTTCGGGTTTGGAGCCGCTTTCTTGGACGAGGAGGCTTTGTATAGCGCTCGATGTGGCGAGGGGGGTGGAGTATCTCCACACGCTCGCTCACCAGAGCTTCATACACCGCGATCTCAAGTCGGCTAACATTCTACTCGACGATGAGTTTAGGGCTAAGGTCGCCGATTTCGGGCTCGTGAAGTTGGCTCCGGATAGGCAGATGTCTGTTGCCACTCGGCTAGCCGGGACTTTCGGTTACCTTGCTCCCGAATATGCCGGTACTGACTTCACCTCTCTTCTTTTGAACTGAAACTGAATTGAATTGAACCTGAACTGATTTTTTCAAATAATTTTAAAAAATTATGGTGATAATGATAAAAGTAATTGAGCTTGAAGTGAAATTAAGTTGAAAACAAGTTAAGTTTTGTTAGTGAAGTTGATCTTGAACTGAAATTAAGTTTAAAAGAAGGTACTGACTTCGGCTCTGTTATTTTGAAGTGAAACTAACTGAACTGAACTGATTCTTTTCCTTTGTTAGTGACGGGCAAAATCACGACAAAGGTGGATGTGTTTAGCTTCGGAGTGGTCCTAATGGAGCTCCTCACGGGGATGGTGGCTCTCGACGAGCAAAGGCCGGAGGAAACACGGTACCTAGCCGAGTGGTTTTGGCGAGTAAAATCGAACAAGGAGTCGCTGATAGCCTCAGTCGACTCGGCTTTAGATGCCAAGGAAGACATCTACGAAACGATCTACGCCATGGCTGCATTGGCCGGGCACTGCACTGCCCGAGATCCGAACCACCGCCCGGAAATGGGACACGCGGTCAACGTCTTAGGGCAGCTGGTCGAGAAGTGGAGGCCGCACGAGGAGGCGGAGGATTTGACCGACATGAGTTTGCCTCTGCCTCAGATGTTGAAGGGATGGCAAGAAGAGGAAGGAGGGTCGTCGAAGAATTTTAGCTACGCGAGCTTGGATAGTAAGGGGAGTATACCGGCTAGGCCTTCAGGGTTTGGGGACTCGTTCAAGTCGAACGATGGCCGTTGAGGGTTTTTTTTTTTTTCTTCTTCTTCTTCTTCTCTCCTTTTTTGTTCATGAAAAATGTATGTTGTTTGTGTCCAAAAAAAGTGGATTGGACTCTTTGTGATCAGTTTGTTGTAATATAGATACAGAGTAGAAAATGGTAATGTTTCGGAATTAAAATTTCTAAAATTCTGAAAATTTTAAAATATGAAATAGATCATCATAACAAAAATGTGTCGAAACAAGAATCATCATTCATCTATACTCTGAAGCAGTTCTGTAATGTTGTATATTGATAGCGAGCAATTATGACTTCAAATAGTAAGAAACATCGGATATTTCTCTCTGCTATATATATTTGGAGCATAATGTTATTTTTATTTATGTTCGTCGAATTCATATGACGAGTTTTGATACTATCTTATTTTGTTATTTTATCTTTGAAGAGATTTACTTATAATTTGAGTTAGCACTGATACAAAGTAAATTCGTATTAAAAAAAAATTATCTTTCGACTCACCAAGGTTATATATAGTCAAACTACGTGAATAAATCCAACAAATTTTGAGCTTTCTTGTGGAATATCATTGGATTTATCGAGCAAATTTTGCTAAAATATATACGAGCTCTAGTGGGAAATATTTTTGACCTTAAATTTGAATGCAACTGATAAATTACTTAATTTTTATCACTAAATTTGAAAACATCTTATTTCACATTTTGAACGTCTCGCTGAAAAGTCTTAAAGAGTACTTTTTTAACAATAAAAAAACTCATTGCATCGAATAAATAAAATCCCACAAATTCTCTCCACCAACAAACTATTGGTAGACTTATTAAATTTTGTGTCAATAAAATCAAAACATTTTTAGAAATAAAAATGTACTCACTCTTTCTCATAATTATATGATCATTTTTCTTTAATAAGAGCATCTCCATTTGTATACCTCAATATAGGTACAATTTAGTTGCCACATCATAAAATTATTTGTACCTATCAATTTGTACCTAAACATTCCAATGGTTTGAGGTACAATTCTTCTTCTTTTTCCATGTGGGACCCACAATATAAGAGCATCTCCAACCGATACCAAAAACTTATTTTGGAGTAGGGGAGATGCTCCAACCGATACCAAAACATAAACCAATTATTGGTTTATAGGTGGGACCCACACAAAAAATACTTATATTTCCGTTTACCGTAAACTCAAACCAAAAACTATTTTTTATTTATAAAATAATTATTTTTTTTTACAAATTAATAAAAATAACTTATCAATTATTTTTTAGTATCTTATCTAATATCTTTTGTAATATAATTTTTTTAATAATCATATCATTAATAATTAAAATAAATTTTAATAATTTTTTTTAATAATGAAATAAAAATACATATCACAATATAAAATACAATTAAATAATTAAATTATATAATTAACATTAAAAATAAAATAATAATAAACAAGATATTTTAAAAAATGCTACCAATTACAAAAACAAAAATAATTAATAATTAGTTTTTTGTGTGTTTTAATGTAATTTTTTTAATAATTAAATAATATTTTATTTAGTATTATTTATATTTATTATGTTTGAAATTTTAAATTGAAAATAATATTAATTATATTTTTTAATTTAAAAAATCATTAGATAAAATTGTAAATTTGTAAAGATTTTGATTATTTATATAAATAGTATAAATAATTATATTAGAAGAATATTTAAAAAAAATTATTTTAAGTTAGAGTATTAGTTTCTCGGTTGGAGTCAAATTACTGTAAACGTAAACTTAAACTAATTTTGAGTTCGGTTGGAGTCAAATTACTGTAAACTTAAAATAAAACTTATTTTTGAGTTTGAGTTTTTGTGTTCGGTTGGAGATGGCCTAAGACACAAACCAATTTGTACCTAGTATCAAATATTTGATACTCAATTTTATCTTTCCTAATTTGTACCTCCATCTCCAATGGTGTTACAAATTGTTGCCACATTGGATTTGTACCTACCATTGGGGATGCTCTAAGTGTCTCACAATAATAGAATCCTTTGAAAAGAAATCATACTTTCTCATTTTAATTTTTTTTAACTTTACTCTAAAATATTTTATTAATTTTAAAATATGTTTATATTTTTTCTTACATCTTTGTCAAGAAATTTAAATGTAACATTTTTCTTAATTTTTACATTTGGAAAAATGGTTTTGAAAATGCGGAAATACTAATACGTTAAGAACCGCATCATCTAAACACTCAAAATTTTAAGAAAATTAAAAATTTAATAATTTTATTAGTATATTAGTAAGTTGAATAATGTTCTTCGATTGAATACTCCCAATTTCAAGAAAAATGGATCTCATTAAGGTAGTGATACTATTTTTCGAATGAGAGGTTTGGTGAGGGTATTTCTCATATCATTGTTGCTTGATTAGTTAGAAAATGACGTTATAATTTGTTGAGATGGCGGTGTCCTATTTGGGTGCAACACAAACAAATATTTCCTTGTGGACTATATATATTACTCTTTCCATTTCCGTAGCAATGATCATTATTAAGAAAAAAAAAGTATTATATATATATATATATATTACTTTTTTCATTTACGACTAATTTTGTAGTACTATTAATTCTAATTAATATACTTTTAGGTCACTCTCAAAATCAATTTAAATGTTATGTAAAATAAATCAAATAAATACCTACATTTTGAGATTGATTGCATCTAATTCTAATTTTAGTCTTCTATTTTGAGATTGATTGTCTAATCCTAAATCAAATAAGTACATTTATGTTTCGATTTTATATTTTTGACGATTTTGATTTTAGTAAATTAAAAAACCATGTGACCATTGCGGGATATAAAAACCAATGGTCACATGTTCTATATAAATTAAAAAAACATGTGACGATCGCTATAGGATATAAAAGCTAATATATATGATGCACACTATTAATAGATCAAACATATATAGATATTGTCATATTGAACGACTAATTTTGTAGTACTATTAATTCTAATTAATATACTTTTAGGTCACTCTCAAAATCAATTTAAATGTTATGTAAAATAAATCAAATAAATACCTACATTTTGAGATTGATTGCATCTAATTCTAATTTTAGTCTTCTATTTTGAGATTGATTGTCTAATCCTAAATCAAATAAGTACATTTATGTTTCGATTTTATATTTTTGACGATTTTGATTTTAGTAATATTACGCATATTAAAATTTTGCATACATACTTGAGTTGTATAGAACCTTGTATTATTACTGTTATTATTGATGCTGCAGGAAATGATACGAAACAATTAGTAATTGTAAATTTTGCATCTAATTTTTGGTAAATGTACAATTTAAGCCTTTTAACTAAAAGAATTGTGTAACTATATGCCCTTGAACTCTTAAAATATATCAAAGAAGCCCTCGAACTTCCAAATTTGCAATTAGGCACTCGGGAATAGTAAGGACTAAGGAAGTCAACAGACAACAGTGCACGTGCAGGTCTCATGTTAGCCAGTGGAGGAGTAACGAAAGCACGTGCCGGAACAGTTTCTAAATACGGGATGGAAGCTGACAACCTTATGTAAATGAATGCACCGGAACTACACTGTGCTTTATGTTAAAATATGACTCGAATCCGTAGGAATTTTGTTTCTTTATTTATGATAATTAGAATTATTAGAATTATATTGTATTCAATATAATTCTATTTCTTATAGATTTAGGAGTCATGTATTAGGAAAAATCATATATTAAGAAAAAGGTTTATTCATATTCCTATTGGTTACCTAATTTATGGGTTTTCTACACCTATAAATAGGGATATCCATAGACATATTATTTGTGTAGAACACGAGTTAATACCATCCTAGAGAGAGATAATATTGTGTGAGATTAGAGGGTTTTAGAGTGGATATCAATCCTTGTAATCGTCGGCAATATTATAGTGAAAGTTCTCTTCGTTCCTCCCGTGGTTTTTCCCGATTTGGGTTTCCACGTAAATTCCTTGTCTTCTTTACTTGTCTCCTTCTTTATTTATTGTTGAGTTATTTTCGGGGTTCCACATTATTAATATTCGTACTATACATCGTCGATCTGCAACAAATAGTATCTAGTGGCACCGGTCTTGATCGTGTGGCGTTCAGAGCTTTGTCCCGTAACAAGTGGTGTTAGAGCCAGATTACGATCCTAAAAGCTAACAAGTGGTATCAGAGCCAGGCAACGATCCCGTGACCTTCCAGACTACGATCCTACTACCTTCTGGAGCAAGGTTTCGATGACGAGCGTGAGGTACGATTTACCGAATTTAAGTTTCAACGGGGGGTTTCCTCTTTACCATCACGACATGGAGGAGTCCAGAAGGATTGACTCGATCGGAAGGTAATTTCAATTGACCTTCATATATCGAACTCCATGACCGAGGAAACCATAGAGACAAGGTCCGCAAAGGAGTTGTGGGAATTATTGGAAGAGTTGTGGCAACTTTTCGAGATAATATCCTATATAGCCGTGTTATTAGCGCTATTTGCGGGGGAGAACGTGAAGAGAATTTGTGTGGGTGTCTCCAATGTGACATCGTGTGATGGACTTGACGTCCAAAAGAAGTACCGTGATGAAGGGGGCGACTCGGGGAATTCGAAGTCGCGACACGGGAATAAGGTATGTCACTATAGCTCGGCGAACGAAGTAACCGGAGTTATGTTTAGCTACACCTGTGAAGGTGGAGTTTTTTAGGCTACCAAAGCGGCTTTGGTAGTGTTGGGAGGAGACGAAAAGGCAATGCGACCTTATGTCCTCCATGAAGGCGCGGTGAAGGAAGTAACCGGGGCCGAAACCCGACTCTTGGTAGAAGAGTCTATCCGGCATAGAGGCATGCAAACGAAGACCGGAGTGACCAAGCTTAAAGATGAAGCGGTGAACGAAGTAACCGTAGGAAAAACTAGGCTCTCGGATGAAGAGTCTACACGACTAGACCATGTGCGGCTTGGGCATGTGAGGAAAGTCGATTTGAAGGATCGAGTGTTTCTCGATCTATGGAGTGTTTCTAACCTGGTGAGCAATGTGCGCTTGGAAAGCGGTCGAGAGAGTATATCTCGAATTGGGCTCACAATTTGAAGAAGACACTCAGGTATGTACGTTCTGATTCATGGGGACCTTTGAAGGTCCAATCTTCTAGGAACTAGGCTCGTTGGGGCATTTGGAGGAAGACGAGGGACGAGACTATTGAGGGCGATGTGATTTCGCTTTATGGTTTGATGTGTGATGAGATTTCGCATGATCGATGGGATTTCGCGGCTTTGTGTTACATGTGATGTGATTTCACATGAGCGATGGGATTTCGCGGTTTCTCGTCAAGGTGGAGATTGTTAAAATATGACTCGAATCCGTAGGAATTTTGTTTCCTTATTTAGGATAATTAGAATTATATTTTATTCAATATAATTCTATTCCTTATGGATTTAGGAGTCATATATTAGGAAAAGAGTTTATTCCTATTCCTATTGGTTACCTAATTTATGAGTTTTCTACACCTATAAATAGGGATATCCATAGACATATTATTTGTGTAGAACACGAGTTAATACCATCCTAGAGAGAGATAATATTGTGTGAGATTAGAGGGTTTTAGAGTGGATATCAATCCTTGTAATCGTCGGCAATATTATAGTGAAAGTTCTCGTCGTTCCTCCCGTGGTTTTTCCCGATTTGGGTTTCCACGTAAATTCCTTGTCTTCTTTACTTGTCTCCTTCTTTATTTATTGTTGAGTTATTTTCGGGGTTCCGCATTATTATTCGTACTATACATCGTCGATCTGCAACAAGTATTATCTAGTGGCACCGGTCTTGATCGTGTGGCGTTCAGAGCTTTGTCCCGTAACAAGTGGTGTTAGAGCCAGGTTACGATCCTAAAAACTAACACTTTACAAAAATAAAATACTGTATTTTTATTCTTTTGAACTTCATGTGAGTTCATAATGATTCAGTTCAACTTCATTACATTTATCATTATCGCCACACTCACTTTTAATATTTTTTATATTTTTTTTTCTAAAATATACTTATATGTTTATATAATTAAACAAAATATATTTTAAAATCACATTATACTATTTTTTAAAAATTATTTGAAAAACTCAATTTAGTTCCAATAAATTAAGTTCAATTCTCTAACCAATAATGGATGTGCTAGTTAGTTATGATACCAAAATGATTAGTAATACAGTATTTTTTTTAGTTTAAAAATATTTATTAAATAATTACAATCAACAATTAAAATAATATACTAACTTGATGTACCAATAAAATATTAGGAGTATTTATTAAGTTACATGTTGAAAAAAAAAAACATTATCAAAGGAGAAGATGAAGATAGTACTAAAAAAATTAATATTTTTTTGTCTTTATCAAATTTCAAACACTTTTTGAGCATATAGTTAGAAATGCTAATTTTTTAAAGAAAATAAAAAAAATAAAAATATAATTTAAGTTGAAAATTAAAATAATTTTATATATAAAATCAAATATATATATTTTTTGTATTTTATAATTATAAAAAAAAAAATGTTGCAACTATTATGTGTTAGTAAAATTATATGATAAATTGATAATTATATATTTCAGTCAACAAATTATTCAAATTATCTGTAATATTTTGTCATATAATAATCTCAATAAAACACTTGCATGCAATGCAATGCTGTATTATCATTAACATGACAAGTGGTGTATAATTAATAATTAAGATTCATAAACTTTATTGTGTTCAATTATTTTTATTAGTATATATATTTTGTATAATTATATATATTTTTTTATATTCTAATTAATTATGTACACTTTCAGAATTATTTTAATATAAAATATTTTTTAATTATATTTTATATTTAATTTTTTGAATTTATTGTGCATAATTCTTTGACACAAAAAAATTATATTAGAAATAATATCAAGTCGTAGATAATACTATGAATGCAAAATAAAATATATAAAAATATGAATAATTGAGATAATATTATAAAATATTTTGTAAAATAGCTCAATTACACATATTATCGTTTAAGTTACTGAAAAAAATCAATCGTCGTCATGTTTGATAATTTTTAGTGGAATTTCGCACGTTAATTGTATACAAGACCTTCGTGACTGCTAACTCTATAGTGTTTTGTCTTATTTGATACTTATTCAAGTATGCAAGTGTTACACAAATATAAAAAGATTGAATGTATCTTATTTTTTAAAATCAAGTTTTCGTTACACTTTATCAATTGAATTGATTTTAAACAAAACAAAACGACATAATGAGCTATCAAGTACATTTTTGATACAACAAACGTTCAAAATTTTACTAAAAATTGGTAAATAGAACGATATTTGATTTTTTATAATTTAAATAATTAAACGTGAGATCGGTTATTTCATACTAATATTACGTTCTAGCATTTCCAATGGTGTACCCAAAAAATAAGTACAATTTAGTGATATGTTATTTGACAAATCACAAATAATTTGTACTTTAACATACCAATGGTTTGAGTTACAATTATTCACTTTTTATGCATGTGAAAATATAGTATAAGACACAAAACCAATTTGTTCATAATATCCAATATTAGATACTCAATTTTCTTTCTCTTGATTTGCACATCTTTCTCCAATAGTATACATAAGTACAAAATTTGCCCACGTAGAATTTGTACCTCCTTCTCTAATAACGTTTAAATGTTTAATCGCGTGATTAAATACAATCTTGCAATAAACAGCCGTTGTACGCATTTTCCTCCATTATCCTCTGCAATGATTGAGCAGTGGAGTAATCGAATAGCAAATTATTGTCATATCGTACGGCCGAGATTAAGTGTACAGCGCTCGCAACTTGCGGCTGTGATTAGGCCTGGTTAGCCGGTGGACCCCGCACGTGATTTGTATTTTCGGGACAGAACAAATCACCCACGATTTGTCGGCGAATGGCTCCACCGTAAAAATTACTCTTACTAACTCATCACTTGTTGATTTTGACCAGAGTCAACGGTAATTTGTTGACAAATTTTCACATCAATTAAAAATCAACCAATGGTACACGATTCTTTTTGTAAAATGTAACTTGATTTAAAAGAAAAGCCAAATAAAAAATACATACATGAAACTAGAACTACTCCTGCACTAAACTCGTTTAAATTTAGTAATTTTAGTTTAGTCAACTTGTTTAGTTAATTTCAAAATAAAGTAATTAAATGAATTGTTTCATATATGTAAAATATTATACATATATTTTTAAAGATATTTAATAATATATAAAAATTATTATTATAAAAAATTCAGTTAACTTATTTGATCTATTTCAATTTAATTCAAGCTTATTTCATTTAGTTCAATCAAATATATTTTCTATTCAAAATAGTAAGATCTAAAACTACTAAATACAACAAGTAAATGAATGATTTCAATAAATAATCCTGAAATCATATAGTGTTTTAATTTTTATATAATTTTGATAAAAAATCAAATTAAATTTATAATCTGACATCTTTTAAGGATTTTGTTTTTGTGCATTTCAATATTTTTCTTTCTTTTAAAATTTCATTTATAAATCTATATTTAGTAAAATATTTCATCAATCATCATACAAAATCTGAATGTTTTAAAGGAGCACACATTCTTCCATTTCATTTCATTTCAGGTAGACGAACTCTTTCATCTGATTGACATCTCACATAAGAGATACTGCGAGGATTGTCGGAGTGGATATATCTCTCTTTTATGAGCTTTATAATAAAAATAAAAATCTCTTGTTTGTAATTTATGTAAGTAATGTGGTTATGATAATATATGTTCGGTAATGCAATAATAAATTTAATGAGAAATCAATTTATAATTTAACAAAATTATTGGTTTAGTTAAATTTCTAAAATTGTATGTGACATCCTAAGTTGGATACATTTGAGCGTGCACATAATTTTACGATAAATAATGTATATCATGAAAATTTATGTTATTCATAAAAAATAAATAAAGTTCATAACTATTGCAGTGAAAAATTACATTATAAAATTAAAAAATGAAAATTATAATTATATTTTAATAATAAAAAAATAGTAGTATTACACAATTTTACGAGACTGAATAATATTCTATTTATCTCGTAATATATAGTTATAACATTTTTTTTAGATATCTCACAATAATTGACAAAAAAATTCTAATTTTTTATTTTTAAAATAAAAATTTACCTCTATTTAATTCATTTTCTATTTAAAATTTATTTAAAACAATTTTAATTTTCAATTTAAAAATATATTTTTAATTAAAAAAATCAAAATTTAACATTTTTTAATCTCCATGCCTAAAATAATATTTTAATATTTTTGAGACAAATAGAGTATTTCTCACAAATTTTACAATAATATACTCGTTATGTTTAATTGAAAATGACTCATATTTTTTTTGTAAATTGTAGTGAAGAGAGTCATTGTTTTCAATATACAACTATAACATAATTATTTAATAAGAAAAATCACAGTTGCCCAACATTTTTTTGAGTGAAACTTATTAAAGTATAAAGGTAAATTTAGGAAATGTGTATTCAAATGGAATTTTATTAAATTTTTATAAATTTTAAAAAGTAAGTGAATTTTAAAAATCTATAGAACTTTTATAGAGTTTGACTCACCTTCTTATTGATTTATATGAATTTTTAAATATTTTAAAAGATTGTTAATTAATATATATTTTTATTTATTTATTTTCATAAACTTTTTTTATAGAAACAAAAGTATGACACAAACGTATATGAAAATATTTGCATATAAAAAAGTTGTTCAAAAAAATATTATCCAAATTGTTAAAAAAATATTATTATTATTTTTTTATCTTTTATTTACATTACAAAAAGTTTTAAAAATATTTTTAATTATTTTTTTCATCCTTAGTGATTGTTAAAAAATAAATTTAATTTTTTTGAAATTCAATTAATTGTTGAAATACGGTTATTATTTAAAATATTATTAAATTTATATTTTTTCAAAAACATATTTTTTCTATTTTTTCAAATTTATATTTTTTCAAAAACATATTTTTTCTATTTTTTCTTATATATAACTTTCTCAAGTTAAAAAAAAATTTAGTTAATTAAAAGAAATCAATAAAAATCTCTTTTGGAGCGTGGAATTCATTTATATTTGTTTAAGAGTTTTTTTTTTAATTCATAATTTTTAAAATCTTTTAAAATTAATATAGTATTGAATACAATACTTATAGATTTTTTCACATACTATTGAATACTTGTAGATTCTTATTTATTTTTAAAATTAAATACCCTATGATTTTAATGGATTTTAATAAAAATTAAAATCCGTAATAAATAAACTATGATTTTAGTGTAGATAACAATAAAAAAGGATTATAAAGTATTGATGAGCTAAACCTAACCAAAATTAACTTCTAACCTGGGCCAGCAGTCAAATCAAATACAGAAACATACCAGAGTGAGTGTGCTTAACCCCCAACAGAAATACAGAAGTACAAAGAAGAAGCAAATAAACCACACCCACACCATCATTTTTTCTCTCTCTTTTTTTGGTAAAGAAAAAAGCCTAAATCCTCGAGTGGAAAATCTCGATTTCATTCCGCTAGTGTGATTTTTTCACACCCACACCATCATTTTTTTTCTTTCTTTTTTTGGTAAAGAAAAAAGCCCGAATCCTCGAGTGAAAAATCTCGATTTCTTTCCGCCTTATTTTTCTCATCCGGAAGTTCACTCTGATTGATCTGCGAATGGCGGAAGAAGATTAGGTTAATTTCACCAATTTTTTAATTGTACCCCGTGCTTCCGTGTTTGTATAGTCTCGTAGCAGTTTGACTCGGCGAGAGATACACGTCGAGTGGGTATAGCGATTCAAGGTACCGAGATTTCGCTTTTTCTAGGGCACCTGCATTGTAACCGGGTGCAGCGAAAGCTTTTTTTATTTATTTTTGTGAGCGATGGAATCAAGGATGGATCAGTATGAGATCATGGAGCAGATTGGGCGTGGAGCTTTCGGGGCAGCCATTTTGGTTAATCACAAGCTGGAAAGGAAAAAGTATGATTTTTTTTGTTATGCATAAAGTAAATTTTACAGATTTAATGATATTGCTGTAGAATTCTGATTTTAGGATTTATGATTTTGTATTGATTCCTGGGATTTGTAAATTAGGTATGTGCTGAAGAAGATTCGATTAGCCCGACAGACGGAGCGTTGCAGGAAATCGGCTCACCAAGAGGTAGAATTATTCTTTTATTTGTTCTAGATATCACTGCTTCTATTTTGGAATCTTGATTGTCCCAAAATAATTATTCGGGTTTTACTGCGATTCAACTCAATAACTAGTTGATCGAAACCTCGATCGTTGCTACTAATTTATTGCATAGTATTTTAAACACCGTGTTTCTAAGTGCTTGGCTTGTAAAGGAAAGAATGTTCACCGGCTATTTGAAATACACAGATGGCATTGATTGCACGAATACAGCATCCTTACATTGTAGAGTTCAAGGAAGCCTGGGTAGAGAAGGTAAATTTCCCACGAATGTTTATATTCCCAGTTTCTTATATAAATCCATGGTTTATTTTTTTACTTCTTATTCCTTTATATATATATATATATATATATATATATATATATATATATATATATTGCTGAACTCTTTGTTGGCAAATGAAAACACAGGGATGCTATGTTTGCATAGTTACTGGCTACTGCGAAGGTGGTGACATGTAAGTACTGTACGCAGCATTTTCTCTTGGAAAGTGCAATACATTTTTATGCTTATATGAGTGTTTCTTTTTCCTTGTGCTTATGAGTTGTAAAATGTTGAACTGTAACAGAGCTGAACTAATGAAAAAATCCAACGGGCAGTATTTTCCAGAGGAGGTTTGAGTTCTTGGCACTGATATAATTATTATATTTGTATGAAACATATTTTAATCTCGTTTTCTGCAGAAACTGTTAAAGTGGTTCACTCAACTATTATTGGCAGTTGAATATCTGCATTCCAAATATGTTCTCCACCGTGATCTCAAAGTAGGCATCTGTTCTTGATGCCATTTTTAAATTTTCGTTTCTTTGTTATTTTTAATAATTCATGGAACTGATCACTTTAGCGATTCTTGACAGTGTTCGAATATATTCCTTACCAAAGATCAAGATGTTCGTCTAGGTGAGCTTGGCCTGTGATATTCTTTTGTTGAATTCGGATTTATATTAATGTGTTACAATCCTAAATTTGTCTTCACTTTACCTTTTCCTTTTTTCATCTATCCTTCTGAACAGGTGATTTTGGGCTTGCTAAAACTTTGAAGGCAGATGATTTGGCCTCTTCAGTATGTACTTAATATGCATATAACACATCTATTTCTTTTCAATATTAAACATCTTTAAACTAAATCTGAAAGTGAAGTTACTCTTATTCTCCTTGATCTTTTTAGTTTTATCTACTCCTTTATATTTTAAAGGGATTAGAAATTACATTAAATTTAGCAAAGGTAGTATAAGTATTAGATGTTCAAAGTACGAGTATGCAGTGTACGCTGGGTCAACAACATTAATTAACCGCATTTAAAATGTCCTCGTGAATTTCATGTAATTTTAACATTATAATGTGAATATTTATTTTCGGATTAAACATTATCCAACCTATCATCTATAAAATCCAAGAAATAAATACACGATTGTAGCCGTGGGTTTTTTATAAGTGACTTGAGAAGTTCCTAACTACATTGGAAAACTATTCATCTGATGGGAAGAGAAAAAATGAAATGGGTTTTGAAAGCTGAATTTGCTTAATGGAATTTTGTTTCATCCGAAATAAAAATAAAATAAAAACTTCATGTGATTTCATGTAATTCAATTTTCACGTAGCAATTCCACTTGTTTGTTTCCCTTTTTCAGCCAAAATAACACTGTTGTGTCTGCTAATGTTTCTAAGACCAAACGGTTACCTTCTCTTATTGGGCAGGTAGTTGGAACTCCTAATTACATGTGTCCTGAACTTCTTGCTGATATCCCTTATGGATTTAAATCTGATATTTGGTCTCTGGGTATGCCAATGTTCCTATTTCAAATCTTCTTTAAGACCATAGAATTAGGGAAATTGAATGTTTGGATATCAAATATGTAATGTTTCATTTGCCAATCAGGATGCTGTATGTATGAAATGGCTGCTCATCGTCCCGCGTTCAAGGCTTTTGTAAGAACTTTATCCTTTACTTTGTTCAATTTAGTATTCCTTCATGCTTTCTGATTCAACCATCTGTTAATTATTTTGGACCAACCCTTAAAATAGAGCTGTCAGTTTTTAGCAAGGCCCGCCAGTGCCTGGGCTTCAAAAATTGGGATCCGAATGGAGCATGTTTTATTTGCAAAGCAAGACTGCATTGTTCTACTAGTTTTTGTAGCATGGGCTGAGCTTCGAAAATAGTATCCTGAAAGTAATTTGGGACGGGTGCGGGTCACATTATGACAGATTTTGCCTTAAAAAATGAAAACGGAAAAGGAATTGTTTTTTGTTTTAACAGTGTATTGCGAGTCGCAGCCTAGTATTCTTGTCTTTATATTTTCTACTACAACACTGAAATTAATGTTTAAGCTCGTCTTTATCTCTAATAGCTGGGTGCATGTTTCAGGACATGGCTGGATTGATAAGCAAGATTAATCGATCATCTATGGGACCTTTGCCTCCATGTTACTCTACATCCTTGTAAGTGGAGCCAATTCTTGTTATCATCTATGTTAGACATCTCACATCGCTTGTGAGAAACCTTGCGCTCAAATATAAGTTGGATTACTTTATCACTTTAATAAGGTATTTTGTGTTACTGGCCCACCCAATTTCAATATGATTTCATAAGTTGTTTTCGGCTTGCTAAAAGGTGGCACATAATTCCACGAGTAGAGTCAACAAAACGAGCCTAATCGTTAGGGGCCGTATTATACATCTCACATAGCCTTAGCAAGACATTTTAAAGTGTTATTGACCTAACTTTTGTAATCTAATTTCACAATTACTTTCTTCTTTTACCTTGTCTGGCTAAAGCTGAGGTTTTGGTTTATCCTTGTGTCTTACTGCTATGAGGTGGTCTTAATATGCCTTTGCTAGAAACTCGATGACAGTTTTGTTATCAGTAGTCTATTCATGTACTTCTAAGTATCTGTGTACTTCTAAGGTTATTTCTGGAATATCATGGTTGTAACCTTTGTTTGGAGAAATTCAGAAAAAGAAAAGAATGTAAACTGAGCAGCTATATGCGATAGTATTATAACAGAATAACCACGGCTGGATGACACTCAGTTTATATCTTTGTTTGAGTTAAGTGATTATTATTAGCATTAAACATTGTGTGTGGATTCTCATTTCACTGGATTGTCAATTGTTCATTCCATACTTTCTTTGGAGTATATTGCTGAACACTCAGTAAAGTATATCTAAAAAATTGTCTTTTTTTCACCTAACAGGAAAGTTCTAATCAAAAGCATGCTTAGGAAAAACCCTGAGCATCGGTTAAGTGTAAGAACACGCAAACATCATTTCATGATCTCTTTATCCATGTTCTTTTTTTTTACTTCAAAGACGATTACATTTTTTTCTCTTTTTTATATATTTTTTAGGCATGTGAGCTGTTGAAGCACCCATATCTACAGCCTTATATCGAACAATACCGCCCAATCTCCAATTCTCCCGAGAAACCTCTTTCTAATATTTACAGTAGAAGGAATATGGCTGAAAGCCAAAGTAGCACCAGCTCTTGCAGTGATAGGGACAGCTTATTGTTCAACGAGAGGAACCGTGTCCATAACAAAACTACTGATACAAATTCGGCTTCCCTTGATAACGATGAGGTTGGGAAACCACTGCACGAGGATTCCGGACATAACAATGAACTAAAGCAGCAGCCGAAGACCATAAAAAACATCATGATAGCCTTGAAAGAAGGGAGAAGTAGAGAAAATAGTTCTCCGATGAGAAGCAACCTGAAAGAAGGGAGAAGTAGAGAAAATGGATCTCCGATGAGAAGTAGCCATGAGAGAACCAACAGTGGTGCTACCAATCAGAGAATACTTGTTGAGGCATCTCCCAGAGGTACTAAATCGAGCCCGGTTAATTATGGCCATAAGGGTAATGCAGACACACCGCCATCATCAAAGCAGAACTCGGACCCCACTAAACGAATACAAGGATCACCTTCTTTGAAGCATCAGGTATTACAGTTTTTATTTTGTAGTTACAAATTATATCCTTGTTATGTAGCTTAATTTTTTATTAAAAATGAATTGATCATTAATGTCCCATTGGCATTTATCAAAATGTTGAAATTTATAAAAGAAAATACAAATCTTAAGGGGATGTATGTTATCTTACATATAATTCGGAATTTTGTAATTAGGCTAAATTTCAAGATTAATTTAGAAATTGACAATTTTTTTCCCGGGATTAAAGTCTTTGAGGGCTTCGTTTCATGAGATTCCTATTTGTGTAGCTACCCGGCATGGAAACCTCTCCGAAGACCAAACCAAGACAAGAAGGGTTACCTCCATCAGTTCCCTCAAAACCTACCGCTGTGGAAGGATTCTCCACAAGGCCAAGATTGAAAACACCCCCGAAGGTCGTCCGGCGACCTTTGCTTGTGCCCCGGACTCCCAATACTGCGAATATCAATACAGACCCCGATCCTAGTCCCGAAGCTATGAAATCAGGCCCCTATACATGCATTCCGCATGTAACACGGGAAGGTCTGCAGCACTCCAGAAGGTCAGCAGAGGCTTGTAATTCGAAGAGAATCCAATCAGATACCAGCAATAATTCAGCATCTTCTTCGGTATCTCTCCAAGCATTTGAGCTTTGCCATGATGATGATGATGATGCAACCCCTACTCATTTTCTCGTCCCATCGGAAAATATGACATTTCATAATCACATGCAAGCAATCGAAATTAGCGACTCTAGGCCCAGCTGCTCAACCCCTTCCTCATCCCACTCCGAAAGACCGGAGAATCCGCCTGCTACATTTCCTGGGAATGTTAGTAATGATAATGAATCTACATTAAGTTCGATTGAAACATTTCAAGAATGCTCGGATGACATAATTATGGATGTGGATGCTTGTGAAGAGAAAAAGAGTTCCAATTTTGACATGGAGACTCCATCTCACCGCACGGACGATTTAATTGTCAGCTCAAATGATCGGCCTGTTAATCTCGCGTCAAAGTTGAATTTTGAAGATGACAAGTTTGTGGTGAAGAAATTAGTTGACCCAAGTAATCCAGCGCAGATTGAAAATAATGAAAAGCCCACGGTCACGCAGCCTTCGCTCGGCGAGGCGATACATGTCATACACCACAGCCGTTTCCAAGTGGGCCCCACAGATCATTCTGTGGACGTCGGGAGGTTGATAAACGTGGTCAATCCAGAAAATACAGGTACTGTTTCGAATGTCTGTGAAAAAAAATCCATCACGAAAGAGATTGACGCGATGACTACCGCGAACTCTTGTGACTTAGCAAAAACAAATCCTTCTTCGGGTCAAGAAGAGGGGCCCATGAAGGAAACTTTGGATATGAATTCATCGAGACAGCGGGCGGATGCACTCGAAGGGCTGTTGGAGTTGTCGGCCGACTTGCTTCAGCAGAATAGGCTGGATGAACTTTCAGTTGTGTTGAAGCCGTTCGGTAAGGAAAAGGTTTCTCCGAGAGATACTGCCATCTGGCTGGCCAAGAGTCTCAAGGGAATGATTTTGGATGAAGGCGGCCGGAATTTGTGAATGCTGGTAACATTGTTTCTTTGTTTTCTTTTTTCTTGCTCAATATCAGTTGAGGTTTTTAATATATAATATACTCCTCTATAAGTATTATATAGTTTAAACCCGGACACTATACATTTTTCTCCCTTTATTTTTTTATTTCTCGGTGCAGCACATCATGTGTATATAATCTTATAATTCAGGATTTTTGTTTTTGAAATCAAACAAATTATAAGCAAATGTTTGGACTTTGGACTATTATTCATTTCGTTGTCTATTGTTTTTAACTATATTTGGACTTTGAAATTTGGTTTGAAAAATTATGAAATAATGTTATTTCTGTCTTTTCTTGGCATGCTTTGATTGTATTTGTAGGTTGTTGTGAACAAATGTGAAACATCTAGGGTCACTTAATAATTTTTTTTTTAATTTGTAAAATATTAGTAAAAGTTATTCCACTCGTTGGACCTAATCTCCACCACGAGTCGAAGATCCTTGCATTTTGCTTTCCACCTTCCAGGAAAGGAAAAAGAAAATACTTCCTCTGATGAAAGAAAATAGCCACATAAGAGGCTTTGATGGTGATTAGAGGTTTTGTCCAACTCTTCCATTCGAAAAAATTACTCATATAATAATGATTTCAAAATGAGATAGATGATGTACCATCCACCTTTTGTGTCCGAATAACCAAATGTTTTCTGCACTACTCATACCAAATGTTTGTTAGTTTGTGAGGAGTATGCATCACTTTTAAAAAACAAAATTATAACCAAAACATCAAAATATTAAATAAAAAAACAAGGGTAACTATTTCAAATTGAAAGTGCAACTGTTAGTTCATTACGAAAAGTATATTTCAAATTGGTCTATTTTCAGAAATTTACTTCTCCGCGTCTCTTATGAAATATTGTGATTCTGACAGTTGATTAAAGAAATAAAGAATAAATACAAGCTCATAAATGGAAGAGATATTTATCAGGGGCAATATAGTAATTCAACAAATAACCCCTGTAAAACGCGTTTCCTGTCGAAGTAAAACTATAAAAAAGAGCTACTCAGAATAAATGAATAGTTACATTCCATAGTCTCTCTCACATAAACACACACTCAACTGCGTGCGAGTCTTCTCGAATCTCGATCCCTTCATTTTTATCTTTGCCTGACAAAAAATCCCAACGCGCCGCCGATACATCCTCCGGGATGTCAAACGCGGAGGACCCCAACAGACCCGTGACCGGCTATCCCGCCCAACCCAACGGCGGCTACCCCGCCCATCCGCCGCCCGCCGGCACCGCCTACCCCTACGCAGCCGCGCCACCGCCGTCCAACGCCTACTACAACAATTACCCCTACTACCCCCAGAGCAACTACCAGTACGACCCGGACTCGGCCCGCCGCGCCACCTGCCTCCGCCGCATCTTCGCCTTCGTAATCGGCCTCGTCATCATCTTCGGCACCGTGACCTTCATAGTGTGGCTCGTCCTCCGCCCCCAGCTCCCGGAGTTCCGCGTGGACTCGTTCTCGATCTCCAATTTCTCGCTCGGCAACGACTCGCTCGTCTCCTTCACCTCCGAGATCCGGCTCACCGCTCGGAACCCTAACAAAAAGATGTCGCTCGTGTACGACCACATCGAGGCCGTCATCTTCTACAAGTCCGACGCTCTCTCCGACACCACGGTCCCGCCGTTCTCGCAGGAGACCAGGAGCGAGACCTCCCTCACGGCGAATTTCGCCGCCGCGAGGAGCTTCGTGGAGAGGCGGGTGTCTGAAGGGATCAACGGCGAGAGGGCGAGGAATGGGAATGTCAATTTCAATCTGAGGACCCTTTCTAGGGTTAGGTTCGAGGCCAAGGCTTGGAGGACCAGAAACAGGTATCTGAAGGTGTTTTGCGGAGATTTGGTAGTCGGAATTCCCAGCAACGGGAGATCCGGCACATTAACCGGCGGCCCACGGCAGTGTCGTGTAGGGATTTGAGGTTTTGCCCTGTTTTAATTTTTGGCTTAATATCATAATTAGGTGATGACATCTGTTGGATATTTCCCCCTTAATGTGATATGTTGAATACATTTGGTTCTTATTCAATTTGATGTACAGTTGAACTTCCTGCGTTTTCTTGATTTTTATATCGTTTTTAAAGATCGTGATTTTGGTTGTTCTAAGAACCGAGTTTGTTCAATTCAGTGATGCTTGAGGTTTTTCAATAACATAACATTGGTATTAGCTCTTCTTATAGAAGAAGAAAGTGCTACAATTGTCATACATATATATGTGCTCTTATATTGGCTATCTTTCGTTGAAGAATTCGATCATTGATGAGTACAGATTTCCATCTGCCATGTTCTTGCAAATTTGTTTATTTATGATCATTGAGCATTTTACCGTGGTTATGTTTGCATATATGAGCGGAAGCAGAGTAATCCAACCCACTTTTAAGTACAAAACCTAGCTTGTTTTCTCTACGACCGACTACCCATGTTTTTGTTTCCAGTATAATCTCTTATAACCTAAAGCTCGAGTAGTTAGAGCAAAACCCGTGCAAATATTTGATCAGCCGCTGCCTGCTATTGCTATGACTTTTAGTTTATTGCCTCTCATAATATCTATGTTAATGTTAATAGCTATGACTTTCAGTTTATTGCCTCTCATAATATCTATGTTAATGTTGGGTAGATGGTTAATAGTAGTAGTAGTATTATTTTGTTTAGGAATTATCAATTTGTTTAAGAATGTAACCAAAAATCTTTTGGTGGCTCATCTCGACTGCCCTGTCATGTCATTTTTCATTTTTTTAATAACTAAAATCAATGTTTTAAAGTAGCCAAAAGAGCATAGGCATAGCCAGAGCTTTTGGACTGAAATCCATGGCCACATACAAGGTTAAATTGATAGCTAGGGCTGGACGGGGTAGTGTTCAACTTTGATGCACCCTCGAGTCGACAGCAGCAGGAGTCGAGCTTCCCTAGTCTTGTCGGGCTATCTTTCGTACCCAACTTTGGGCTGTGTAGTTCATATTAACAAGACATCACCCGTCGTCACAACCTCAAAGCTTTCAACTTCCAAACAAACTACATATTGGGAGATTCAATTTTATACATTATGATTGATTCAGTTAGATGAAAATATCTACCTTGTGAATTCAGTAAAAAAAATGTCAATAATTCGTTCAAACAAATTATGTACTTGCATTAACATTAAAAAAAATACTACTACTATGACTTTTGACAAAAAATAAATAAAATATATTAATATATTTTTAAATAAAAATTAAAATAATTGTTAATAAAATTCAAAAAGTAAATAAAAATTATAAAATCAAATTGTACTATGTCAAAAATCTCTTTTTCGGAACTATGAAATGTAACCCGTTACTCCCAGGGACTGAAGTTATGATGGCCCCAACGCTGAAACCTACTAGAGTCTCGCTCCACTATGTGAAGCCTGAAATCAACAATGGACGAGTATTTGTTCGACCGTCTTGGGAAGTAGTACAAAAAGGATGTAAGAAATGGGATAAAACACTAGTGGGTTATTTCTTGGGCAATTCACTTGGATTCCAAACAACCAAAAGATTTGTTTCTTCAATTTGGAGGGGACTGGTGGACATTAAAATGACGGATAATGGTTTCTTTTACTTTACTTTCAATTCCGAGAAGGAGCTCTTAGATGTGGCAGAGGGAGGGCCTTGGATATTTGCTGGACAGCCCCTGTTCCTCGATGGACAAGAGGATTCACCGTGAAATCCCTATATGGGTGAAATTTAGAAATTTGCCATTGGAGTACTGGACTGTAGAGGGACTAAGCACGGTTGCTAGTTCGGTGGGGCGGCCGTTGTACCCGGATGCTTTTACCTCGTCGTCGGCTCGACTCGATTATGCTCGGGTGTGTATTATGATGAGTATTGAGGATGACTTCAAGGACCATGTCATTATTTTGAAACCGACTACGGAGAATGAGGGTTATAAAGGTACTTGTCGAGTGGGTATTGAATACGAATGGCGGCCGAAGTCATGCACCTTGTGTGATTCGTTCGGGCATGGGAACTCTATCTGCCCTAAGCGCACTAAACCTACTGCCTCTACACCTATCAAACGTTATGAACCGAAGATTAGTACTAAAGGCAAGCCTTCATTGGATAATTCAGACCCCCAGCTTAATGGGGATGGGTGGAAAGTAGTAGGTTCTAGGACGAGGAAACCACGAGAGACAGTAGCTTCGACAAGCTTGTACGAGACGGGTAATAATCCGAAAGAACCGGGATCGAAAAATTCTTTTGATGCATTGAGAAGCTTGACGAACGCTAAGGAATTGGAGTGGCAGTTGATTACTGAAATGGGGAATAAGAATCCTCAAATACAGCAGGTTGTTGGAAAAGATGAATATGCATGCCAAATTGCCAATGGAAAAACTAAATTAACTACGTGGAATGAAATGGGATTGACTCATTCTTTTAATGCACTTGGCAATTTGATTTCTCCTACAAACTTGGAGGGGCGAGTGAATAAAAATTTGGAGAAAGAGAATACTCAGTTAGAGGCACTTGGAGCAGAGAAGAATGTGCATACCAGTGGGAAACATGCTTTGTACAACCGGGCTGAAATTAAGGCGAGGACAGGTACTTTGGTTGGTACATCAACTAACTCCTTTGATATCTTAAAAAATGTGCGGGAAGGGAATTGTTTAGTGATCGAAGAGATTATTGATCCGGAGGAAACAGAGGAAGGAGAGTTTGTGGGAGGTACGGGAGGTACAATGGTGGTTTACGAACAGGGTCCTATAGCAGCCCTTCCTGTGGTTACTAATGTGTAGTACACTTTGTTGGAATGTTCGGGGGCTGAATAAGCCGGATCACCAGCGGGCTGTCCGGGACCTTATTCAGGAGAACTCAGTTAGTCTCGTTTCTCTTCTGGAGACACATGTTACTATGTTACTGGTAGTAGGTCTTCTTTTATTGCAGACCGAGTGTTTTCTTCGTGGAGTAGGCACATTGATTATGTGGATGGCCTGGGTATGCGTATTTGGGTCGGTTGGGATCATAGTTTGGTGGATGTCCAAATCGTTCACACCTCTGACCAGTGGTTCCACTGTCGAGTTACGGAGCTCAGGACGGCGGTCACGCGATTTTACACGTTCGTCTATGCCCATAACACTGTGATTCAGAGGCGAGTATTATGGGACTATATTCGTTCTATTTCTGAGCACCTGCAGGATGTTGATTGGGTGGTGTTGGGTGATTTCAACACCATCCTGGATACGAGTGAGGCACTGGGAGGTAGAGCGGCTATGGAGACAGATGACGAGTTCCATTCATGTTTGACGGCGGCTGATTTGGTCACGTTACCGACGGTGGGCCCGTGGTACACATGGCATAATCAGCAGGAGGCGGATCGGAAGTGGCACCGGCTAGATAGAGTGGTGGCTAACCCTTCCTGGTTGGTGCATCGTGCTGAGAGTATGTATCACACCCTACCGTCTCGGACGTCGGACCATACTCCTCTGCTTCTGGACCCGGTGACTTCTGGGAACAGGTACAAGGCGTGGTTTCGGTTTGACAACCACATTACTGATATGGAGGATTTTCTACCCCAAACGAGGCGTATCTGGGAGTATGATATTCATGGTCTGCCTATGTATTCGGTGGTTAAGAAGCTTAAGCTTCTTAAGGGTGTTTTCAGGCAGATGAGAAGGAGACAGGGGCACCTTGGGGCGAATGTGACGAAGGCTAGGGAGTTCCTGCTCTCTGTTCAGACATATTTGACTATGGACCCCACTTTTGAGCCATTACTTGTTTTAGATGGTATATGTCGTCGCTTATACGCACGGGCGGTTGAGGCGGAGCAAACATATTTACGCCAGAGGGCGAAGACGTCATGGCTTCAAGACGGGGACCAGTGTACAACCTTCTTCTTTAGGAGTATCGCGGTTCGACGGGCCCAGTCGCGAATACTCCAGGTTGAGACAGCTACAGGGGATCTTGTTCATGATTCCTCCCAGATTAGTAGTACGATAGTGTCGTTCTTCCAGGGACTGTTGGGTACTTCTACACATCCCGTGGTAGGAGATTTACGACCTTTCGTGACTCGGAGGTTGACTACTGAGATGGCTGAGCATATGATCAGACCGGTGACGGCTGCAGAGATTCAGAGTGTACTTTTTGCATTTGATGATGATAGAGCCCCGGGTCCAGATGGTTATTCTTCGGCCTTCTTCAAACAAGCCTGGCCGGTGATTAAATCTGAGAGTCTCAAAGCTATTTCAGATTTCTTCCGCACCGGGAAGCTTGTTAGAGTGGTTAACTCGACGATTCTTTCGCTTATACCGAAGGTTGCTGCACCGAAGCATCCTAAGGACTTTCGCCCCATCTCGTGCTGCAATGTGCTGTACAAGGTGATAGCGAAAGTTATTTCGAATCGTATGAGTTCCAGTGTGGCATTATTGGTTGACAGATCGCAGACAGCCTTTGTCCCTGGCAGACGCATTGGGGATAATATCCTCCTTGCACAGGAGCTACTGCAGGGGTACGGACAGAGGCGACTTCCAGCTCGATGTGTGCTGAAAGTCGATCTTATGAAGGCTTATGATACGGTTGAGTGGAGCTTCGTGCGGGCGACGCTGGAGACCATGGGTTTCCACCAGGTGTTCATTGGTTGGATTATGGAGTGCCTCACTACTCCGGCATTTTCGGTGAACATCAATGGTTCGACTGAGGGTTATTTCAGAGGTTCTCGAGGATTGAGGCAAGGGGACCCGATGTCACCCTTTCTTTTTGTCCTAGTGATGGAGGTATTACATGGGATCTTGGAGTGGCATATTCAGGCTGAGCCGGAGTTCCAGTATCATTGGAGATGTGAGAGGACCCAGACCTATATGCTGAGTTTTGCTGATGACCTTCTGCTTGCTTGTCACGCCGACCCTGTTTCTATCGCTACACTTAGACGAGGAGTGCAGCTTTTCTCGACTTACTCGGGTCTACATGAGAATGTAGATAAGAGTAATATATATCTCTCCCTCAAGGCGCAGGATGATGTGTCGATACTCCAGCCAGTCTTTGATTTCCCGGTCGGGACCCTACCGGTGCGTTATCTGGGAGTCCCTCTGATCTCTTCTCAGTTGAGGCTGAGGGATTGTGCCCCCCTGCTACAGAGGATTGATGCTAGACTGGGCTCTTGGACCTCTCGTACCCTATCTTATGCAGGGCGATTACAGCTGATCCGATCAGTTCTTTGTACTTTACATAACTACTGGGCCAGTGTTTTCATCCTACCCCAGGGGATTATCGAGGAGATTGAGAAGAGGCTGAGGAGATTTCTTTGGTTTGGGTTGGGCAACAAGGGGTATGCCAAGGTCCGATGGGTTGACATTTGCCGCCCTACCAGTGAGGGTGGTTTGGGTATCCGGGATCTCACTGCCCAGAATCGGGCCCTTATGACTAGACATATCTGGGCTATTCTGAGTCAGGACCCGAAATCCGTTTGGGTCAGTTGGATACGGGAGAATCGACTGAGGAGGAACTCTTTTTGGAGTGCTAAGGTTTCGAGGGCATGCTCTTGGAGTTGGCGACAACTTCTTAAGGTACGCCCAACTGTGTTACCAGCTATACAGATGCAGGTCGGGGATGGGTCGCAGTTTTACCTTTGGAGGGATCCGTGGCATCCCCTTGGTCGATTAGAGGAGGTGTGTCATTTGAGGCCATGGCTTAGGAGGCTCCCGCGGGCTGCGTCGTTGAGTATGGTCATAGTTGATGGGGTGTGGAGGTGGCCATCAGACTTTGCGGCGGAGTTCGTTGATCTTATGGATGGCTTGCCGAGTATAGATGTGAGTACAGATACAGTGCGGTGGACATTGCATCGATCAGGGACCTACACCTCTGACTCGGCATATACTCTTTTCTGCCCGGAGGGTCCAAGGGTGCCGTGGGCTTCCCTTTTGACTGGACCAGGACGTATACCACGACACAGTTTCATTCTTTGGTTGGCTATCCGAGGTCGGTTGCCGACTCGGGATAAGCGTTGGATTTGTCGGGGGAATGATTCGTGTGTCCTTTGTGGTGATGAGAGCGTGGAGACACACTCCCACCTTTTCTTTGAGTGCCCATTCTCACAGGACTGTTTGCGGAGATTACGGGTGGAGGTGGGTTTTCTATGGCCACGAGGAGGTTGGCATAGGGCTGTACTACGGGCTGCGAGTCGATGGCGTGGTCGGCACTTGATCTCTTGTGCGTATCGTGGACTTCTCGCTGCTCTGATCTATTATATATGGCTCGAGAGGAACACTAGGATCTTTAAGACTCGGTCGGTGCCGTCTGGAGTGGTGGCTTCTCAGGCGATCTCTATCATACGGGAGAGGATTCTCTCCTTACGACTCCCTGATTCTATTCAGGCACGGGCACTGAAGAGGGTTTGGCATATAGCATGGTGATTGTTTTTGTATTTTTTTAGTGTTAAATGTCTAGTTTGGTTGGAGAGCTAGTCTGTTAGCTCTGTGTTGCGGTGGGGTTCTTTTCCCTATGCGCAGTTCTGTATCATACTCTTTAATTTCTACGTGATTGACCTTTACCAAAAAAAAAAAAAAAAATTCGTTCAAACAAATTATGGTACTTTATTCGGTATTAACATTAAAAAAATAGGAAAAAATGGCAATAAGAAATTTTTTTAACATTTTTTCGTCAATAAGGCTTTCGAAAAATTACGCGTGTCATTTAGGCACCCTAAAATGTGTAAAGACTATGTTACCCTTTTTTAAATTCCAAGTACGACCTCATTCTTCGATCCCAACCCCAAATTCCACGCATCTCCTCATCTCTCAGCACGGTCGATCGGGCTTTCGAATTTCATCACTTGCCATCACCACCACGCCATCACGCCTCGCCGTCCTCAGGCCGATGAACCACCGCGCCTTCCCGAGAACCGCGAGCCCCGCAAGCTCACCCGCCGATGGATCTGCACTTTCTCAGTCGCCGAGGACGCTACTCGCGCCTACGACAGCGCTGTCATCGTTCTCTACGGATCCAGGGCTCAGCTCAACCTTCAGAACTCCTTTGCCGACGCCGCCCCGCCGGAGCTTCTTCCCACGCGCCGCCGACCCCGTCTTTGTCGTCGATTGAGCGTGCCCTGAATTTGTGTCTAGTTGCGTTAAGATTATTGGTCAGTTATGATAGGGATTTCTGAATTTGGTATTTTCGAATTCGTCTGCAATTTCTTTCTAGCTCTTCATGATGTGCACAATCGGGCTCAACACGCATCTCTTCGTGGGCACCACGTTGATGAGCCTGTACGCGGAGTGCAGATACCAATAAGTTGTCACCAAGTTGTTTTATTTTCAGTGTAATTTTGTTTTTTTTTGGATTTTTATTTTATTTTCAATGTAATTTTATTTTTTAATGACATTCAGTGTTTTTTTAATGATATTTAGTGTTCTTATAATTGTCAGTGGAAAAAATGACATTCAGTATTTTTTAATGACATTTGTTCTTATGTAAAAATTGACATTAAGTGTTTTTTAAAGAAATTCAGTGTAAAAATCCGACATTTAGTGTTGTTTTTTAATTCAGTGTTTTTAAATGATATTCAGTGTTATTATAATAAAAAAATCTGGCATTCACTGTTTTTTAATGATTCTTATAATATTCAGTGTAAAAAATTTACATTCGGTGTTTTTTAATGACATTCAGTGTAAAAATACGAAATTCAGTATCTTTTAATGGTATTCATTATATGGGGTGGGGTGAGGTTAGTTGAATAGGAAAAAAAATCTAAGGTGGGGTGAGGTTGGTTAAATAGAAAAAAAAATCTGATTTTCAGTGTCTAATCTGGCATTCACTGTTTTTTAATGATTCTTATAATATTCAGTGTAAAAATTTTACATTCCGTGTTTTTTAATGACATTCAGTGTAAAAATCAGACATTCATATCTTTTAATGGTATTCATTATATGGGATGGGGTGAGGTTAGTTGAATAGAAAAAAAAAATCTAGGGTGGGGTGAGGTGGTTGAATAGAAAAAAAAAATCGGACTCTTTTAAGGTATTCAGTGTCTTGGGTGACACTCGATGTCTATTGTCTGGAGATGGGGTGGGTTATGTTTAGTGTTGTCGGGGTGACATTCAGTGTCTATTAATGGTATTCAATGTCTGAATATCGGGTGAGTTGAGTAGAAAAAAAAATCTGACTCTTTTAAATGTATTCAGTTTCTCGGATGAGTTGAGTAGAATTTTTTTTAATGGTATTGGTGGGTTGAGTAGAATTTTTTTTTACATTCAATGTCTTTTAATGATATTTAGTGTCTGGGGTAGGGGTGACATTCAGTGTATTTTAATGGTATTCAGGAGGTGGGGTGGGTTGAGTAAAAAAAAAAATCTGATGTTCAGTTCTAATTATTCAGTGTGAGTTAGGTTGGGGTGAGGTGGGGTAGGGTGGGGTGGGTTGAGTAAAAATAGATTAAGGTATTTTCGTTTTTCTATATAAATATATCAAATTATAAATTTAAATTATATATTTTATTACTTATTTTTTTATTTGGAACATTTATAAGGTTTTGTTAAAAATAATAACACTTAAACTTTATATTATATTTATTATTATAAATGAAGTAAATTTTTTTAATATTTTTAATTTAAATTTATTACAAATAATATAATATTTTAATTAATTTAAAATTTTAATAAACTTAAATTTATTACAAATAATATAATATTTTAATTAATAAAAAGAAATTTGATTGTAATTTTATTATATAATTTATTTTGTTGTTGAAATTATAAATTTTAAAATATATTTTTATAATAACATTTAATTAATTTATTATTAGTATTTTTTGCTTAATTGCGTATAATTAATTATTTTTATAAAATTGTAATTGCGTAGTTCCATAATTCCGAGTAAACAATTAAAAAAAAACTTTAATTGTAATTTTAATATTTAGTAAAATAGTAATTAAAAAAACATTTAAAAAAAATTAGCATAATTTTATAATAATATTTAATTAATTTATTATTATATAACTTAATAGTTAAAAAAATGAAAAAAATACTCTCTACGGCAAATGCCGTAGGGAATCTTTACATTTAAAAAAAAATCAAAAAAATACTCTCCTACGCCGGACCCCTACAATTAAAAAAAATCTAAAAAATACTCCTCTACGGCATTTGATGTAGGGGACCGTATTATTCCCCTACGGGCAAACCTCATAGGAGAACTCAGAATATGATAATGGCGTAGGAAAACTCAGAATAGGGTCCCCGTAAAGAATGCCGTAACCTTTACGGAAAAAATACGAGTCCAAGTTGTAGATGATGCTGGAGTTCCCAAACAGTGCACTGTTATAATACGCCTAACAGATGCTTATTTGGTCGATTTTGAAGCTCAAGACTGCGTCGATTTGTATGAGATCTTACCGAACGAATGCACTATACCACAAGTTGATGCAAGATTTTGTCTTCCCGGAGACCGCCCTTCAAACCATACTACGCTGTCGTTCATCGGATCATACAAAGAGCTATATAAAGCAGTTAGATTACCCAACATTGAGAGAAGGATTGATAGCCATATCTGATAGTAGGCTTAGACAATCGGTGGCCGTGTTTGCTAACCCTCTCACTGAGGATGACACTCCGATATAGAAAAAGTTGTGAATGCTACCTTATTTTCGTAAATATTTTATGTGAATCGATCAAAATCGTAGAAAGTTTAGTAAATACCCAAATAAGAGTCGACGACAACTCCTAAAGTTTATTTAGGATGGTCAAATGGGCAAAACGGATATTGCATACGGTATAAAGTATTTAGTGTATTTTGTTTTTGGATAATACGAATACTATGTTTTTGTTTTCAATTATGCTAGAATCCAAGGTTGGGATTCGAAAGACGAAAAAGAAGAAGAGAGGCAGATAATGTCCGTTGTATGTTTTTGTTTTTAATTATGCTAGAATCCAAGGTTGGGATTTGAAAGACAAAAAAGAAGAAAAGAGGCAGATAATGTCCGTTGACGACATGAAAAACTTCATCGCTGGCAAACCCTTTTGAGGTTACATATTCACAACTAATATATATATATATATATATATATATATATATATATAGAGAGAGAGAGAGAGAGAGAGTAATTTAGAGAAAAAATTATAATGGTTTTATGATTTTTAAAAAAATACCATAGTTTACATTCTTAATAAAAAAGGTAATTAATTTTTGTAATATATATAATTTAATGTAATGATATTAATTGTATTCATAATATAGGTATGATTTTCAAATTTGATTTGTCTATTTTAACCTTTGTATTATATTAATTATATTTTCCATTTATTTTTTACGTTTTATTTAGGTATTGCTGAAATCTTAATCGTATTCGGACAAAGATTCTTGAAATCAATCACAGTATGTTTTTTTTAGAAAATCGTTTTTGATTGCGATTCATTTTTTTTCAAAATTCAAAAAACGATTCTAGCATATCTCCCGAACTTGTAATATCAAAAAGTAATATCAAAAAGTTTGCTGTTAGGACAAACTCCAACTAGTAATATCAAAAAGTTGTGACAATCATTCATACGACAAGAGTAACATATCCGAATTTGAAAGTAATGTAATATGTCCCGAACTTGAACACAAATGGAATGTAGATAAGTAAAACAAAGGATATGTCCTGAACTTGAACTACATGTTATTGTTTGGAGAAAAAAAAATCATCAATGAAGTTTCTAACTCGCTGCCGCTGTCTTGCAAATCTTGCCGCTGTCTCTGAACAACCTTATGCATCTAGAACTATAAAATACACTGAACAAAAAATGAGCAGTGTTTGTAAAAGATTCTTAGATATTACAATTGAAACAAGTGGACACTTTTTAATTAGTTAATGTCCGGGTATTAGTTTGCAATTATTACTAAAATATACACTGCCAAATTAGGGTGGGGCAGTGTACACTTTATACATTCATGTCTGTACCTAGATTATCTGTACTTAATGAGTGTGATATATACAAAAAAGACCATATAGTAATTTGAAGCTTTATTGATTATGACAATCTACACTACCAGGTATACTATGTGTAACTTCACACAAAGTATATTTAATCTAACATATATACTACCCAACAATGTTTACTATGTGTAACAGAAATAAGCATGTAATCTTACATATACACTGCCCAAGCATGTAATCTAACATATACAGAAACTAAGCATGTGAACCTAGTGTTAGAATCATGCCTGTACATTCATTAACTGTACCTAATGAGTGTTACATATATGAAATAACAGCTTTATTGGTTATCAACATCTACCCATAGAACCTATTAATCATATATATTAACAATGTTTGCGAATAAATACACTAAGACAACATAGTGTGTGCAATTGAAACAAGCGTTTGTAAAAATGAGCAGTGTTTGTAAAAGATTCTTAGATATTACAATTGAAACAAGTGGACACTTGTTAATTAGCAAATGTCTGGGTATTAGTTTGCAATTATTACTAAAATATACACTGCCAAATTAGGGTGGGGCAGTGTACACTTTATACATTCAGATTTGTACCTAGATTAACTGTACCTAATGAGTGTGATATATACGAAAAATACACATACAGTATTTTGATGCTTTATTGATTATGATCATCTACACTACCAGGTAGACTATGTGTAACATCACACAAATTATGTTTAATCTAACATATATACTACCCAACAATGTTTACTATGTGTAACAGAAATAAAGATGTAATCTTACATATACATTGCTCATACATGTAATCTAACATATACATTACCCAAGCATGTAAGCCTAGTGTTAGAATCATGCGATTAAACAACTAAATAAAGTATGACCAACAATAATATGAAACAGCCCACAATCCAATACTCGTGCTGTAAATTGAAACATTTCAGAGTTTCCATACATGATTTAATAAGTTGCAGCACTGATGTCTGTTTTTAATACTTCTTTTAATATTGAAGCAAGCATATGTATAGATACCAGGAAGTCATCACAAATTTCCCACAAAACAGATTAAAATAATATACCCGGACGATTAAATGTTCCATGTGTCATGAACACTAAGATGCTTAAAAAGTAACTTCAGTCAATTCAACCTCTTCTCACATTTACAACTGAAACTAAAGAAACGTGATGCATGCACATGAAGCATAGATTAAGTTGGACCTACAAAAAGAAAATTCTATTCAAATGAAAATCTCTAAATTGAATGTGCTTTGGATTTAAAAAAAAAGGAAAACATCTCCATCAGTGAAAATGTCTCATGAGGAAAAATTTCAAGATAAAATGACGAAAAAGATTATCAGTTGTTATTAAACTCTAAAGCAACATTAGCATACATATCAGCCATTAAATTGACACTCCGGCTCACTTTACCTGATTCAAGCAACGGTGAGCTTCAACAACTTCTTTCATGTTCAACATCGGCTCTCCCACTCCCATAAACACTACATTTGTAACTCTGCACTTGAAAATCTCTTCAATATGAGGATACTAAAGCAATACATAGTGGTACAAATGTTCATAAATATAGAGCTCAAGATCCTCGTCAACTGCCAGACACCAGTAATGTAAATTATGGAAGACAATGCAAATTTCCAATATAATATACATACTTGATTTACAATTCCATGCCTCTTAAGATTCCTCGAGAAACCACCCTTGCCGGTGGCACAGAAGGAACAACATGAAAATATTAATTTGTAATGGTACACAAGATAAAATCCAACATAAAAATTACAGCTTTTAGTCGATTTAAAACAAAAATTCAAGAACCATAAATCAAACATGCAATCATTTCAACTAGTACACTAGCTATGTCAATTCAAACCTAAAAACTAATTATTTGGGTAAAATCAAACAAGAAATCCAAGAACCCTAGAATCTGATTCGGGCATGACTAGATTTCCACCATTTTCCCCGAATTTATACCTCCGCCAAAACCCTAAATCCTTCTACGTCTCTAACCGGAGCCTCGGTTCTGACCAGATTAATCTTCGAAAATCAGATGAAGTTCTGGCACAAAATCGGGCTTTAGGTATTAGTGACCCACAAGAATTAATGAGAGAAAACCCCCAAAACCCGTATGAAAAGATTGTTGAGAATGGAACCACGAGCTTCAGGGAGATCGCGAAGGAAGTAGCAAATTGCAATCATTTCGACTAGTACACTATGTCAATCCAAAACTAAAAACTAATTAATAAATTGGGTAGAATCAAACACCAAATCCAAGGTATGGAATCTAGTCACCCAATAATTTCAATTTATAATAATTTGAGAAAAATTACCTTAATACGCTTCGAGGTTTGAGAGGAGACACTACGACGATGACACCGGCGAATGAATCACAAATCGCCATTATACTGTATAATGCTTCGAGCTTTCAGATTTCCAATTGTGATACACGTAGTAGTGTATTGATAGTACTTTTGGGTTAGATAGGAAATTTATAATTAATGATAGTACTTTTGGGTTAGATGGGAAATTTATAATTAATACGTTGATGTTTTTTTTTGTAGTGTATTGTTGAATATGGTATGTGTATATTTAATAGCATGACATAATATGTGGATAATGGAATATATTATATAGTTTTCAATAATTAAAAGGGTTATTTGGGTAAATCTAGTTTTTTTATAAATAGTGTGAAGATTGTTCTTAATGTATAATTGAGAGTAAGATATTTACCTATTTTGAAAAAACCCCTTTTATATATATATATATATATATATATATATATATATATATATATATATATATATATATATATATATATATATATATATATATATAATTCAAAAATGAATTATAGAGAATTATAATATGACTTATTATTAATATAAATTATAAAATAATTAATATTTTAATCATTTTAAAGTACAAAATTATTTTTATTCTTCACAAAAATTAATATTTTGTGCTCCAGACATATTTATTATTTTTGTGCTCCACAACACAAATCCTTAATAAATTCCTACTGTAATAGTAAATTTTATAGCAATTATAATATGACTTATTATTTTTGTAGTCAGACATTAATTATAAAATAATTAATATTTTAATTATTTTAAATTACAAAATTATTTTTATTCTTCACACAAATTAATATTTTTGAGTTCCAAACATATTTATTATTTTTGTGCTCCACTAAGACAACACAAATTCTTAGTAAATCCTTATATTTTTGTGCTCACACGTATTTTATTTAACACGTATTTATTTATTTTTGTGCTATTAACACAACACAAATTCTTATTAAATTCTTATATTTTTGTGCTCCACACGTATTTTATTTAACACGTATTTATTTATTTTTGTGCTATAAACACAACACAAATCCTTAGAAAATTCTTAGCGTGGCCAATATTTTGGTGCTCCACAAACAACAAACACAAATCCTTATTAAATCCGACGCTCTCTCCGACAGCTCTCTCCGACACGATGGTCTCGCCGTTCTCGCAGGACATTAGGAGCGAGACCTCCGTCACGGCGAATTTCGCTGCGACGAGGAGCTTCGTGGAGAGGCGGGTGTCTGAAGGGATCAACGGCCCGCCGCGCCACCTGCCTCCGCCGCATCTTCGCCTTCGTAATCGGCCTCGTAATCATCTTCGGCACCGTGACCTTCATAGTATGGCTCATCCTCCGCCCCCAGCTCCCGGAGTTCCGCGTGGACTTGTTCTCGATCTCCAATTTCTCGCTCGGCAACGACTCGCTCGTCTCCTTCACCTCCGAGATCCGGCTCACCGCTCGGAACCCTAACAAAAAGATGTCGCTCGTGTACGACCACATCGAGGCCGTCATCTTCTACAGGTCCGACGCTCTCTCCGACACGACGGTCTCGCCGTTCTCGCAAGAGATTAGGAGCGAGACCTCTCTCACGGCGAATTTCGCCGCCGCGAGGAGCTTCGTGGAGAGGCGGGTGTCTGAAGGGATCAACGGCGAGAGGGCGAGGAATGAGAATGTCAATTTCAATCTGAGGACCCTTTCTAGGGTTAGGTTTGAGGCCAAGGCTTGGAGGACCAGGAACAGGTATCTGAAGGGGTGTTGCGGGTATTTGGTAGTCGGAATTCCGAGCAACGGGAGATCGTGCAAATTAACCGGCGGCCCAAGGCAGTGTCGTGTAGGGATTTGAGGTTTTTCCCTGTTTTAATTTTTGGTTTAATATTATAATTAGGTGATCACATGTGTTGGATATTTCCCCCTTAAATGTGATGTTGATTGAATTTGGTTCTTATTCAGTTTGGTGTACAGTTGAACTTGCTGCGTTTTCTTGATTTTTATATATCTTCGGTAAAAAAAATTGTGTTTTGGACTGTTCTAAGAACCATATTTGTTCGATTCAGTGATGCTTGAGGTTTTTCAGCAAAATAACATTTGTATTGGCTTGGCTTATAGAAGAAGAAAGTACTACCATTGTTATACACACACACACACACACACACATATATATATATATATATATATATATATATATATATCCTCTAATAAATGTGATTATGTTTGTATATATGAGCAGCCGCAGCAGTGCAACCCACTGTTAAGTAACTGTTAAGTACAGAACCTAGCCTGTTTTTTCTATGACCGACCACTCATGTTTTTTGTTTCCTATATAATCTCTTAACCTAAAGCTCGGGTAGTTATAGCTGTTAAATTCCAAATGGGGGTGTTCAAGTGCGGTCCCACGCCTAGCGCACACACGAGAGCGGGAGCTTGAATATGCACTAGAGAGCCTCAATCTATCTCAAAACCATATGGTACTAAGTAGGAGAGCTCCCTAGGCTTATATCATAGACTCCCCTCTCACAATTATTCGATGTGGGACAAGACTCCCCTCTCACAATTATTCGATGTGGGACAACTCACAAGTGGCCTTCAACACACCCCCTCCACTTGTGAGTCCTAGTCAAAGGGTGGTTATACATCCCCTCCACTTGTGAGTCCTAGTCAAAGGGTGGTTATAGGGACAACTCACAAGTGGCCTTCAACACACCCCCTCCACTTGTGAGTCCTAGTCAAAGGGTGGTTATACATCCCCTCCACTTGTGAGTCCTAGTCAAAGGGTGGTTATAACCACTAACGAACAGGATCGAAACCTGCTCTGATACCATGTCAAATTCAAATGGGGGTGTTCAAATGCGGTCCCACGCCTAGCGCACACACGAGAGCGGGAGCTTGAATATGCACTAGAGAGCCTCAATCTATCTCAAAACCATATGGTACTAAGTAGGAGAGCTCCCTAGGCTTATATCATAGACTCCCCTCTCACAATTATTCGATGTGGGACAACTCACAAGTGGCCTTCAACAATAGCAAAACGTGTGGAAAGTCAGTCAACCCCTATTGATGATGCGGTTTTGCAAAACCAGAAAAAAAATGTTGGAGCTGTTTGAAATTTTGAAAGATATATACAGTATGTGTGGATGTGTTTTGTAATTAGGCTAACGACTCGAAGTTGCTCGGTCGTATCACGTACTCATCTGTCCACTAATTATAGACACATCTGGTCAACGTTGACTTTTTTTGTCCGTCCAATACATATGATAAACAATATACAAAAATTATGAAAAAATAACTAAAATAAAATTTAATAATTAAATTTTATTTTACTTATTTTTTCATAATTTTTGTATACTATATATCATATGAATTGGACGTAAAAAAAAAGTCAACGTTGACCAGCTTTGTCTATAATTAGTGGACAGAGGGAGTATGTTTTTTGATCAGCTGCTGCTAGGGGTGTTAATTCGGTTAATCTAAACCAAACCGAACCGAAATTTCGGTTAACCGAACCAAACAAGACTAATTTTCAAGAACCGAAAACCAAACCGTTTAAGAAATGGTTTGGTTCGGTTTTAACCGAATAATTTCGGTTTGGTTTGGTTTGGTTTTAACCAAATTTTAATTAAAAAAATAAAAAAAATAATTTTTTTAATATTTTTATTTAAAAATAAATTTTACTTTTTATTAAAATAATTAAAACAAAATATAAAAACTGAAAAAAATTAATTTTAATTAAAAATAAAACATTATTATTAAAAAAAATATAAAAAAATATATATATATATATAAATTATTATTATTTACATTTAAAATAATATATATATTAATTATTTTTTATTTTACTTTTATTCGGTTTAGTTCGGTTTTAACCGTTTTGATCGGTTAAAAACCAAACCAAACCGAAAACCAAAAAATTAAAAAAATCAAAACCGAAAACCAAACCAAACTAGTTTGGTTCGGTTTGGTTTAACCGAACAGTGTCGGTTTGGTTCGATTTGGTCGGTTTAACCAAACTATTGACACCCCTAGCTGCTGCCTGCTATTGCTATGACTGTTAGTTTATTGCCTGTCATAATATCTATGTTAATGTTGGGTATAGGGTTAAATGGTTAATAGTAGTATTATAGTCTTTTTGTTTTGGACTGAAATCCATGGCCACATAAAAGGTCAAATTGATAGCTATGGCTGGATGGGATAGTGTTCAACTTTGATGCACCATCAACAGAAGCAGGAGTCGAGCTTCCCTAGTCTTGTCTGGCTATCTTTCGTACCCAACTTTAGACCGTGTAGTTCATATTCAGAAGACATCACCCGTCACCATGAGCAGCTAAGCTTCATCACCCACATCTTGTGTTTTTAAAAATGAAAACCACAACCTTAAACCTTTCAACTTCCAAACAAACTACTACATATCATTTAGTTAGATGAAAATATATCAGAAAAATGTCAATAATTCACACATAAAATATTTTTATTCGTTCAAACAAGGAGTTTTAAAGAAAAAACGGTATTTTGGCTTTCGAATTCAGAATGAAAAATATAACAAAAACAAAATGTTATTGAAACTAATTGGTTTAAGTTTTTTTTAAGTCAATTGCAGAAATTTAAATACTTACACACATGTTTGAATTCACGGTCTAAAATACAAATGTTTAACCAATTGAACTACCAACTCTATTGGTTTAAGTTGTCATTTCATATTTTAAAGATTTATTCTTTTTCCAAAATACAAATGTTTAACCAATTGAGCTATACAAATGTTTAACCAACCTATTGGTTTAAGTTGTCATTTCATATTTTGCAGATTTATTCTTTTTCTTCTCACAAATGGTTGGTGTGTTTTGTTTTTTAATTTGACAATATTTAAAATTTATTTTTTTTGAAAACAAAAAGGTAATTTTGGTATGAATCCCTAAATTATAATTAGGATAAACTTTATTATTTAATTATAAACAAACAATAATTATTACATTATTCAATTTCTCTCTTCAAACAAATTTATGGTACTTTATTTGGCATTAAAATTAAAAAATACTAAGACTTTTGACAAAAAATAAATAAAATATATTAATATATTTTTAAATAAAAATTAAAATAATTGTGAATAAAATTCAAAAAGTAAATAAAAATTATAAAATCAAATTGTACTCTATTTTAAATGAAATAAAAAAAAGAAAAAATTGTCCGTAGAAAATATGAGCCACTGTTAAATGTTAATTACAATTTCATTTTGCATTAAATCGAATCGAACCCCCATTTACAAAAACCCGAATAAACCTTCAAAATCTCTCCATTTACAGGTGTCCCATTCTCGAATCCGACCCGTTTACTCAAACTCAGCTCAATTCGGATCCAACAATGGCTGTCCGGCCGACGATGGCACGGTTCCCAGTCGACCCTAAGGAGCAGGAGGCTTGCGGCGTGCCCTGGGGAATGACGCTAACGCCCTTCGCGGCCAAGGACGAGAACGGCATACCGCCGGTGTACGGATCCGGCGGCGAGTTGCTGCCCCGATGCGAGAACTGCTGGGCGTATTACAACACCTACTGCGTGCAGGATCAGTGGTCCTGGGACTGCGTGCTATGCGGCACCCCCAATGGTCTCTCGTCGGACTCCATCGCCCGATACGCGCTTCCCGAATCGTGCCCGGAGAATATGTCCTCTTTCATCGATCTAGAATTGCCGCGTAATTACAATTTTAATTTCGCCAACACTTTTTCTTTTCCTTGCTTTTATAAATATGACTTGTTGAATGCTTGAGAAATGGACTTCAGTGAATTGGATACTGTGAATGGATTGTTTCTTGTTGATTGTGTTTCCAACTTCATTTGTTAGAAATTAGTGGATGTGTGAGAATGAATGCTCACTTCAGGAGTATATGATTATTGTGCTAAGCTTTGATTTCTGCTAAGATTATGCAGCACAGGTTCAGTGTGATTTCTTTCTTCATCCCACGTAACTTTTCCTACCTAGAGAAGTTCAATCTTCCAAGTCTCTGGTTTAAAATTGAACGGGCATCATTATTTTATGCTATTATGGACACTATCACATGTCTACTAGCTTAGTTATTCGTAATGTTTACATCTTGAAATATAAGTTTGCCTTGTACATATATATATGTACACGTGATTGTTGAAGATATTTCAAAAGATTAGTACCTATACGTCCCCTTGCCCAAGTCTTTTACCATGTGTATCGATTGTACCTTAATAAATGTATACTCTACCCTAATCATAGCCATTAATAGATAAGCATGCTGTGCTGCCTTTTTATTTATTTATGGATCTACAATCCTGTTTGTATTTGCAGTTGAAGAATCCGAAGTAATGCAGGCAAGGCCGGTGTATGTTGCCGCGATTGATCTCACATGTAAGATTTTTCAGTCTTTGGTAAATTATTGCTACTGTTATTCTTATATTGTTCTTCATTATTTTACGTTTTTTTGTTTTTGGGATTGGGGTTTAATGTTCTTCACTTTTTCCAACTTCAGTTTGGCTGGCGAATAAATAGTTACTGTCCATACATCTCTTCCAAGTTCTTAACATTTCTTTTAAGTTATGCATGACATTTGGATTTGTCTATTTCTGCAGCATCGGAAGAGTTTTTGGAACTTACTAAAAGTGCTCTTCTAGCAGCTTTGGAAGGTTTGTTATGCTGTTGATTCTATGTCCATATTATTAGCTACAAAACTATGTTATTCTTGCTTTAATCTTGTAATTTTACAGCTCTTGGCCCGGGATCACTCTTTGGTCTTGCTACATTCAGCCACAAAATAGGCTTGTATGATGTTCAGGGACCCATTCCAGTGGTCAAGAATGTGTTCATTCCCCCAGATGGCAACCTGACAATGGAACTTGAAGATGTCATGCCATTGTTCTCGTTTTTGGCTCCAGTATGTTAATTGATGATCTTTTTGTGTAACGGTGCTTCATCTTATGTTCCCCAAATCGATTAGTAGTTCACAATTTGTTTTTGAAGGAAAACTTGTTTTCAAGCTGAAGCTACAGAGTTGGGCCAACTTGCACTTAAGTTTTTAGTTTATCTATATCGTAGGTTGATACATGCAAGGACCATATTGCATCTGCGCTTGAAACTCTGAAACCAACATCTTCATGGGAACGGACAACAGCTGCGGGTCAAGGAGTAGATGGCGTTTTGCTTGGTGGTCGGGGCTTTGGAGTGGCAATGGAATCACTCCTCAAATATATAGGATCGGAATATGGAAATACATATGCGCTGGGTACATTATCTCTATCAATGGATTTTGTTGTAAATGTTCCTTATCTTCATACATAATGTGGAGGCCATTATAATGACAGTGTCTGATTAATGAGTTATTATTTGTTAGATTTCTGATGATTGTGACCAGGTTGACTTGCTAATTCTTTTTTCCTTTTGTATCTTCCTTTAAAATGAAGTGCAGCCAGAGTTTTTGCCTTTTTATCCGGTGCTCCAGATTATGGTCTAGGTCAGCTTGACACCAGGCGATATGGTGAGCAATATGCTAGTAAAAGAGAGGATGCAGATCGTGCTTTGCTTCCTGAACAAACTCCGTTTTATAGAGATTTGGTACATAGCTTAGTCCTATAGAGAGTTTTTATTAAAGTGTTTGTACATGAACATGTAATAATTGTATGTTTCACAGGCTGCAGTTGCTGTTCAAGACGGTTTATGTGTGGATATATTTGCTATTACAAATGAGTACATAGATTTAGCTTCCTTGAAGTTTCTTAGCATTGATAGTGGAGGTTCGTTGTTTCTATATTCAAATACAGATGATTCGACCCTTCCTCAGGACATGTGAGTACTACATTTTTCTTCTTTTAGTTGGTAATAAGTAGGTATTTAGGTTTTTATGGAGTAGTTATTGAATCTTCAGTTGGTTAGGAAAGGAAATTCACAATCTAGGCATTTAGCAGGTCAAGATGTGTTCAGCTTACTTCTTTTTTTTTTTTAAATTTCTCTTTGTCAGTCTAGATTATCTAACTGATCTCATTGCAGGTACCGTATGCTTAATCGGCCATATGCTTTCAATTGTGTCTTGCGTGCAAGGACATCAACTGAATTTAAGCTTGGCCATTCGGTAAGACTTAGCCCTCCCAATTTTATTTGTTATTTCCATTATAACAATTGTGTAATAATGCTTGATTGCGGTGCTACAGTATGGGCATTTTTCCCCCGATCCAGAATATGAAAATGTTCAGCACATTGTTTGCTGCGACTCTTTTGCAACATATGCTTATGACTTTGATTTTGTGAATGACAGTGGATTTTCAAGGTAAAAAATATTTTGTTTAATAATAATTTTCTTGTAGCATTGTAATCCTGGACCCCTGGTTGCTTCTTGAACATATTGTAAGGCTTAATATTCCTTTTAGTTTGTGTTGAATGATGCATTTGATAAATTCAATTGCTTGCATTTGTTAGATAAAAGATAATCTTCTATTATTCTTTTTCCTAAAGTAATATTCAAATTTGTTGTATTCAAGCAAAGAGTTAACATGGTGCTTATGGTAAAGTAGTGTTGCTTGTTGAGGTGATATTCTTCTGTTGTTTGTGCCTTTTTATCCATTTATTTTTTTCTCCTTTTCTTGCACATCTTATGAATCAGTACGAGATATCATATTTGATTCATTCTCCTGATAAACTGGTGTAATAAACTAATAATTAGTGTGTGTGTGGAAATTATGGAACTTTGATGGCATAACTGTTTGAGAGCTGCAGTCCAGATATATACCGCATTTTCATCATTCCCTAAAAGGTGTGCCTGGTATAAGTGACACTGAAGGGAAATTTGCCTCTTCTGCAGAATTTCTTTATGAAGTTTGTTTTTGTAATTGTTGAAACTTAAAGGAAAATTTATTATTTACTTGTGTTATCTTGTCATGTTTGTTGAAATGCTGAACTTATATTGCATCCTACACTTATTTTGTGGATTATATATATATAGAAGATTTGATTGTAGTTTTTAACTTCAGGTTGGCCATTAAATCTTATTTTTTGTGTTTTCTTCTAGACTAAGATAAATCTATAATTTTCCTCCAGATACAGCAGAGAACGCCCAACATTACAAGTTGCATTTCAGTACTCAGTGATTGTACCTCTCGATGAACCCTCAGTATCAGGTTCAAGCCTTTCAAGGAGGTATGCTTCTTTTGTTGCAGTTATCACGTTGTGGTTTCTGAAAATAATATTCAATTGTGTACATTTAGATTGCAATGGGAACTGAATTTGAGAGGAAGGTCTGTATATGTCTCTAATTAAGGAGGATTTGTAAATGCACTAGAATTTGCAAATGATGCAGCTAACTTTGAGTTTTCTTCTGGAATTTACGAGTCAATATTTACAGAACATATTACACGTAGTTATGAAACCCAAAACTCTCATGCTAAAGAGCGTGGAGGTTCGAGTTCTATTCAAGGCATTATATTGAAAATGCTCATTGAATGAAAGAGAAGGGGTTGGGGGTTGAGGTTTGGTGAAAATAGTTTAAATCATCAGTTTGATCAACATGTAAGGAACATAGTGTTTAGATGTTCTGAATGAATTTTATTTCCCTGTTTCCCTGTGTAAAAATGAACAACCATGCGTGAACCGTGAATATTGATGTCTTTCCTGGAGTTGATAGTCAGTCTATTTAGACTGAGGTTGATCCTGATAATATATTTTAAGTAGTCTTCACTTGAACTCAAAAATCCTTGTTTCTTTAACACAAACCATACAAATTTTAGGTTTCATCCTGAAGAACGCGTTAAATGCCTCTTTTCATTAATGACTTGAGAAATTTTACTTAGTAGTGAATAGAAAATGTATTTGAGTTATGTCGAAATACATTTTGAGTTGGATATTCTGATTTTGTTCTTAATTTGATGTGGATGTGTGTGTGTAGAAAATGAGATCAAATTATATATTTATATCAAAAACAAACATTGTTCAACCCAAAGCTCGAATGTTTAGGTTATACTGAAAATTTGTTAATGATCTTAATTGTGTGGAATTTTATAGTGGTCTGAGAAATTGGTTATTTCATTTTAAAGAAAATTTTGGTCTCTGAATTTTATATTTTTGACCATCTTAAGAGTTATTTACTGGTTATTCTCTGCATATCATGTAACCTTGTTATTTCAGCCATATGCTATTTACCCCATGGTGCCTGTTGTTCAACACATAGGAACCTAACAAAAAAGAGATAATGTTGTACATAGAGATATTGCGCTTTGACCAATTCAGGACTTAGCTAGAGCTTACACTACTTTCACATTGTGTGCTTGGGAGTCACTGGTGATTAAATAAACCAAGATTTTACCATGATTGCAATTTTAAAGAGACACAAAAGTAAAAGCCTATGTGGTCGCTTCTGTAACTGGATAATCAGCTCCGAAACTATCTTTACATAGGATGATTTGTTGTTTTGATGACCCTACCTTATTGTCCGCAACTTTTGTATTCAATATTGCCTTTCCTTTCTTTTGTTGTTCAAGTGTTTTCACCAATTTTGTTGGCTTTAGAATCTTCTTCCGATGTTTTTATTTTTCTTTATAACATCACATTTATGCAGAGCTAGATATTCCCTGAAAAGGAGACTGAGGATCAGAACTGTGCAACTCGAAACTGCCCGCAATATCAACGAGAGTTATGACAGTGTTGATCCTGAAGTTGTTCTTTCCATACTTGTTCATGAGGTAAACTCTAATTACCTGAAGGTTAACACTATGACTAAGTGTTGTAATTAATTAAGCCTTTTGCTAATAATGAAAATTGCAGAAGAGGTGAAAAGTTGTGTCATGTACACTACATGGTTGGGTTATTGCAGTTAGGCTACCTAATTCACAATTTGTTTTTATTGCATAGTACTTTTTTAGTAGCACATCATCACGTGCCAGAATGTGACTGACCTCCCAGTCAGAGGGCAGGAAATTACTTGATAGCCAGATCAGAGTGGCATCTGCTTGATAGCATTTGTACATAATGCAATGGGGCTTTGATAGAGAAAACTTGGTGGATGTGCATTTTTTATTTTGTGCAATCCACTGGTGTTTTTTTATCTGAGTTTAATTTATCTTTTACTTCTCAAGTACTATTTTGCCCTTACAATCAAATTGATGAATTTTTCTTTCGCGTAAAACTCTCACTCTTTATTGTCTTGACATGAGTACTAATGCACGCTTGCCTATTTTTGATCCATAACCTAATATTCCAAATTGGTTTGTCTAGTAAGAAGTTTTTAGTAGCATATCTGTTCATTTGAGTTATTTTCTATACACAATGTAATTTTTGTCAGGTAATTTTGTCCTCTTTGGAGAACGGAGTTCGAGAGGGTAGAATTTTGCTACACAAGTGGCTTGTGAATCTTACCGCTCAGTATAATGACGCCTTCAAGATTGTGGAATACAAAAGAGGAAGTTTGACTACTTCTAGTTTTGATGTTTCTTTCACTCAATGCCCTCAGCTACAAACTCTGCCTCGTTTAGTCTTTGCTTTGCTGCGAAATCCTCTTCTTCGCTTTCATGAAGAAGGTGTTCATCCTGACTACCGGATATATCTTCAATGTCTGTTCAGGTATATGATATTTTGCTAATTTATGGGATTTATGCTGTCATTATATGTTGCATGTTAGCCATGGAGGTGAAATCGTGAAGTAGCTGTATAGAATCTTTCATAGTTTTCGTAACCACATTTCTGTAACAAAATTTGGGCTTTATTTTAGGTTACTGCATTCTTCTTGGCAAAAAGGAACATTTTTTAAAAAGCATGGCGGTTTGGCCTACAAAGTACATTTCTTGTTGCATTTTACACGCATAAGTTGGGACCTGCAAAATATTATATGTTCATTAGATAACTATTGAGTATTGACAGTAATTAGTTGTTGACTGGATGTATACCTTTATACCCTCCGTCCCAAAATAATTGATGTTTAGAAGATTTTTTACAAATGAAGAAGTCTTACCAAATGACTGATCCATCCTCGTTTAATGTAGGGATATTTAATGGTTTTGAAACCATTGAAGATATTAAAACATGAAGTTTAAAAACAAAAAAGATTGATTTTTGATGTTTTAGGCCCAAAACGCTTTTGTATATTTAAAATGATACCACCTCCGTCCCAACTATTTATGCACACTTTCTTTTTTTGGATGCCCAAACTAATTATGCACACCTTTAAAAAGGAAATAATTATTTTAATTTTTTACTTTAAAATACAATTTTACCCCTACTTTTTTCACCCACGTTTCAAACTTTACTTACAATTACTTTACTTTTTAACTTTAAAATACATTTTTACTCTAAACTTTTTGATAAAAAAGTCAAAAAATAACATTTTTCTACAATTTTACCCTTGACTTTTTGATCAAAATGTCAAAAAAGTAATACTATTTTTCTTAATATACGACCTACGTGCCGGTCAACCGGTGCATATATAGTTGGGAGGGAGGTAGTATTTATTTGAGACAAAAAGAGGCTAAAATAACAATGATTTTTGAATGCTTAGTAAATGATTAAAACCTGCATGGTAAGAGTATAGAAGTGAGATGATTATTCCTTTCGTTTTTCTATTATTATTAATCTATAAATAAAAAAGGATCTGCTTGATAGATCTCCTTTAATTTCTGCCTGGAGTTTTTTCTATCATTTCCTCCATCTCATTTTAGTCTTCCAAACTCCAAATAAGATGATTATATCATAGAAATCTACGGATTCTTAAACTTACACTCAGTAATGTTTACGCATGCAGCGCTCTAGAGCCTTCTTCACTTACCCTTGCTGTGTATCCATTGTTGGCATCTTATGACACCCCGGATAAGCAAGCATATCCTCGGCATTCCTTGAGTCGTGCTGCATTAATGACGAGTGGTAGCCCAATATTTTTTCTCGATGCTTTTACAACTCTCATTGTGTTCTATTCATCTACAGCCGAAGCTGCACTTCCTTTTCCTCCACCTCAAGATTGTAAGTATTTTGAATTTTCTTATTCGTTTGGGATAATTATAAATAATGACCCCGAGACTTAACATAGTTATGGACATGCCCAGTAATCTTTTTAAATTACAAATCTCTTGAGTTAATTTTCAAAACAAATATACAAAGCTCAAGGGAAATTTTGTAATTTTAAAAGAATCAATTTTTTATATAGGCAAATTATAAAATAACCCTTGTGGTTTTTGTACCGTTGAGATTTTGATTCTGCTGACATTTTGCCCATCAAACGTCAGTTTATCTGATGGATTTTACAATGGCACTCCCCAGTTCTTCTGAATAATACAAATAGTCCCAACTTTCCGTTGCCTAATTTGTAATAATTGGGAAATTGTGGATGTTAATATTAAATGTAAACTAGAAATTTTGGGGTTATTTGTAAACTGGAATTTTTCGAAAAGTTTAGGGATGTTAACATAAAAATATATGAACTCGACAATTTCCTTAAGCTCCTCTCAGTATGTACGGAATGTAAGAGGGATGTAATCTGAAGGATGGTTTTGTGCTTACAAAAAAATGGTTTTACCCGTGTCTTTCTAATCCAGGCCTTCTGAGAACCACCATTAACAAACTGAAGCAAGAGCGTATTATTACTCCTAAACTCATATTTATCCGGGGAGGAAAAGATGACGCAACATCATTTGAAAACTACCTTATAGAGGAACAAGATGTCGAGGGAACTAGTTTCACAAGTGCCATGGGTTTTGTATCCTTTCTTGATGAGGTCAACCGTGAAGTGGCAGAGTACATAAATAAATCAAATGGCCATATACGTAAATAGTGGTAAGAGAAAAAATATCTTGTACACATTTGGTATCAAAAGTTTGGACAGTTGGAACACGGTTAGGCTAATTGTGGATACAGAGACCCATGAGCTTGCTCAGAAATATTATTTCCTGAATTTTTGTTGTTTTATGGTGTAATTTTTTAATGCGTCTAGGTTTAAGCCAGTGAATACTTGCGAGCTGTGTATAAGCAGAGGGCTATAAACTTTGAATCTCCGACTAATACATTTTTATTTCTTACATTTTGATCGAACTGTTAAAACATACACTATATATATTTTTTTAATAATTTTTGTTTGAATAATAAAAAGTGTGTATTCAATCAAGAGTCTAGAATTTTTATCTACTTTCAAAATCTAGGTTATTTAATCTAAATTTTTAAAAGACTATTAATATCTTGAAGTATACGAATTTTAAAAAGTTTTTAAAAATTTATAAGTATTCAAAAGTCTAATATATTTTAAAAGAATTTAACTCCCAAAATACAGATTTATTCGTATTCTCCTCTTAGATGAGATTTATATAGATTTTTATTATAATCGACTAATTTAATATTAAAAAATAATAAAACATAAAAAATATATAAATAAAGATAATAGAATTGGGCAACATGAAAAGATAAAAATAATAAAACTTTTATAAATTAATACTCCATACATTAATAACTTTCTAAATTAATAGAATTTTTCGGTCCCGAATTTGTCTTTTAAATGAAAAAAAATATTTGATAAATTAATAAACTCAATAAATTAACAAAATTTCACGGTCCACTATTAATTTATAGAGTTTTTACTGTGTGTAAATTTCATTTAAATAAGAATTTACTATTTCAAAATTGAAAATTGTAACATCTCATTTTTCAAAACATTGACTAAAGAAGATTTTTCATTTTTTTTTTTCCAAAATAAGCTTTATCTTTTAAAATAACTAACATCAAACACAATATTTTCCAAAATAAATAAATCCAAAGTCAACAATACAATAGTAGAATCACCCAAATTAGTGTTCATCCTCGATAGTCAAATTTAAATAAAATAACAAAGAGTTATATTTGTCAAAAGCGGAAAAAGAGTAAACATAATAAGAGTGGAATAAAGTTTTGAAAATTGACAAAATGTACACTACTATCGTCGCCACCCTCGGCATCTCGCTCCGAACTCGTCTTACCTGAAAACAATAAAGTTTTGAAAAGAGTGAGTTATCAAAAACTCAGTAGGGATTACAGTTCATACATTATATAATACGAGGTGACCGGATAACTCTCAACAATAATTCATCATAACATAATGAACGGTGGGATATACCCAAGGATGTCTAAGCTTCCGAACGATTAAACGTTCCCGTTCTACCTGAATTTGTCATGCCACGTCATTTTATTACGGGTCACAACCATAATACCGTGAACACGTCATTACATTACGCGAACACGACCATAAAACCACGAACTCGTCATTACATTACACGAACGTGGCGTCGCGCGACTACATATATGCACATATCATAAATAGATCATAAAATCCTCGATATCAACCGTGATCACGTAACATATACTAAAATGAACTGTATTTAAAAAGTTTTAAAAAATATTCCTAACTTGACAATGCGAAAATCTGAAAGAAACGATGTCGAATGACAATGCGAAAATCTGAAAGAAACGATATCGAATGAATGCTTGTGCAAATCCTAGTCCTCAAAATCCATATAACCTTCGTAAATTCACATTACACTACAAAGTTTCAAGCACTAATTGAAGCAAAGGTAGCTACTTGTCTCTTTTTTGAAAGAAAAAGACAATAGGCTCGGTTTCAAAGAGAAATGGACCAGGAACTTGAAATAAATTTTGAAATAAAATATTAGTGTGAGGGTATTAAAATATAAGAAGTTGAAAGTTTGTAATCCCTTCCACTTTCGTTCACTGACCGAATACAAGCTCTTAAATCAATTATCAAAAACACAAATAACAAAACTTAATCACTTTCCAAGTTCAAGTTGCGCCTACTACGAGGCCCTGCCCAAGGTGAGTTTTTCAAATAACATTTTGATTTCCCACTCATTAAACAAATGATTTGAAAAAAACTCCACAAGAATTAAAATATAAAACCACTAAGTACTTTTCATTTTTATTAAGAAGATAAGAAGGTTGCAAGTAAATACTTTTATATAAATTGGGAAAAAAAATACTTGCAAATCATATACTGTAGGAACAAAATGGATTGGAGTATGGATTGGAGTACATATTTTGAAATAAAAGCCCTTACCTCAACAACCGACTTCAAGAATGTGGAAGACAAGAGAAATGAAACTTTTGTGAAATTTGGGTAAAAGGGGCTACAAGGTTTTGGGTGAAAAGTATATATATGTACACTTAGAATTTTGAAAATGCTACCTTCGGGTTGTATGCAAAATGAGCCTAATTTTGATGGTTGAAATAAAAAAACAATGTATGTTACTTTGAAGACCCCACATGTATATTCCAAGGTACATTCAATGTACCATATATATATATATATATATATATATATATATATATATATATATATATATATATATATATATATATATATATATATATATATATAATTTTGTACTTTAAAAATTGTTACATAAATGTAAATAATATATAATACTATATGTTCGTTAAAAATAATAAATAGGTGTGGAACACAAAAAATAAATATAGGTGAAATACACTTATTTATATATGCATATAAATATTGTTATGAAAATATTGTTGTGTTAATGTATTATTAAGTGTGGAGTACAAAAATATTAATAAGTGTTCATAAACACTTATTATTTATATATGCATATAAATATTGTTATTAAAAAATTGTTGTGTATATATATTATTAAGTGTGGAGTACAAAAATATTAATAAATGTTCATAAACACTTATTATTTATATATGCATATAAATATTGTTATTAAAAAATTGTTGTGTTAATGTATTATTAAGTGTGAGACCCTATACCATGGGGGAGGGGTACAAATGATCTACATGGTCCCTGCAGCTAAACAAAACAATTGAGGCCCATTTGGAGTCGCACGAACACAAATCAATTGGCCCAATTATTTTCCAGATCCAGGCAGGCCCGCACCGACTCTCTCATCTCTCTCCACACCATTCACGCACACGAAATCCCTTTCTTCCAAAACCATTGTGCCGCCGCCGTTGCAACCGGAGCTCTCAACTCTCAACATCCGTAGCAACCGCAACCGTGCCACCGATTTGATTTGTTTCCTCCATTGATTTGTTTTCTCTCTGCAATTTATTTTGGGAAAAGGAGGAGAAACTCGAGTCGGCGTAGCCATGGGCATCCACCGCCGCCGCCTCAGGCTCCGCAACCGGAGATCACGGCCAATCGTTACGTCTTCACGGCGGCGACGCCTTACCTACCATCGCAATACCCCAACCCTAGCGCACGCCCTATTACCACTACCCGGGCCACTACCCGCATCCGCCGCCCCTTCCGGCGCCGTTCGATCACCACCACCATCCACCATCCACAAGGATAGGGTCCACCAGTTTGCTGCTGCAATTCGGAGCTGTAAGCCTTCCGGCCGTACGATCGCACACAAGCTAATCGTGGAGGATGAGTAAGTTCAAACCTCACAGTTAATATATTTTATTAGTAGAAAATAAAGGAATTTAGTTTTGTTTTGTTTTGTTGATAAGTTGCTTTGCCCAAATGTGATCATACTTTCTATGTTTCTACAAAAGTTCACTGCATATATGATGAATTATAAGAGATCCAACTGATTTGTCTTATTATCTCATGATAATTTATTCAACATCATAATTTGATCTCTTCACTCAAGTACAGTACTTTGTCCCGTAATAAAATCAGTTGTTGCTGATACTTGTATGAACACATAGGTTGTGGTATTTGTATACTTAGCGCTAAATGTCAATTGACTTGCTTGATTATGGAATTTTGAGTCTGACATGTCCTATACACACTCACAGTTGGAGTTATTCAATGTCTTGAGTTTTTTTTTAAGGATTGACCTGGAGGGACATCGGCCTAGTTTACGACGTTATGCCCAGAGTTTGAAAAAACTTTTAAATATTGGAAAAGATGGGGAGCATTAGTACAGTGATTAAAATTCTTGAAAAAATGGTTTGCAAGTTCATGTATGGAAGACAAAACCGCATAATATTTTCATTTTGATCTGTTTGTATGTTGTTTCTCTACTTTACTTTCTGATTTGATCATAAAAATTCAGGTGCAGGTATTTGTTTTTGTTGGTATAGATGCGCAATTAAAGTTGTGGTTGAGTTGTTGGATTCTACGTCGATGTTTGTTAGGAATATTACATACGACATATGGATGAGCGCCCAATTAGCTCAGTCTGAGAGGAAACGAGTCGTTCGATGCTTCGAAGCAGCGATCAAGAGGAGAACATACGAGGTATATATATACCTGATTATGCTAGGACAACAATGTCCATTGGATACGAACCACACACCTTACCTTGAGTTTCTGGACTTCGTAACATTTGGGATCATTTGTACTCTAGCTTACCCTTGGTCTATTTTGGTCTAATCTCACAGGTATTAACCATTGATGGAGGAATGATCATGTAAGAAGCTATTTGTTAAACCTATCATCCCATTGATGGAGGAATGATCATGTAAGAAGCTATTTGTTAAACCTATCATCTACTACATTGTGCATGTGCATGTTTATTTTTTGTAGTTATACTTCTTACAAGCACCATACAAGAACAATTGTATTGGACAGTTTTTTGAAACTTTTGTTTTGATATAATGATTGAACATAATTGAAGTCTTCTCGTAACTGAATTCTTCTCTGGGTATAACTATATGCTACTCTCTTCCTAACTATATTCTACTACCTTTATAACTATATCATAAAATCATAAAACTATACACTAAAACTACATTCTACTCTCCTTATAACAATAATTTACTTTTTTTCTAACTATATTCTACTCCCTTTATTATAACTTGATTTTTTTATAGAAAAATGGAACAGGAAGCTTCCGTTAGAGGAGGAACAAGACGCACACACTGTGTGTGAGGTGCGACCGCCGCAATTTCTACCTTCAGAAGTGTTGCTGCTCCGCCTGTGCTTGCTCGCAAGAAGACTTGTACGTATCTCTTTTTGATTAGGATCTACACTGATTTGGGATGTAATCTTTTGTGTTTGTTATGTTTTTCTGGGACATGTACGTTACAAGTCGATTCGTTAATATTGTTTCCAACTTTTACTTGTGTTGCTTGCTTGCAGCAAAAAAATACTGGGATTCTTTTCGAGATGCATCATGCCGCGTGAGCTTGATCCATGACGTAGCTTCGAACACAATTACAAGATGAACATCATAGCTACATAAGATACAATCTGATGAACACAATTTATTAGAACTACAACAAGATTCAAGAGCAGAGGGGTGATGTAGTATATTATAGTTAATATAGATATAAGATAAAAAAGTGAATCATCACACTTGTTGACTAGAATCTACACTGACTTGTTATGTATTCTTCTCTGTTTGATATGCTCTTTTGTAACATTTTAATTATTATGATTTAGATTGATGAACTAGTTATATTCTAAAATGTTATTTTGATTGATGAACTATTTGTATTTTTTATTTCTACTCAATTATAAGTAAAATTCTACTAAATCTCTAGATGAACTCTACTCTATTTATTGTACATTTTTTTCAATACTCTTTTTTACTCTCTTTATTCGAAACTTTTACTAAACCTAAAACCCTAAATCCTAAAACTCTAAATCTTAAACTCTAAAATCGAAAGGTTTTGTGTCAACAACTACTCCATTTATTAGTGAATTCTTCTGAAATAGTTAGTGAATTCTACTCTTTTTATTTGTAAATTCTACTACATTAATACATAAACTCAAACCCTAAACCCTAAAAACCTAAACCTTATTCTACTTTATTTATTCATGAATTCTACAATAATCGAGGGAGGCGAACAATATTCGAGCTAGACGAACAATAATCGAGGGAGGTGAATGATTACGGCCACCTTCGCTGGGTCAGGATTTTAATAAAAGGATAAAGGGGGGGTCTTGTATCGAAAGGTCTTGTATCGAAGTGGCAACAATAATCGAGGGAGGCAAACAATTATCGTGGTCATTATGTTGTTCTAATGAGGTCTACTGCATTTAGTAGTCTATTCTACTCTTTTCCGTATCATATTCTACTCCATATATTGATGCATTCTACAACAATAATCGAGGGAGGCAACAATAATCGAGGGAGGCAAACAATGATTACGGCCACCTTCGGCGGCTTCAGAATTTTAATAAAGGGATAAAGGGGGGGTCTTGTATCGAAAGGTCTTGTATCGAAGTGGCAACAATAATCGAGGGAGGCAACAATAATCGAGGGAGGCAAACAATGATTACGGCCACCTTCGGCGGCTTCAGAATTTTAATAAAGGGATAAAGGGGGGGTCTTGTATCGAAAGGTCTTGTATCGAAAGGTCTTGTATCGAAGTGGCAACAATAATCGAGGGAGGCAAACAATTATCGTGGTCATTATGTTGTTCTAATGAGGTCTACTGCATTTAGTAGTCTATTCTACTCTGTTCCGTATCATATTCTACTCCATATATTGATGCATTCTACAACAATAATCGAGGGAGGCAACAATAATCGAGGGAGGCAAACAATGATTACGGCCACCTTCGGCGGCTTTAGAATTTTAATAAAGGGATAAAGGGGGGGTCTTGTATCGAAAGGTCTTGTATCGAAAGGTCTTGTATCGAAGTGCCAACAATAATCGAGGGAGGCAACAATAATCGAGGGAGGCAACAATAATCGAGGGAGGCAAACAATGATTACGGCCACCTTCGGCGGCTTCAGAATTTTAATAAAGGGATAAGGGGGGGGGGGGGGGGGGGGGTCTTGTATCGAAGTGGCAAATATAATCGAGGGAGGCAACAATAATCGAGGGAGGCAAACAATGATTACGGCCACCTTCGGCGGCTTCAGAATTTTAATAAAGGGATAAAGGGGGGGTCTTGTATAGAAAGGTCTTGTATCGAAAGGTCTTGTATCGAAAGGTCTTGTATCGAAGTGGCAACAATAATCGAGGGAGGCAAACAATTATCGTGGCATTATGTTGTTCTAATGAGGTCTACTGCATTTAGTAGTCTATTCTACTCTGTTCCGTATCATATTCTACTCCACATTTTGATGCATTCTACAACAATAATCGAGGGAGGCAACAATAATCGAGGGAGGCAACAATAATCGAGGGAGGCAAACAATGATTACGGCCACCTTCGGCGGCTTCAGAATTTTAATAAAGGGATAAAGGGGGGGTCTTGTATCGAAAGGTCTTGTATCGAAAGGTCTTGTATCGAAGTGGCAACAATAATCGAGGGAGGCAACAATAATCGAGGGCGACAATAATCGAGGGAGGCAACAATAATCGAGGGAGGCAAACAATGATTACGGCCACCTTCGGCGGCTTCAGAATTTTAATAAAGGGATAAAGGGGGGGTCTTGTATCGAAAGGTCTTGTATCGAAAGGTCTTGTATCGAAGTGGCAACAATAATCGAGGGAGGCAAACAATAATCGAGGGAGGCAAACAATGATTACGGCCACCTTCGGCGGCTTCAGAATTTTAATAAAGGGATAAAGGGGGGGTCTTGTATCGAAAGGTCTTGTATCGAAAGGTCTTGTATCGAAGTGGCAACAATAATCGAGGGAGGCAACAATAATCGAGGGAGGCAACAATAATCGAGGTAGGCAAACAATGATTACGGCCACCTTCGGCGGCTTCAGAATTTTAATAAAGGGATAAAGGGGGGGTCTTGTATCGAAAGGTCTTGTATCGAAAGGTCTTGTATCGAAGTGGCAACAATAATCGAGGGAGGCAAACAATTATCGTGGTCATTATGTTGTTCTAATGAGGTCTACTGCATTTAGTAGTCTATTCTACTCTGTTCCGTATCATATTCTACTCCATATATTGATGCATTATACAACAATAATCGAGGGAGGCAACAATAATCGATCGAGGCAAACAATGATTACGACCACCTTCGGCGGCTTCAGAATTTTAATAAAGGGATAAAAGGGGGGTCTTGTATCGAAAGGTCTTGTATCGAAAGGTCTTGTATCGAAGTGCCAACAATAATCGAGGGAGGCAACAATAATCGAGGGAGGCAACAATAATCGAGGGAGGCAAACAATGATTACGGCCACCTTCGGCGGCTTCAGAATTTTAATAAAGGGATAAAGGGGGGGTCTTGTATCGAAAGGTCTTGTATCGAAGTGGCAACAATAATCGAGGGAGGCAACAATAATCGAGGGAGGCAAACAATGATTACGGCCACCTTCGGCGGCTTCAGAATTTTAATAAAGGGATAAAGGGGGGGTCTTGTATCGAAAGGTCTTGTATCGAAAGGTCTTGTATCGAAGTGGCAACAATAATCGAGGGAGGCAAACAATTATCGTGGCATTATGTTGTTCTAATGAGGTCTACTGCATTTAGTAGTCTATTCTACTCTGTTCCGTATCATATTCTACTCCATATATTGATGCATTCTACAACAATAATCGAGGGAGGCAACAATAATCGAGGGAGGCAAACAATGATTACGGCCACCTTCGGCGGCTTCAGAATTTTAATAAAGGGATAAAGGGGGGGTCTTGTATCGAAAGGTCTTGTATCGAAAGGTCTTGTATCGAAGTGGCAACAATAATCGAGGGAGGCAACAATAATCGAGGGAGGCAACAATAATCGAGGGAGGCAAACAATGATTACGGCCACCTTCGGCGGCTTCATAATTTTAATAAAGGGATAAAGGGGGGGTCTTGTATCGAAAGGTCTTGTATTGAAAGGTCTTATATCGAAAGGTCTTGTATCGAAGTGGCAACAATAATCGAGGGAGGCAAACAATGATTACGGCCACCTTCGGCGGCTTCAGAATTTTAATAAAGGGATAAAGGGGTGGGTCTTGTATCGAAAGGTCTTGTATCGAAGTGCCAACAATAATCGAGGGAGGCAAACAATGATTACGGCCACCTTCGGTGACTCAGAATTTTAATAAAGGGATATAGGGGAGGTCTTGTATCGAAAGGTCTTGTATCGAAAGGTCTTGTATCGAAGTGGGAACAATAATTGAGGGAGGCGAACATTAATTGAGGAAGGTGAACAATAATCGAGGTAGGCGAACGATCGAGGCCGCCTTCGGCGGTGAACGATCGAGGGAGGCGATCTATACTCGTGGGAGGCGAACTAGAATCGAGGGCGGCACCATGTTCTAATGAGTTTTACTGCATTTATTAGTGCATTCTACTCTCTTTATGTGAATATTCTACTCCATTTATTCATGAATTATACTGCCTTAGTACACAACATCTAGTAAATGAATAAAAAAATACCAATACATAATTCTCCATGTTATAATAAACGTTATCTCGAAGTAATAAAACGTAAAACTAAACCTCAAACCCCAAAACTTAACCCTAAACCCATAAACTACAATCGTCATGTTCTAATAAATTCTACTCTTTTTATAACAATATTCTACTAAATTACGATTTTATTTGTAACTATACTCAACTATATTTTACTCAGTTTATAACTAAATTATTCTTAATATGAAATACACAACATATATTACTTAAATATTTAGTAAAAAAGATAAAAGAATGTAATTTGAAAGTAATAAAAATACCGTTGAACAGGATGAGAAAATACAAATCTGAATTTGAACCATACAAATCTCAAAAAAAATGGAACCATGCAAATCTGAAAAAAAATGGAACCATACATCAATAATAAAAAAAACTCAATATCATCAGCATTACGTTGACAAAAAAAAATCATGGGACTGGATCTTATAACACTGTGGGGAATCTGGAACTTGTATTACGGAGAAACAACTTCTAGACATTGAATTCAAAAACATGGTGCACAATGAAACTACAATCGCTGTCCTAAAAAAACAAAGCAGAAAAGTATTAAAAACAGAGTAGAATGAAGTATAAAACAGAGTAGAACTCTATATTAAAAACAATAGAATACATAATAAATCATAATCATTGTATTGGTCGAAATCTACATTTTTCGACTTAGCATAACCATCAAACTGATCATAAACATCTTTATAAAATCTCCTTTGAAGTTTTAATACAAAAATAGAGAACTCATTATAAAAATATAGTAGAATGTAGTATCAAACAGAATAGAACTAAGTATAAGACATAGTAGAACTCGTTTTATTATTAAAAATTATTTTAAGAGGTTAACAGTGATATGCTAAAAGACGACAAAAATCATCTGTCACCTAGAACTCATCGAAACACCATTTCAAGAAGAAAAAAACATCACCTAATCATAAACATCATTGAATTCAGAGTCAATACATTGAAGAATGCAGTATGAACTAGAGAAGAATTCAGTATAACGAATTTGCGAACTAAGGTGGCCAAGTTGCTTCACATGGCCAAGTTGCTTCACAATCTCAGTTGGTAGTTGACTGAATTAGCGAGTTTCTTGGATTGATCAGGAGCATATATATGCTTACACAACATTTTCTTGAAATGAATATTGTCGAGACTCGCTATGCCTCCATACAAAGTGCCTAAGCTCCCAAAGACGACAGGTGCATTGTTCTCTTCATAATATTCCTCCAGGACTCCAACAATCGTACGTCCCCAGCTCAAAAAAACGTCTGCAAAGGAACATTTATACTAATGTTACTAACCGTTTAGTAAGTAGGAACACGACGTACTATAAGAAATATAATAGTTATACATATGCAGCAGCCAATAACACTATGTACCTTCGACAGAACACCGAATCCAGAACAAGGAGCATCTAGCAAAACTTTATCAGCCTTAACACCATTGCTGTAAACTGTTAAGAAGCGATTATGGAGGTATTTAAAGCTTCACGATTATTGGTGTGTAAAACTGTAGAAGAAAACAATAAAGAAAATCACTTAAATGCATCCATTTACCTCATCCATTTCAAGTTTGATGATCTCATAATACGAAGAAAACAAAAGTGTAAGCTCCAAGTGAAAAGGAAGTAACTAACTAAAGTGGGTTTTTCAAGGTCAACAAACAACTCCCAATCTAGCTACCTGCAGTAGAAGAGGTTCTATCCTTTGGAAGGTGACACATTAATAAAATCAAGTGATTAAGATATCTTCTCCAACACTATTTCTGTTACCAAACGAAGGTCTCTACCGTCCAAATCACAAGTACAGAAACCGAGAGTTATCTCAACATATCCCCATCTCATTATCACTTTGGTTCAGGATACGATTCTGGGTCGAAGTGAACACCTCTAAACCACACCAGCACTTTCCACCCTTTAGGATAGGAATCATGTAACCTGAAACGAAAACAACCAAATTGAGTTTGCACTTCATAATAAAAGAAAAAATTAATTGCGTACTCTGTACTCACCTCCGAGAACACAATGCAAACCAACAACCAACCGAATGGTATTCCGTACTCCAAATCACTCAGCGTAGGAACATAGATTTACCCAACAATTAATTACCCCTAAAACTAAAACCTAATTTTACATAAAACGAAACATGCGATCTCGATAATTGAGGTTCGAAAACTTTAGTTCACATGGCAATTTACCGAATTACCGTCCGACGAAGCTACGTCGTCACGCCAATTACTGAATTAAGTCGCCGAAACTACTGTTGCCGTTGACGTCCGATCGCGATGAGCGTTTGCGCCCTCGCGGTCGTGAAGACCTCCTGTATCCCCAGCAGGCTTACAAAATCTCCGATTAATTTTCGTAGAAGAAGTTGAGGTTGCATCGCCGTCCGTCTCCGATTAATCGTTGTCGAAATCCGCAACTTCAATAGAGTCGAGAGTTTGTTTCGTTTGTTTGAGAAAAAAGGGAAACAGAAAGAAGAACGAGGAGAAAAAAAAAAGGAAGAAAAAAATGAGTAAAAAAAAAATAGGTTTAAATATAACAAAAGGGTACCATGTAGAATAGGGTGGGGTAGGGGTCCAAGTAATAATTTGCCATTAAGTGTGGAGCACAAAAATATTAATAAGTTTTAATAAAATCCCTTTTCACGCATATATATATATGAACAAATCGGTTGGAGGATTATCAAACCTATCCTTCAACGGATTCTTGGCGGATATATGAACAAATCGGTTGGACGATTATCAAACCTACCCTTCAACGGATTCTTGTTCGCCATCACGAATATGTTTTCTAAGTTAACAAATCGATCTGTCCCAAAATTATTCATTGTGAAGAAATTAGGTTTACGTTACAGATGTGAAGATATGTTTCGCATTCACCACAGATTCCCAAAATTATTCATGGCGAAGAAATTAAGTTTAGGTTAAGAGATGTGAGGTTTTGTTTCGCATTGGCGGATGTAAGGTTAAAAATAATAATTATGTATGAAGGATAAAATACAATTTTATATTTTAAAATAATTAAAATAACAATAATTTTATAATTAATTTACAAATTTATTATTAATTTGTTAATGTATTATTAAGTGTGGAGCACAAAAATATTAATTTTGGAATTATGTATGAAGGATAAAATAAAATTTTATATTTTAAAATAATTAAAATAACAATAATTTTATAATTAATTTACAAATTTGTTATTAATTTGTTAATGTATTATTAAGTGTGGAGCACAAAAATATTAATTTTGGGTAAAGAATAAAATAGAATTTTGTAATTTAAAATGTTAAAATAATAATTTTTTTGGTAAAGAATAAAATAGAATTTTGTAATTTAAAATGTTAAAATAATAATTCTCATTGTTACGACTTATTTTCTATTTCGACTAATTTCATAAAGGATAAACATTTAAAATAATGTTACTTTTATGTTTTTAGCAAAAAGTGAAGAGTATAAATGTATTTTTTATGTTATTGTGAGTAAATTTGAAAATTTATGAGATAAATTAAAAATCATATTATTTAATTTTATAATACGGAAAACATACGAGCAAGAGCAATGTGGGCTGAAAAATAATTAAACAACATCTAGGCATGTGTTGCGGGCTTGAAAACGCAGTGGGCTCAGTAGTTATTATTAATTTGTTAATGTATTATTAAGTGTGGAGCACAAAAATATTAATTTTGGGTAAAGAATAAAATAGAATTTTGTAATTTAAAATGTTAAAATAATAATTTTTTTGGGTAAAGAATAAAATAGAATTTTGTAATTTAAAATGTTAAAATAATAATTCTCATTGTTACGACTTATTTTCTATTTCGACTACTTTCATATTTATGCTATTATTTGGTTTGAGCATGAGTTTTTGTTTTGATATCTTGTTGTTATTGATGATGATTGTTGGCTAAATATCTTGTTAGGGGTGGGTTAGTATTATTTGTTGCGTAGGTTCGGGTTTTAGCATGAAAATCGGGGTAGTCGGTATTTTTATCGAGGGGGTGACGAACCAAGTCCCTCCTAAATGGTAGACTCGTTGATATAAGCACGAGTTTGACCTTTCCGATTACCTCGAGGCCTAATCACGGTTGTGCGTGACCGGCTCGATTGATTAGCACTTTCCGGTTAATAAGTTTGTTGTTAGTTAAATCGTGAAGAATCTTGTGGGGACCAAAGTTTGAATCTCGAATTGAGTATAACCGAGGTAGACACGAGAGACGAAACATTTAACTTAACAACCCTTTCATGTGGAGAAAATCGGCCTTAACTTCAACTAATACGACCCCTTCCCCTAACCTCGTTCTCTCTTGCTAAAAACTCGATTGATTACTTTTTTATTGCTTTCTTAATTCTAGCTTTACTCATTCCAACTCAAACTTTGAAAAAACCTGCCCTTTAGTTACTACTTGTTCTATTTACTTTCTCTTTATACTTTTGACAAATAATCGACACTAATTACACTCTCCGATCGTAGTACTCCTCTTGAGAACGACACACGAGTTATAAAATAACGACGACACATTTGAGCGAAACAAAAGTTAAACAATATAATTCCAAAATTTCATTATACTCTACAAGTGCAAAATTGTTTGAAATAGGGTGAGTATCAACTTTTATTGCATAACCAAATTAAAAGGAATTGTATCTTCTTTTAGACGAAATTATTACAATAACCTTCCTTATATATTCTATCATACACATAATTTTTTTTTTAATTTTAATATATCAACTAAGGTAGTAATAATAACTCAATTTAGATGGAATAAATACCTTCAGGCCCAATTGAATTTAATATCACAAGCTTAACAGAAAATAGACGGGCTTTATGTGTTTGGGCCTAGGCCCATAGAAACAGCTCGTTCAACTTTGGTAACACCAGGTTTTGTTGTACAGAGAATTAACCCCAAAACCGACTCCACACCCTCTCTCTCTAGAAGATTTATCTCCCCGGTTGCTCAGCTGCTCAGGTAACTACTGAATCCAGATCGCAGACAAAGATATCTGTGTATGGAAATGCTTCTGTTCCTTGTTCATTCGATTTCCCTGGATACAGTAGCTCGTTCGAATTCTACTTCGCTATTATTCAATAATATTTAGGCAGTGTTTTTTCTGGGATTTTTCGATTTCAAAGTTTTTACTGATATCTATACGAGTGCTTTGTGGTGTTTGTTCTGGGTATTTGACACGGATGTTACTGTGATTATGTAAACATTCTGTCTAATGGTTTAATGGGGAAGATTTATTTATATTTTCGGAATATGTTTTTTTTTTCTTTCTTTTCTTTTGTTTTTTTGAATTTATTTCGTTTTCAGTTCACTGAAGATGTGGGATTAGGGTTGTTGATTTTTTATGGTAGAATATTTGATTATCAGACTCCTTAGTAGCGTGTCTGGGCATGTTTGTTTCTACTGCTTTCGTCGGGCATCGTTTCGTATTTTCCTTCTTGCTCTTTGAAGTGTCCGGGCATGTTTGTTTCTACTGCTTTCGTCGGGCATCGTTTCGTATTTTCCTTCTTACTCTTTGAAGTGTCCGGGCATGTTTGTTTCTACTGCTATTTTCGTGCATCGTTTCGTATTTCCCTTCTTGCTCTTTGAAGTGTATGGTATCTGAAAACAGCCTTCAAATGCTCAGATTCTTGTGATTATATTTACTCACAAATTTAGGTACCTGAAAATTAAACATTACGATGCGTTTTGATTATTAGAGAGTTGTAACTTTAGAGTATGTAAATATAGTTAGCTGGTTATATATTTCAGTTTAGTTTTTTAGTGCACTTTGACTGATTATAAATATATATATCTTTACATGGTTGGCAGACGACTATTGTGTTCCCAATGGCGACTAGGATTGTTTCTAGATATATCTCCCGCAGGCTATACAGTGGTGGTAGTGGCAAAGTCTTGAGCGAGGAGGAGAAGGCTGCAGAAAATGTCTATATTAAGGTAATTTTTATTTATTTCTAATTGTTAAATTAAGAATTGTGGCACAAGATGTATGCATGCTGAGCCAACTCATTTTATCGCGGTGCTTTAGGCAGTACTGCTTGTTGCATTTCGATAAAGAAACGGTATTGAATTGTTAAATGGCATTTGGAGTTGGATTATTTATTAACATACATTTCTTAAGTCAGTTGAGTGAGTCTATACCGAGTTCCTGCTAGGATTTTAGCTTCAAATTTATGAGCGATTGGTTTGACTTCTTTCTTATTCAATACTTCATATTATTGTAATGTGTGTTCTTTATTTAGTTCTGATCAAGCAGATAGTTGTATTTTATATTAGCCAAATAATTTTGACAAGTAGAAATTTGCTCTAATTGAAATAAAAAATTACTACATGATTTAAAAATTTATGATATTGATATGAAGAGAGTGTAGATACTATCATACTATTGAATTCGATACTTCACAATTATTTATTTCCCTCTGATATGTCCATTTTTATTCTCAACACTTGGGTAGTCTTAAAATCTACTTGGTGGGTGTCGATGAGACAGATATAGCTTCTATTCTCATGGGAATTCATGATAATCACTGCTCATGTTTTTATGTTTCTTGTTGAATTGGCATTATTCATTCCTTATCTGTATATTTTTCCCTCCTTTAGCATTGATCACAAGTTTGTGGCTCTATTTCAACAAATTGTTGCATATTAATCTCACTGCTGAACGTTTTTGAAAATCTGACAGAGAAAGGAACAAGAAAAGTTGGAGAAACTTGCTCGTAAGGTATGTTGTCTCTAACACATCATCTACGTTACGCAAAACTGAACTGCTAAATCAGAATACTACTAAACCCTCATTTCCATGATCGATAATTACCAAACAAATCCAGAAGGTTTTTCCAAATTACACCCCCTCCCCCAGGTTTGCTCCGTATTACACTTGCCCCATTCATAAGTATAACCATTTCAAAAACCTTCTATATTCTTCTGTGAAAATACCTCAATTTTTCTTTCAATTTGTTTTGGTAAATATTTGTAAAGATAACTGGTTTCGTTCTTCTAGTCTCTTATTTTCCCTTCCTTTAATAATCATACCCAACATTTACCCTCTTGTCTAATGGATGATTGGTTCTATGAAGGGCCCCAATTCAGATGAAACTCCTGTAACAAGCTCCGGGGGCACGGGACATGTAGCTGATGCTAAACCATCTGTGGATACCTCTTCCGCTCCTAATGTGTCGACTGATAAGAACAAGAACTATGCTGTTGTAGCTGGTATTGCCACCGTTGCTGCTGCCGTTGGATGGTATTTGGGTTCAAAGAAAAAACAACCTGAACAAGTGCAGGATTGAGACGAACAAATACAACTGCATAAATAAAGAAGCAAACGAAATACTCTCATCTGTAAACTCCGCTTTGCTACTTCAACGTGATGATTGTCCCTTTCTGTTGTTTTCCTATGGAGATATTCCGAACCGTGTTCTGTGTTTTCTGTTATGTCACTTTCCATGGAAATGAGATGACTTTGGTTTGCTCTTACTCAGTTTCTTTTTACTACATGTTATATTCATAATCTAATAAAATAGAACTGTGGTCCCTCTTACAAAATTAATTTGTAAGATGAGAACAAAATCTGAGACTATTTGGGGTTTCCAAAGTAGATAAGTTTATTCAGTTATAATTATCATCATATGGAATCCTATTTTCATGGAGCTCAAAAAGATAAGGACATGCATACATATAGAAATTATGACCATCAAATTTGAAAGACTCCATAACCGTTCATTAATCCATATTCATATTTTATCCCCAATAAATATTTCAAATGTTCTTGGACTTTGATCAACAACATTTCCATTTTCTCGTTCATCAAAAACAAGTATTACTATCATCTTCACATGTCATATTTTCATCATCTATCTCTCTCACCATCCAAGGGAAAAAAACAAAGCAATCAAAAGCCATGGCAGCTTGTGGTAGCTTAGGACCCATCAACATTGAGCCTGAAGATCCATGGAAACAAATCAAATCCATTCGAGATCTCGGTCGATCTCCTTCCTTCAAACAGATATTCGGTGAATTGCAGCATTTCAAAGACAACAATCACAATCTCTTTCAAAATCCCCCCGATACCTCGAATTCCGTGATTTCGGGGGACAGAAACGGAAATTTGGCCGTTCATCACAACAAAAACGGAAGCTCTGAGTCAAATCGCGATAGCTTCTCATCCATGAACTCCGATAACATGTCGATATGCACGGAAGGACTCGGGGCTGAAAGCTTCGATGATGTCGATGATCTGTTAAAAAACGAAATCCTCACGACAACTAATAATGAATGCCAGCTGCAAAATACAATAAGCTTCACAAGGAATAGATCGACGAACGAAGGTCAATGGGGTGAGCTGAGGAGATCAAGGACTTGTACAAGCCAATTCCCTCCGCCAATTTCTTGTATAGGAAAATGTGGGAAGCCATTTGTGAGATTCAAATCATATAGGCAAGATGGGAGGTTCATTCTTAAGGAGATACGGATCCCGGAGTTGCTGCAAGCTCGTCGAGAGAACGGACGGTTGAGATTGCATCTCATTCAGTCTGATGAAGATGACGAGGACAATGATGATGATGTGGATATATAGGGAGTACAATGTTCATAGTAGTTAAGCCTCAAGACTCCCTCTCGGGTTGGATTTCGTCACCCCATCCGCCCATGGATATTCGCTCTCGGAGAAAACAAAAGTTCCGGGTTGTTCATAATTTATATATAGTACGTATGCTACTAAAAGTAATACTTGAAAGCAAATAAGATTATGAGAGGATGCAAATCTCAGGAATTAATCCTCTAAGAAACAAAAAATGATTTTAGGCCGGATTTATATTTATTGTTGACAACTTGTGTTCAAACTTCAAATGATAATAAAATGTCATTTCCCCAGGGAAAAGAATATTATAGTACTCCATGTTTCACTCACAACTCACAATGTTCATGGAAACATTATTAATTTTTTGCTGCAGTATCCCATATCCAAACAAAACATTATTGAATCAAAAGGAAACATTACTTCCATCTAATGTCAAAAGCATCACCAAAGTGTTTTTGAATATGTCAGGACGGCCGATGCAACAAAGTATTACAATCAAAGAATAATTTGAATCCCTCTCCCTTACCTTAAAGCCAATGTCGCCCGGATTAAAAATAAAACTTCTCCTTGGTAACCTGATGAATATATAATCAGCAGCTCTCTAAGTAACATTAATGCTAACGATACAACCATATCAATCGGAGAATATAGTCAAAGTTGATAAACGGACCTGGCCCGCCTGGGATGTGGGATTTCCTGTAACACCCTAATTCAGTCCCATCAGCATCAATTACAACTACAGAATTATAATGTGCGTTGTTTGCTTCTTTCGTATGGAATCGACCTAGGTTTGGCTTTCAAACGTCGATTTGGGTGAGAGATGACTGAGGGCATTTACGTACTTTCCCCCCCACATAGAACCCTAAAACCTTAATATTTTGAAAATACGCATTGGATTGAATTCGAAGAAATTAGATTAAGAGACGTAGTTTGTGGTTCATGTTTCTCAAGCGTAGGCGAAATCGATGTCTCATGACGGAATATTGGGATCCAAAAGATAGCTATAGCCCGAGGTAATATTGGATCGACTACTTAAATTTGAGGTGAATATTGTTTGATTTTGTAGTAATTCGTTTGTTCATACCAATAAATATCTTCATTTTTCACTTTTTTCCCAATTTTTCTAATTATATGGTTATGGTGCAGAAACCTAAACCCAAATCAATTTGATTAATTTCTTCTATTTTTTGAAAGTTTGAATTAGAGTATCTAATTATATTCTGATGGTGGATCATCCTAATTCCTAAGTCCCAATCAATTTCAATTTATTCTTATAGCTTTTAATATGAACCATATTTGATTCATTTACATATTATTCTCTCTCAAATTGTTCTTTTTACAATGCAATATTGATCATCATTCTTATAGCTTTTAATATGAACGATATTTGATTCATTTACATATTATTCTCTCTCAAATTGTTCTTTTTACAATGCAATATTGATCATATCTAAGTGGATATCGGAAAGCAATTTTATTTTTATTATTAATTATATTTTTAATATTACATGCATTATTGATTAATTCAAATTTATTAATAATAATTGCACCTTGAAATTTAATTATCAAATAAATAAATATGTAATATTCCATCCTACACAAATTAAATCATAATGACAATTAAATTATAATCATATTATCAAATTCCAATCAACATGTAATTTAATTGACAATAATATTAATCAAATTAAAATTATCAAGTCAATTAAGAATCCCATGAACATTATGAACAAATTATATATTACATACAATCCAAGTATATTCAATTCAATCCAAGTTTCGGTATTTTTAAAAATCAACAGATGCTTCGATTTTATCAGTTCTCGGGTATTATTTGAAAAACTGAAACACTAACATCTCAATAAGTGTAGTGACTAACAGATTGTTTAAGAAACACACCAATCATGCGTACAGATTGGGTCTTGATGGGAAGTGATTCATCATGCACGTGGCTTGAACGGTATCGGAAGCGTCTTGTTGTGAGAAATCGAGTTTTGATTTTGGCAATGGGTTGGGTGTCAATGATGGTAATAATAATTTCATATTTAAAGGAAATGAGAAGAAGAATTCCTGTGTCTCTAAGGTGAGATGGATGATGATCACAAGAGAAGAATTTGTTGAAAACAAGGCAGACTTTCTGATCTCCGAGATGGGCAAATTCAAAATCAGTGTAATCAGCGTAATCATCATCATGATCACACAATTTTGGGAGTTGAAGAGGTTCGTTGGTGCAGAAGGATTCATGGTGAAATGACAAGAAGAAAGGGGTTACAAGTGAATGGGTTCGATCATATTTAAACATGAGGTAGAAGACACCAGTGCAGGGATGATAGTCGCGGAAGAAGAGAGGAGGCCTACCACGCTCAAACTCAAGAAAGGGAAGTGTTGTATCAAGTCTCTCGAATGAATATATACATGTTATTTTCGTAGATATCAAAGCAATGCACTCGGGTTTCTCCGAGTTTCCAAACTAAGATACCAATACCCTCCAAAAAAGAGGCTTCGAAATCATCATTAGAAACGCCGGAGTTATATATACCATGAATCACATCGGTTGTAGTTAGAAAAAAGCTGAAAAGGGGCAGATTGGTCATTGCTGCAGGTGAGAAGAGGATCATATTTAGGACTTGGGAAACGCCAGGTTTCCATCCATGACAACTTCTTGGTTGATGTATTATTATCAATGCAGATGTAATGGGAAGGACAAAAGCCGTACGTGTTAAAGCTGGACCTTCTAATATAAGAGGCCTTCAACAAGCACTTCTTATTCTCCTCCTCCTCCTTGTCGTCAATAATGAATCTGAGTTTGATGGGGGAACTACTTGGATGTACTCAGTAAAACATAATTATAATTAAGCTCCTCCTCTTACCATCATTCTTCAATTCCAATTTCATTGGTTCGCGGCCTTCAAAATCCATCTTTTCCGCAAGATCTAGTGCTGATGAACTTCTGAAGGATCTTCTGCTGCTGCCGCCGATGCTAACTTTCTCAGCTAATTACCCTAATTTCGCCGCTGCTCTCTTCATCTCTCCAACAAACAAATGCATGCCCTACTTTTCACTCTTCATAAAATAGACAGAGGGTTAGGTTAAAACAGTGCTTTATAAATTTTAGTTTTAGGCCCAATTTCATTCACTCAACCAAAGCCGAATAATTTACAACAATTTCAAATCACTCTTGGTCTATAATAAGTGTGATTTTAACATTAAATGACTACCATTCACATGTTATTATCAGTACTATAAGTTTGGATTTTTTAAAGATAAATTAACAAGCACGGAGTACATTCCCAATAAAACAGAGTTTACATAAGACAATCTTTGCGAACTTATGACAATGTAAACAAGATCATCATTCTTCTCAGCAAAAGTTTATTTGATCTTCAGTCAACAATCCACTGCAGCCTCTCTCTCTCTCTCTCTCTCTCTCTCTCTCTCTCTCTCTCTCTCTCTCTCTCTCTCTCTCTCTCTCTCTCTCTCTCTCTCTCTCTCTCTCTCTCTCTCTTATTCAATTGTCCTATATATCAAGGTCGGGACAATTCGCATCGAATCACTCCGCCGCTGAGATCCGACCTGGTCCTGCCCTCTTTCGCTCTCCTTCGGTCTTTCACTGTAAGTACAAAAGGTAGAGAACGAGATTCTCGATACCCAAAATAATTTAATATGTAGGGGGCAACATTCGAGATTTAAGGATCGACTCTAGCGTTTAGGATCGACTCTGCATTTAAGAAGCCACGATATAGAAACGTTCACGACTTCACGCTGCCAGAGGTACGGATTTTCTTATCTCTACTTACGTACTACGTATTTATAATATGTGAATGTTGATTACATAATGCGAACGTTGATAATATGATGTGAATGTTGAATGATAAAATATGACTATGTGATTTAGCCCGTGACCTGGAAAAAGAGTCAGTGACTACGGTAATCGGAGTGTACTCGCGGTGCTAAATGTTATGGAAATGTTATTTAGCTCGTGACTTGGAAAAATGGTCAATGAATACGGTCATCGGAGTGTATTCGCGATGCTACATGTTAAGAAAATGTTATATTGCCAATGACTTGAATAAAGAGTCTGTGACTACGGTTTATCGGGTTGAACCCGCTGTGCTACGATTAAAAATAGCGACCGACTGAAAATGACAATGACCACTGTTATGGGTACTGCGGTGAACTCAATGTGTTTAATCGCATGTTATGTTAGAACCAGCGATCGACTGAAAAAATCTGTGACTATGGTCACCGGGGTGAACCCACTGTAATCTAAGAGGTGTATTTCTATGTGAGGTGTGACTCCATGTTTCATGTGATTCATGTTATTTTCATGTTATATGCGCTTTTTACGTATGATTGATTGAGTATTAATCATGGATAAGAAATAATCTAGTGAGTAGGTTGAGCTCAATTTTTTAACAACATTTTTTAAAAATTGTTCGAGGATGTCGAGTGTGGTTCATGGTGTTATATATGATAAAATGTTTATTGGTTTTATTTATTTACGACTAGATATTTTTAAACGAGTTTAATGTTGTAAGATACTGTTATTTACATTTTTCAAAAATTAATTCTACTTCCAAATTGTTTTCTAAAATTTATGATGAATCAATGTATTTTCAAAATAATTAAATATTCGATTTAATATTTCTTTGTTTATTTATTTAAAAGTATTTAAAGTAGCATCCAAATTATTTTATTGTTAAATTCAAACAACTTGCTATTTATGAAAAACGGGCGTTACATAGGCCATGTTAAGAGTTACCAACCCCAAATCATAAACAAGTTTTGGCAGTACTGCCACCTTCCACATAATAAGATTAGGCTCCTTTTCAGGTACTACTAAGCAATAAAAACAACATTAGCTTTTTATGAGATATTGAACATTCAGTCCCCTTTACTAATTAAATGCGAATCCCATTTTGATAACTATGCTACATACTTAGGTAAGAGACTCAACTAGCTAAGACCGAAGAAGTGCATCAGATGTGTGTGTTGCGTGCGCACACACAGTTTCCATTTCCAAACCACCTTCGCAGGTTGAAATCGATGTAATTTGCAACTACCAGAGAGAATGCGCAGTCAGAAATCCTAATACTATACAAAAGGTTTACATTGAATCCTAACATGTAAACATAGAGTACCCAGAAATAAGAGTGCAAATTTTATAAGAAAAATACAATATTCATTCTGTTCCGACAACCATCCGAGCTTCGACACCGCTAACGAGTCGTGCAGCCGCTTCCTTCTTGGCTCCTCCTCGAAACGAACTCTTTTCGAAAACCTCTCACAAGTATCGCTCGAGCTCGCCATTGGTTGGATAATTGAGAGAACACGACTGAGGAGTTTATTTTTCGTTTGCTGCCTTCTGTGAGTTCGACCAGAAAGAGAGAGAGAGAGAGAGGAGAAAGTGGGATATTTTGATTAGTGTTTAGAAAAAGGTTTTTTTTGCAATTGTTTAAAATTTGGAGGGAAGTTTCTAATTATTGTAAGATTAATTTTGAATTTTGATATATTTTGATTATATTTAGAATTAAAAATAAATCAAAAATTTGCTGAGAGGTATTTTTAAAATTTGTGTTTAATCATTGATGAGAGAGCATTTTTGCAAAATCCTCCTAAAACTCTAGGTGTGGGCCGACACTATTCACTGTCGTCCGACATCTCATGGCACGAACGTGCCGACCTCGCAGAAAGTTATCTCGAAACGACACGAGCTATTGGCCTGCTGTCGGTCGACATTCCCTTTTGTTTTCTTATTCGAGTCACTATATAACAACTTTTATATGACAAGTAAAAACTATAAAATTTAATGAGAAAATAAAAAATGTAGAATGATGCATTCCAAGTCAAAAAGATGTTAAAGCCCGAACTTAAAATTTTATTTAATATATATATTAGTTGTTTCTCTGCAAACTTTAATTTTGAATTAATAGTAACCCTATTACTTTGGTTTGATTATAATATTAAATTAAATGTTTTTCTTTGTATACAACAAATTATTTAAAAAACTACACAAAATTATTTACCCATATATAACACACATATAGAGAGATATATAAAATGAAACCTTTTACCCATAAACTAATAATATTATTCTATTTTATTTTTAAATTTTAAATCTTTATAATTTACAAGACAAAGCATCCATAATTTTATTTGAACTAATTACTTCTACGTATCCAAAATGACTAAAATTAATATATTATTGTAAGTAATTATCTCATGAGTCATGCCCACACAATGTTAAGAGATACTAAAGTAGTTGTACATTTTTTTGTTATGAATTGTTTATCTATATTGTTCTTCAATTTTGTTGAATTTTATATTTTATTAACGTACGTACTAACGAAAAAAATCTAATGTATGGTTGAACAGTTTGTAAAAACATTTATTTTATAATAACTGTATTTCAAATTTTAATGCATATAAAAAAATAATTTTCCTTTATCTCATAGAAATATGTACTTTTTTTTTTGTATTTTTTGAAAATAATTTAGTTTGTTTCTATAGGATAGCTAGAGGTAATAACTAGTATTATTTATTAATTAAATTAGATTATTTATCATGGTTGGATGTACAACATATAAATAAGAAGTTTTGTATTAATAAAATGATATCATTCGAGTGAGTTAATTTTTTAATTATTGATTGATAATAGACTTATCTTTTGCCATATATACTCAAATGAAATGTTTTATTAATATGGACATATTAAAATTTTGAGCGAATATCATAAAATAAAATTTAACACGTAAAATTATTTGAGTACTAATTATAAGACGTGTTATGGTTCATTAGTTCCTATAATAATAGTAATAAATTGTGTGAGTGAAAATTATTCATAATAAATTTTAATGCACAAAGTCCAAAGTTGAAATTAAATTTAAAGCATAAAAGTTAAGAGATTTAAAAGTCAAAGAGGTTAAAAAGGTAATTACATATCATTAATTATTATTATATATTATATAGATACTAATCATTTTCCTATATAAAAATGCAAATCTATGAGTAGTCGATCAGACAAAAGAAACACTCCCGACATTGAATACATCAACCAAAAAGTACATCATAATTTATAGATAGTACACAACCAAAAACATTAAACTGATCACCACCATTCCCATGTTCGTTGGATTTTTTAAAGATAAATTAACAAGTACATTCCCAATAAAACAGAGTTTACATAAGACAATCTTTGCAATAAACTTGTGACATGATGTAAACAAGATCTCATGCTTCCTTCCAGATCATATTCATCATATCCTTCTCAGCAAAAGTTTTTTTGATCTTCAGTCAACAATCCACGGCAGTCTCTCGTATTCAATTATCCTATCAAGGTCGAGACAATTTGCATCGAATCACAGGTACTTGTTGCGGACAAGTCGAGATTTGATAGACACCGAGGAACGCCATCCACGAGATTCTCGATCCCTTTTCAATTTAGATCATGCATGTTTCCACTCTATTTTTTTCCTTTTGCCCAAATTTCTTTTACCACACTCCAATGTCATTTGACTCTCAAGCCCATTAAGACTACGTTTATCGGCGCCCAGGTTGGGCGCCACGTAGATAAACAAAAAAAAAAAAAAATGAAAATACACATTTATATATTTCTCTCTCTTCGACTCAAGGTTGGGTGGTTGATGAAATCAGCCCAGGCGGTCTCCCAAAATGTAATTAATTGTATCCAATGGGGTTGTGACATTTGTCACAACCCTATTGGTTATTATTATTATTTTTTTTTTGTTTAATAAAATTAGTATATCTTTTTTAAATTATATTTAAAAAAAAAATAAAAAAAATACTAAAATTCATAATTTTTTACGCTCTACAAATAGAGACAAATATTGATATAATTTTACAAAGAAAAAAAATTGACTATAATTTACACACAAAAAATCAATTTTTTTTAAAAGAATTAATTTTTTTTTACAAACTCTATAAATAGGGATCAACATTGACATAATTCTACACACCAAAATACCTATTTTTCTTATTTTCTTTATCATGGATAATGAGAATAATTCGTTCTTCAATTCCCAAAATTTAAACGAGAAGCTCACAAAATTCGTTCTTCAATTCCCGCAATAGAGAAGCTCACAAAACTCTATTAAACGACTTGATTGAACATATATGGATGAAGTTCGGCGATCGTAACTGAATGTATTATTTTAATCATATGTTTCACGCACTGTTGATGTATTTTCAATTTCGGATTTCAATTATCTTGGAATTAAAGTGATGATGTAGAAGAGAGAGAATTGAAAGAAAAATTAATTAAATATTGATAAATGTGGGTGGTTGGGTGGTTGGGGTGGTCGCTGATAAACGTAGCCTAATGGGCATAGGTGGTCAACATTGATTTTTTTTTATCTGTCAATATATATGATAAATAGTACACAAAAATTATAAAAAAATAACTAAAATAAAATTTTGTAAAATTGAATTTTTGCAGGTTAGGGTTTTTTAATGAATAATGAATTGGGTGTAATGAATTGTACTCTCTCACTTCTACAATTCTTTTTTAAATTATTTTTAAATTAATAATGTGTAAATACTGACATATCCTTCATTTCTACAATTAGAAAGTTGTATTCAATTCAGATTTTATTGGATTTTTTTTAACTTTAAAAAGTATATAGATTTTGAAAATTCATAAATTATACAAAGAGTTTCACTGATTTTTTTTATTGATTCATATGAATTTAATTAGATTGCGTAATATATATATATATTTTAATTATTTTTATGAATTCTATTGATTTTTCTTATAAAAATTTACATGAACACACTTATATATAAAAAAATTATTTATTTTTGTTTTTTATAAATAATTTTCAAATTTTATTATTTTTTAATAATAATTTTAATAACTTTTCTATAAATAATTTTCAAATTATATTATTTTTTAATAATAATTTAATTTATTAAAAGAAAAACAAGTATATTTTTTATATAATTTTTTAAGTATTATTATTTTTTATAATAATTTAATTATTAAAAAAGAAATAAATATAAATATAATTTTTATTTATTTTTTAAAGTTTTATTATTTTTAATAAAGATTTATGTTATTAAAAGTGAAATCCATGGAAATATCTTTTAATTAAGAAAGATTTTAAATAGTAAAAATTATTTATGTTTTTAGGAAAGAATCCAATAAAATCTATAGAGTTTTAAAATATATAGACTTTTGAATACTTAAATTTATAAAGACTTTTTAAAATCTATATTGAATATTTTTGAACTTTTCAAAATCTTAATTCTCTCATTTTCAATATCACTACTTTAAAAAGTCTTAAAAAATCTTAACAAATTCTCTATTCTCTAAGCTCGTTAATTCTCCTTAATTGTACTCTGAATCCTCCAACCGCCACCATGAGCACCAATGCCAACGCAAGGAAACGACCGGCGCCGGCTCCGTTAAATAATGCTTCTCCGTTGAACAATAGTGTGAATTGGCACAGGCACAGCCTCCCAAACCCTCCGTCCGCCAATGCCAACCCAAGGAAACGACCGGCGCCGCCTCCGTCGAAGACCGCAGCAACTCCATATCCCCAACCGAAGCGCCAGGCGACGATGGAAGAAGAGGATTTTGACGAGGATATATACCTCGAGGAAAACCTGATGCAGTACGAGGAGCGTCGATCTTTTGCCGACAGACTTTCCAAGTGGAAGCGTCCATCGCTTTCCCCTTCCTACCAATCCCAGTCTCAGAACATCGGTAAAACCTAAAACCTCACTTGCGCTACTGCTGCTGTACTACTCTCTGCTCTAACTATGGCACCTTCCTCTTTGTCTTCCATTTTTTGTTATTCTCCTGTTTTGGTTGACAAGATTTGATATATTATTATTTTGTTGCTAGTGAAGTAGAAAGATTGAATTATATGGTGCAATCCAGTATCTCGTCTCATATCACAATACATTAGATATGGAAATGGTGAAGGAATATGCCTAATAATTGTTTTCTTTTGCATCTTTTTCTACGTTGAAGTATTTCAGCAGCTGGAAATTGACTATATTGTTGGAGAGAGCCACAAGGAACTTCTGCCTAATTCCTCAGGTTCAGCTGCAATCATTAGGATATTTGGTGTGACTAAAGAAGGTCGGTTCTCTCTCTCTCTCTCTCTCTCATACATTTTGTTTGTAATGGATTTTGAAGACTTGGATTCAGTAGGCCCTAAAATTATCAAGTTATAGGTGCTGTCTCTATCACTACATGGAATCTTGTGTGCATTTTTATCTTTTTATATTGCATGGATCAAGGAGAGAAGAACTTTTATTCACTCAATCTTGTAAACTGTTATGAGAAGATATTCCTATGGCAAATAAAATGTATGTATGTGACAAAATTCCCAATGTCAGTTCAAATATGGAAAGTCGTTTTATTAAAATATGATGCATTGCTGCGGAGGATTACAACTTCACAAGCCTTAGTGTGAGTAGTACTTGTTTGAGAATTGAAATCTATGGTTAATTCAACATCGCTAGGATTAAAGTTATAACTGAAATGCACAATGTACCCTGATTGAGGAGACCATAATTTGTTCGTTCTTTATATATATATTGTTAAATTCCAAATGGGGGTGTTCAAGTGCGGTCCCACGCCTAGCGCACACACGAGAGCGGGAGCTCGAATATGCACTAGAGAGCCTCAATCTAACTCAAAATCATATGGTACCAAGTAGGAGAACTCCCTAGGCTTATATCATAGACTCCCCTCTCACAATTATTCGATGTGGGACAACTCACAAGTGGCCTTCAACACACCCCATCCACTTGTGAGTCCTAGTCAAAGGGTGGTTATAACCACTCACAAACACGAGAGCGGGAGCTTGAATATGCACTAGAGAGCCTCAATCTAACTCAAAACCATATGGTACCAAGTAGGAGAACTCCCTAGGCTTATATCATAGACTCCCCTCTCACAATTATTCGATGTGGGACAACTCACAAGTGGCCTTCAACACACCCCCTCCACTTGTGAGTCCTAGTCAAAGGGTGGTTATAACCACTCACAAACAGGATCGAAACCTGCTCTGATACCATGTTAAATTCCAAATGGGGGTGTTCAAGTGCGGTCCCACGCCTAGCGCACACACGAGAGCGGGAGCTCGAATATGCACTAGAGAGCCTCAATCTATCTCAAAACCATATGGTACTAAGTAGGAGAACTCCCTAGGCTTATATCATAGACTCCCCTCTCACAATTATTCGATGTGGGACAACTCACAAGTGGCCTTCAACACACCCCCTCCACTTGTGAGTCCTAGTCAAAGGGTGGTTATAACCACTCACAAACAGGATCGAAACCTGCTCTGATACCATGTCAAATTTCAAATGGGGGTGTTCAAGTGCGGTCCCACGCCTAGCGCACACACGAGAGCGGAAGCTTGAATATGCACTAGAGAGCCTCAATCTATCTCAAAACCATATGGTACTAAGTAGGAGAACTCCCTAGGCTTATATCATAGACTCCCCTCTCACAATTATTCGATGTAGGACAACTCACAAGTGGCCTTCAACATATATATATATATATATATATATATATATATATATTATGTGTGTGTGTGTTTTGTGTAAACTGCAACGCTTACTGTTGAGGGTGTAAGACTGTAAACAAATGGTATTGCATTATACGATGTCTTGCAACTGGAACTGGCAGTGATTCTTGTAATTATTACCATTTCTCATGGTAAAGCACATAACCCTAATAAACTTTACTATTCTTTATGACCAGGACACAGTGTTTGCTGTCTTGTACATGGGTTTGAGCCATACTTTTACATCAGCTGTCCTCCAGGAATGGGCCCTGATGATATCTCCCATTTCCATCAAATCCTTGAGGTAGTTTTTCTTCTTGTTATGAATGCTTGCAGAGATTTGGTTTTCAACATAATTGATTTCTTTTTGTTTCTCATCAATTTGGTTGTTTTGACAGGGTCGGATGAGAGAAGCAAACCGAAATGTTAAGGTTCCCAAATATGTCTGTCGCATTGAACTAGTTCAGAGGAAAAGCATTATGTATTATCAACAACAGAATTCTCAGCCCTTTCTTAAAATTGTGGTGGCTTTGCCCACAATGGTTGCCAGCTGCTGCGGTATGAAGTTTATATTTTCACGCTCTTCATCAAGTTTAAATAAGCCTTTATAATTTATTAACTACATTATGGCGAAATATTCTTGAATGTCCCGTAATTCATCATAGAATCATATGTAATGCGGCACAAGTATATCAAGTATTCAAGTACACGATGATATGTAGAATGGTGATAGTATAATTTTGTTTTTTGCTCTGCAATATTATGTTTGTTATTCTATTATCTAAACTTCTACTTGGACAGGTATTCTTGATAGTGGAGTACAAATTGATGGAGTGTTCATGAAGGATATTATGACGTATGAGAGTAATGTTCTTTTTGCTCTTCGTTTCATGATTGATTGCAATGTAGTTGGGGGCAATTGGATTGAAGTTCCTCGTGGAAAATATAAGAAGGCAGCAGGAAACCGCTCCTATTGTCAGTTAGAGTTTGATTGCATGTATCCTGATGTATAGAGAATTAGTAGTGTCTCATCATTGAATCCATTGTTATCCCAAAGATGTAAAATTTTGAAAACGAATTTTTTCCTTAACAAAGTATTCTAGTTATTCAGATTTGATCAGCCATGGGCCTGAAGGGGAATTCTCAAAGATGGCTCCATTTCGCATATTAAGTTTTGACATTGAGTGTGCTGGTAGGAAAGGCCTTTTTCCTGAGCCCACTCATGATCCTGTCATCCAAGTTCGTTTCTTGCAATCTCTAAATATGTATATTTGTTGCCTTACTTGCTTGAATCCCAGTCTGATTTTCTTTAGGTTGTTTTCTAGATAGCAAATCTGGTAACCTTACAGGGAGAAGATCAACCATTTGTTCGGAATGTGATGACACTCAAGTCTTGTTCACCAATTATTGGTGTTGATGTTATGTCATTTGATACGGAAAAGGAGGTTTTTCTAGCCTGGAGGGTAATGTTCTTGGCACTTTTATGATAAACAAAATGTTAGTTTGACCAGAGTCAAGCAATAGCAAATGTTGTTTCCTTCAAACTTCTATCAGTAACTTCCATTTTGTAAAGCTGCTGATTTTGTGCCATTGATTTCCTGGATAACTCAGTAACAGAACTGCCTTTCTTGGATAACTCAGTAGTACATCTGCACGTGTTTCCTGTTTACTTTATACATTTATTTTGCCCGTACTTTCAGATTTGCGGTGAACCTTTCTACTAATTGTGCTTATATTCACTATTTATGTTGTCTTTACTTTCATATGTTCAATGCCATCAAAGTTTGTATGACTTATAGGCTGCAGAATTTGGATGACGGATCCTCAAGCTACTTACAAAGATGATTATTGTGAAAAATAGTTTTGTTGAGATACAGGGAGATTTCGAAGTGGAAGGGAATATTAAGATTCTTTTATCCTACACATTTTATTTTACCATGGAATATGATGTTAATTGAGATTGTGCCTTCTTTCATATGATATTTATTTTTGTTTCCTTTATTGAGTAGCACGGCAATTGACCTTATGTCCAAACTAATATATTTCATCTTAACTTTTTATCTTCCAAATTCAGGACTTTATTCGTGAAGTGGACCCAGATATTATAATTGGCTATAACATCTGCAAATTTGATTTACCATATCTCATTCAGGTTATATCTCTACAGTATTCCTTTAAATTTAGATATCATTCTAATCGTTTGAATTTTTTTTACCTGCTGGTGCCATCCAAACTCCAAAAATGATAAGTTTTCATAGTTTTCAAACTATACATTGATTGTACAATTTGTTTTCTTCCATGGCAGAGAGCTGAAGTGTTAGGGATAGCTGAATTTCCTATACTTGGACGCATGCATTTAACCAAGTCCCGTGTCAGAGATGCAAAATTTTCATCAAGGTCACCAAATAGTTTCTCATTTCCTATCTTTCCAGTTTCAACTATCAAATCATTTTATTTCTTTCACTGATCACTTTGGTTTTGTTTCTCATAATGTTCTTGCTTTGACTAGTAAGTTCATTTTATAATTGGAATTGTACTTTTTCCATCTTGATCATGTTACTACTGATGATAGAGTGAAGAAGATTGGAAAAGAAAGAATATAAATTATAATATTGAAAAACCAAATACCTCAAATGAGGTGCACAGAGAATATCTCTGCTGCCACAGCCTAAGCTGCAATAAACCCTAATAATTCTGATGTCCCTCCCCTAATGAAAGGCCTACGCTTATATAGATATTAATTAAACCCTAATTAAAGCCAAAGAACAAAGCCAATTAATTAAATATAATAACTTCCAATATAATAACTAAATTAGATAATTAATTAGCCAATTCCAGCGGGCATGTTGCTATCAATTGCTCCTCTCGGTGAAACAGCCTTGTCCTCAAGGTTGAACTCAGAAAATTGCTCCCGCTCTAAATGGAACTTGAAGTGACCCAAAATTTCATCATGTTCTTCGATGGCGTGGACCCTCCCTTCTCCTGGTGATAAGGGAACTATAAGGGAATGTGGTGGACTATAAACCACCTCAAACAGTGTTGTGCCTGCAGTTTTAAAAAGGTCCCACCAGAATGAAATCGAGAAGAGGAGTTCTCGACCAGAATCTATCGACGACACTATCCCGTGTAATCGCACAATTCCTCGCAACAAGCTATAGTGCTTCGGATCCGGCCTGCCTTCCTCGAGACCTCCAATAATTTTGGCTAGCCCTGAATTCATTCCAACCTCCTTTTGTAGCCGGCTCCAATCCATCCACCGAGGTATTGATACGGCTGCCAACTTCAATTCCTCATCCCCTCGTGTAAGTGCAGAATCAAATTCCTCATCCTGTCGTGAAAGTGCAGCATCCGCCCAATTCTGTTCTGCAGGAGTGGTCAATGGAGTTGCGGTCTGGTTTCCTGTGAAGGGAGGATTATTTTCGGTCATGGTAGGGTTTTCGCTTGTGGCCGTTAATGGTGGGGTAGGTGTTATCATTGATAATTTTGCCATAATGGCTTCGAACATCACCTTGTGCTCCACCATCGTCTTCTGAATGTCTCCAACCGATTTCTGCAGCCCGGAAAATTTCTCTTCGAAGTCCGCTTGCATCCCCACAGCCCTCTTCTCTATCTCATCAACCCTCTTCTCTATCTCATCGATTCTTCCATCTCTCGTCATCTTCCATCCCCACAACCCTCTTCTCTATCTCATCAACCATCTTCTCTATCTCATTGATTCTTCCATCTCTCGTCATCTTCCACGCTCACAGCACCACAGAGAATATCTCTGATGCTAGCCTAAGCTGCATAAACCCTAATAATTCTGATCCCTCCCCTAATGAAAGGCCTATGCTTATATAAATATTAATTAGACCTAATTAAAGCCCAAGTACAAAGCCTATTAATTAAATATAATAACTTCCAATATAATAACTAAATTAGATAATTAATTAGCCAATTCCAGCTGGCATGTTGCTATCAACTACACAACACAAAAGCTTGGAAAACAAAAATTGCATAGAGAATCTGAATTTTAATAAAACAGTATATGAAGGGAAAAATAGTTCTAATCATTATGCCAAGATAGAGTGTTATACGTAATGTCTGTGACCTATTACTTGAAGCATTTTCTGTCTCATTAGCCAATATGTAAATCCTTTACAATTGACAGTTCAGTAATATTCAATCCATAAACCGTCAAAGCTGAAATAGTAGGCCGAGTAGAATTTTATACACCTATTCCTCTATTCAAATTGGCCTCGTGATTCCTGGTACTTTTGGTGGACAATATTTGAAGACATGAAATGGGTTTTGAGTTCTTACTTCATAACTTGTCTAAATCAACTAACTGGCGGGCTGCAGACAATTAGGGACAAGGGAGAGTAAAGAAGTTGCAATTGGGGGGAGAGTCCAATTTGATCTGCTACAGGTTTTACCCCCACATGAAACTGCCGTATGATATTCATTGTAGTAATAAGGATACAGGAATGATCACTTTCTGGTTCTTGTAGGCTATCCAAAGGGATTACAAGTTAAGTTCTTATTCACTCAATTCTGTTTCTGCGCACTTTCTGAATGAGCAGGTGAGTTTTGTTCAACTTATTCAGACAATTGTTGTTTTATTGTCTGAATAAGTTTTACCTGTTTCTGTTTTTGGTTTATTGATTATGTTTGAGTTTTCTATTATAATCTGTTTTGATAAATGTGCAGAAAGAGGATGTACACCATTCAATTATATCTGATCTTCAGAACGGGAATTCAGAAACCAGGAGGCGACTTGCTGTATATTGTATGAAGGTGAATGCACCCCTAGTTTTATTGGAATTACTAATTTCGTTGTCTTGTACCCTTGTTTCATTACGGGCATGTTATGCATGTCGTTGTCATATTTTCTGTGTTAACGTAAGCAAAATAATGTATGCTATGCCCCAGTTACAAACTTTTCATGCTTGTCCTTTTTATTTTATTTGCGCTGGTAAACTATTTAGGTTATGTCTCAACTCTCAATCTGGGTACTAACAAGGCTCCATTTTGTGTCATTTTGTTAAACTTTTTCCTGTAGTCATATATTTCCCCCTTTCTCTTTTTCCTCATCTTGTATCATTATTCACTGGGAGTTATTTTTAGACCCCTTTCTATTTTACTTGGTTGACAGAAAATTAGTTGGATGCCTTTATTTATAGAGTTATTGAATATTTTCAGTTGTATGAAAATATAATTACCGAGTGTCCTGACATAATATAGTATAAAAGAGTAGATCAGGAAAATATATCTCAACAAAGAAAAACCACGCTCCAATTGCATGAAAATATATTTTATAACAGATTTTCAAGAAAACTAATTGAATAAAATTATTTAGGGCATTAACAGCACCAGGAATTTTTTTGACTTGACCTGTGGGATTTCCAACTAATTATTCTGTTGGAATGTCGGGGACAAATCATCTATGAAGACAAGAATTTTCTATGGATCCACCAATATCAAGCCACCTTCTTAATGTTTTTAAATAGTTATCATGAACTGTGGCTATATTAATCAATAGTTGAATCTTAACAAATTCCAATGAGAAAAATTAGTCTGACAAAGAAAACTCTTGCTCGTTTTGTAGGATGCTTACCTTCCACAACGTCTTCTGGATAAGTTGATGTTCATTTATAATTATGTAGAGATGGCTCGTGTAACTGGTGTTCCGATCTCGTTTCTACTTTCCAGAGGACAGAGCATTAAGGTGCGTCAGAGCTCTACACCTTATGTTAGATAATTACAGGGTAGGCTGAAAGATTATGAACTGCAGATCTAATTCTAACTTTCATCTCAGGTGCTATCTCAGCTTCTACGAAAAGCAAAACAAAGGAATCTAGTTCTGCCAAATGTGAAACAGACTGGATCTGATCAGGGATCCTATGAGGGTGCAACTGTAAGTGTTAAACTTTTGTTATCTGGACATGCAATTGTATAAATTCACAAAAAGATACTTAAGCCAAAAGTCGCTCCACATCACCCTTAGTAGATAAAAAACGTGGGCTAATTAAACAGAAAAGATGATAGTATCTATTCTCTTTGGTCATGCATAAGGATTATTAAGCATTATGTTTTCTGAGTCTGATAATGTAAGACTTGAATACAAAACACTGCAACGGCTCTCACCAGACAACTAGCTTCCGTGATAGAGCAATTAATTATCAAGTCCACGTTCATATGCTTCACTCTTATTCCGGATAATAGCTTTAAAAAAATGTATCTGTTACTGTTACCCTGAATTTGTGATTGGTAGGGAGCTCAGTATTAGAACTTGAAAAGTTTTCTTTCTTCAGTAGGAGATCTTGGAAATAATGATAATCACTGAAGGCGGAATGTGTATTAGAACTTGAACAGTTCTCATCACATGGAAGTCAAGACCATGGTTAAACAATTGTTTGATTTTTTTTTCTTTTACTTTCTTGCTTGTACTATGGGCGTATTGAGCTTCATCCAGTTGAAAACAAGGCTTGATGTCCGTTTTAACATCAACATAAAAGAATTGGACGGGCAGGGATGCAGCTTTCTTTATAAAGGCATTAGAAAGAAATTGTAGACATAATTGACCGATAGATAAATATTAAGTGATAGAAAGTTTAATGCAGTACAGTAAGTATACGTTTCTGTTAGCATGTACGGTTTTGTCACATATTGTTACTTCCTGACTTAATATGCAACGCTGTGTTGAGAGGTTGACACTTGGTGGACAAGAAATTAAATAATTTTTGATAGGAAAATAATTATATATGCAGGTTTTGGAAGCCAGAGCAGGTTTCTATGACAAGCCTATTGCAACGTTGGATTTCGCATCTTTATATCCTTCCATTATGATGGCATACAACTTGTGTTACTGTACACTGGTAAATACGTTTTCTTCAGTTCATTATTTATTTTTGTTAGTTAAGGGTGGCTGGCAGTTGTTACATGGTATTGTCAACTCCTTTGAGATATCCATGTACTAAAGTTGTATATTTACTCCCTCTTATTATTACATTTACATAGGTGACTTCTGAAGATGCCCATAAACTTAATTTGCCTCCAGAATGTGTCAACAAAACTCCATCTGGTGAAATATTTGTCAAATCGAATTTACAGAAGGTTATTTTTTTTATCTGTTCTCAAATTTTATGTTGCAAATATTGGAGTTCTCGTCAGTCGTAACTCGTAACGCTTAAGTTTCATTTCCCTTTTGTCCTAATGATTAACTTTAATGTCAGGGAATACTCCCAGAAATTCTTGAAGAACTTTTGTCTGCACGGAGAAGGGCTAAAGCGGATTTGAAGGTCATCAAGTTATTTATTTATTCTTATTAATGCACTATATATATATGCTTTCTTTTTCAACTTGAATGTCTTTTTCTTGAGTGGGCCCCGTTTTGCTACACAAATGACATATAAATTGTCCATACAAAATCCATTCAACTGTTTGAAGTCTCAAACCTCTTGTTTCAACTTGACATTGATGATCAGTTATCAATATCACATTTTTTGTTAATCTGAAATGTTCTCAATACCTGGTAATATTTTTAAACGATCAGTAATCAATGTAACATATTTTTGTTGATCTGAAATGTACTCTATACCCGGTAATATTTCCGTGCTTGATAAATACTCACAAATAACCTTTGGCCTTTGGGCTTGTATCTGCATTTGGCTTATACAGATCTTGTATTTGATTGTCCTACTTTGATGCAAAAGTGAGTCATACGAATTTCTATTTGATCATCTGTGCCAAAAAGTAATGTACTTAGGTTGCAGTTAATGTATCAATTCAATTTTATGTTCATAGGCTCTGGATGCATTTAAAAATCAGGTTACTCTCACTGTTGTTAATTACTCCCTCCGTCCAAAAATAGATGTCATACTTTTCTGGGCACGGAGTTTAAGAAAATTGTTAATTTTTTATTTTTTAAGTAAAAGGTAAAGGGTAAAAATGTATTTGTAAAGTGAAAAGGAAAGTAGTTGTGGGTAAAGTTAAAAAAGTAGGTGGATAAAGTAGAATAAAATTGTATTTAAAAATGAAAAAGTTAAAATACTTATTTTCTTTTTTGGGATGTGTCAACTAATGTTGGACACCCCGAAAAGGAAAGTATGTCAACTATCTTTGTACTGAGGGAGTACAATTTAACTCTTTGATGACATCTGGAGATAATAGCATGTTACTAATTTGTTTTAATGTTTTATTTTATCATGTGACTGAAGTATTGTATTTGTACTGAATTACTAATTCACGTTTAGCTTGTAGTTATGCTTTGTAAATAATTACTCTTTAGATAAAGAACACCCAGTTATTTCAAATGGTGACAATCAAGGAATAAGGGCATGCCTTTATTTGAAAAAAACTATTGACGACACTGAATGAATATATCTGATCAAGAGTTTGTGCTGTCAGATCCGGATACTGGACTTATTATTGAGAGTCTGGACCATTTTCCTGAGGACATGACTGGTTTTGATTATGCTGTGTTTAGTGGATATGTCCATAAAGTGGGACTTTGAGTGTCATTTAATATACTTAATATATCGCTTAAGCTTATTAATTATTTTACTAACAAAATGATCCAACTGTATGATTTGATAGGAAGCAAAGGATCCTCTTGAGAAAGCTGTGTTAGATGGTCGGCAACTGGCTTTAAAGGTAAATCCTATTTTAACATGTTTTCATGTGTTCACTACCTTTTGGATTTATCAGGAAATTCTGATAAGTTAGTGATTTGTTATCTGATTGTTTTCCCAGATAAGTGCAAATTCTGTATATGGATTTACTGGAGCTACAGTTTGTCAGTTACCTTGTTTAGAGATATCTTCGAGTGTTACAAGCTATGGTAATAAATCAAAGACCCCTGAATGGATGATTTTGATAATTTACGTCTAATTACTAAATAGAGTTGACATGATTCTTAATGTCATCTGATCTTATTGATTGATTTCCGAAGGACGCCAAATGATTGAACACACCAAAAAACTTGCGGAAGATAAATTTTCCTTGCTCGGGGGCTATGAGCACAGTGCGGAGGTATTTCATCCATCATCATTCTCATGATACATTTATTAGCATGACGAGAGAATTTTTTATATTGACACTTTTCTGTTTTATTATATGCACGACACAAATCGATATGCTTCTTTTATATTGTTTGGCAATAAAGTTAAAATCTGATAATTGCAAACACATTTTGCTTTACACTATTTTGCAAGTGCAGATGAATGGTATTAATGGAATTCCTTTAGTTCTGACTGTTACTTGCTGACGTTGTATGTTATTTTCTACTATAATCTGAGATCTAGACAGTTTTTCTTTAGGTAAAAATGTTAAGGCTTTTAATGAACAATGAAGAAAGAATATTTTTGGAAAATATCTTTCTTAATGGAATCTTTGTTTTTACTTCCCATTTCCTTTCTTAGGTATTGATATGATATTAGTATATTACTCTTTGCGATCAGACTTGCATTATTATACTGTATTTTTTTTTTAATCTCATTGTGTCTGATGATGCTCACTCTATAATCTGTAGTTCCTGGCTTGGGTAATAATTTATGATATGAGTATAGTTAATGATTGTGACATTTTGAAAAAGGGACACATAGTTACCTACATACTTACACAATAGTTATCTACATAGTTACACAGTAAAACTATCACAATAACTAAAAAAATTGTGCCTTATTTATAGGGGCATTTATTAGATACCTTCATTAGTATCTATCACGGTATCTAATATCAGTGCCCTTCTCTGTAATTTTGAAACCCAAATTGCCCATTATCCTTACTACCCCTTTTTTATAATTTTGAAAACCAATTTCCCCTTATCCTGATAATTTCTAATTTCCTATATTATTTTTTGGTGTCAGATCATATATGGAGATACAGATTCAGTGATGGTTCAATTTGGCGTGTCCTCGGTTGAAGCAGCCATGAACTTGGGTAGGGAAGCTGCTGATTATATCAGCGGGACCTTCATCAAGGTAAGTTTGCTTATTGGCTTTTTTCCTTCACCTTCTCATTTATCACGATCACTAAACTCATCTAAGCTAACAAGAAACTGAAGTATATGAACTGGGTGACAGGAGTTGTGTGATTTGGTTACTTGACCAAAATGTTCTCGCTAGTCGCTACCATGTATATAATCCACTTATTGCCTTATTCTAAAGTTCAGTTCAAACAAAATTATTTCAATATATAGTATTTATGATCTTTTTTTTTTAAATGCCTCAGCATATTTATTACATATTTTAAATTATTTCTGCATTCATATTACTCATGTCCCAGAAAAGTTAACATATGTTCCTTTTCAGTCTGTCCTTGATAAGTTCGCACAACTCAAATGGAAATAAATCTCACAATCCTCACCCTCACTTTATAATTTACACCTCATGTCATTACTTTTTTCAATAACCCTCACAATCCCTGATTGTCATAAAGTTGATTTACCAGTTTTGCCCCTACTTTGCTGACTCATTAAACAAACAGACCATTTCTTGATTCAAAAAATTCACCACATACTTTTGAGGGACGGAGGGAGTATTTGTATAACTTCTGCCTTTTCTTTAGTTTGTTAGCCTTCATGTTTCACTTATTATCAAGTTGTTACATAATGTTTGATTCCCATTAAATAGCTTTCTGAATGCAACACTACTAATTTAATTCTTTTGTTTAGTACGTTGCCCTTTGTATTGTTTAGCAGGTCAATGAACTCTCCGGATTTATTTGAGATTTACCCTGAAGAATAGTGCTTAGTGTTTTCATATTCATTGTCAACTTTATATGTTTTTTTTTTATCTTTACATTTTTCTTTGTATCAATTAATTTTCATCCATCTATGCTTCTCTCCTTCCACCCTTGCTTTCTTCTATCTTCATTTGCCTTCTCTTTTATCTTTCTTATTGTTGTGTTCCTTGCAGCCTATAAAATTAGAGTTTGAGAAGGTTTACTATCCCTACCTTCTAATTAGTAAAAAGAGGTATGCTGGTCTCTACTGGACAAACCCAAATAAATTTGACAAGATGGACACAAAAGGTGAGCCATTCTGCTCATTCTACTTCTGTGTGAAAATTCGTTGTTCCTCTTCCGTTCAATTTTTTTCATTGATGTCACTAGTTTACCATAGTGGCTGTTCTATAGTATTAGAATTTTTCTGGAGCTTCATTTATTACCCCCACTCCTTTCTTAGGTATTGAAACCGTTCGGAGGGATAATTGTTTGCTGGTCAAGAACCTCGTGACTGAATGCCTCAACAAAATACTGATAGACAAAGATATCCCTGGAGCAGTGCAGTATGTCAAGAACACCATCTCAGATCTCCTTATGAATCGAATGGATTTATCTCTTTTAGTTATCACCAAGGTAAGAAACTAGATCCGGAAAATTACTCGGACATTTTTGTCTGCCTTGTGATTTTTTTATCTGTTTGATTGTAGTATTGATTATTCCTTCCCTACCATTTCGTTTCAATAGGGTCTCACAAAAACAAGAGAGGACTATAAAGTTAAAGCAGCGCACGTGGAGCTTGCTGAACGAATGCGCAAGGTTGAGAATGAATCATTTATTTGATTAAATTTTGCATTAATATAGTTAATGTTGAAAATCAGGTTATTCTATGATGATCATTTTGACACTGCGCAAATGGTCTCTTGCATTCAACATTACCTTCTGAAATACTGGAATGAATATAAAATAAAATGTGTATGAGTAGACATTCATATGGCATAATTTATGTCATGATTTGACCACAAGTTTAGCTATATGCTATTTAGATTACATCTTGGTGACATTAGAGCTGTCTGCACAAACCTTTTCATTGAAAATTGTTATGGATGGCACTGCCCTTTTTTATACAAATTAAAAAATATATGATTTTGGACTCAGCCATTGATCTGATTACATCTCTGTAGGTATAATCTCGATTTTCTTATAAGTTATAATCTCTCAAAACTTAAGGTTTCATCTAGGTTCTTCTATAACTGCAGTGTCACCCTCCTATTCAGTTCTTAGTTAACCATCCAGATTCCAGAAGTAACATACATTGTATTTCAATCAATATTTGTTCTATTCTATAATTCTTTGCTAAGAATTAGTTTTTAACCTTTAGCATTAAGTTAATTACAGAAGGAAGCTATTCTTGCACTCCCTCAGTCCCTCCTTCCGACAAAGAGAAGTATCTTCTCCAATGATTTTAATATTTTTGTTTAGCATCATTGTTCTGGTGACTTTATTTTCCACCTCTAAAGAAAATCCTGTAATGTTGAATATTGATTACAGTAGTAGTCATAGAAGGTTAATTCCTCTGCCTCAGATTAATTTTTCACTATAAATGCAGACAGATCATTCTTGTGATTTCAATTTGAAGTTTAACCCTAAATTTTCGTCATTTTCACTATCTTTTTGTAAAATATTTTTTTTTCCCTTTTTTATCTGACAAAAAGAGAGATGCTGCTACCGCTCCAAGTGTCGGGGATCGAGTACCTTACGTCATTGTAAAAGCAGCGAAAGGTGCCAAGGTATGTTCTCTTTGATATATCTGTTATTGTACTAGAATATGATGCATAAAAGCTGACAAGGTTATGATCAACAGGCTTATGAAAAATCAGAAGATCCCATCTTTGTGTTAGAAAACAACATTCCTATCGATCCCCATTACTACCTTGAAAATCAAATTAGCAAGGTTTGTAAGGCAACTTTATGATTTTCTTAGTTTTGCCGAATCCTGTCGACTATTATTTACAGTGTTCTCGTTGCAGCCATTGCTGAGGATCTTTGAGCCCATCTTGAAGAATGCTAGTAAAGAGCTTCTTCAAGGAAGTCATATGAGATCTATTTCCATCTCCAGCCCCTCAAACTTTGGCATCATGAAGTTTGCTAAAAAGCAACTAACTTGCATTGGATGCAAGGCTTTGATTAGGTAAAGCTCAAGTGTTATTAGCTTCTTCCTTTGTTTCATTCATGGCGAACACTGAACAAAACACATCATTGGCTTTTCCCAATAAACAAAATTTCTCCAATCGGCATTCCAAAAGGACTCTCATCATATAACCTACAGTATATTTAAAAAAAAAATCACTCTAGCCCCAATCACACTGAGATTCTTCTTGTTTCCTAAAACAACTTTTGTCACTATTCCAAAAAGTTGACATAGTTTTTCTGGACTGTGTTTCTCCTATCTTCTGACTTCTCTATCTGACACGCTTGATATTTTCTGTCATAGATACTCTTATTAGTTATTGTACCATGTTATAAAGATTCAGTACTAACTATGTTTAATCCCCTGGTCTAGTAATTCGGATCATACTCTATGGTCTAGTAATTCGGATCATACTCTATGCCCGCACTGCAAAGGAAGAGAAGTTGAACTTTATTCCAAGTCCGTAGCTAATGGTATGCATATACTTATGTCCCATGTCTTGTATGTGTACACCTCTCTTCAATTTATATTTTAGTGGACAGAACATTCTAAGTACTCAAGCTATTCATAACATGTGTTTTTTTTTCCAGTCGTTGATTTAGAGGAGCTTTTTGGTAAGCTATGGACACAATGCCAGGAGTGTCAAGGATCACTTCATCAGGACGTGCTTTGCACTAGGTTAGATATTTTCTTTCAAATTTAGTAAATAATTGTTTTCGTCTCCTTGATTATCCCCAAGATTATCCCCAAAACTGATAGAGAGGGAAGAAGATTGTAAAAGAAAGAATAGAAAATATAATATTGAAAAACCAAATAACCCAAACGAGGTCCACAGAAAATATCTCTGATGTGTCCTCCCTAATGAAAGACCTACCCTTATATAAATATTAATTAAACCCTAATAAAGCCCCAAGAAGAGAGCCCATTATTAATAATTAACTAAACCATAATAAATTAATTACTCCAGCGCTATCAGAAACTATTTTTCTGGCTAAGACCTTAATTCACACGTTGTTATACTAATTTTCATGTGATTATACAAGGTGTGCAAAGGTGTGCATGATTTGACTTTGACCTTTATTTCTCCATTTTTCCTCCATATATTTGCATTTTAGCTTTATTAAGTGAATATCTTTGCAGTCGAGACTGTCCAATATTTTATAGGAGGAAAAAAGCACTGAAAGATATCGCAGAAGCTCAGGTGCAATTAGACCGGTGGAACTTTTGATATTGGAAGAAGATACTTACATTCTCCGAATATTCGACGACCCTAGTAATAGTGTAATACCCTGTGATTACGTATGTTTAGTGGTCAGCGCAAAAACATTCGACGCTTTTCAAAACTTAGTTTTTGGCTGAATAACTGATAAGCTGTTACTGGGATTTACTAACCACTTTGATTGAAACACTTTGATTCCTGTTATCTTGTAATTTCTCCGGAAAAAAAAATGCATTTTTAAGCTCTTGTATTATTTGAGGCGTTACATATATAATCCATGAAGCTGATAAATATCAAACTTCTTCAGTCATGACTATGAAGCTGATAAATATCAAACTTCTTCGGTCATGAATAAGCACCTTTATTTGCAGTAAAATAATTTACAATAAAGGAAAATTAGCAATATGTTTCTGAGTGCCTAGTTACAAGAAATTGAGACATTTTAAGTCGTGATTCTCTAATTAGCAATATATTTCTGAGTGCCTAGTTACAAGAAATTGAGACATTTTAAGTCGATGATTCTCTTATATGAATATATTTCTGAGTGCCTAGTTACAAGAAATTGAGACATTTTAAGTTGTGATGATTCTCTATCAACCGTAAAGTCGTAGTCGAGTGGTGATGGGCTGACGGCACAAGGGACACGAATATAAGGTTGCACCACAATTTATGACATCTTCCTTTTCAAGTAGGTGTTTAAGAAGATACTTACATTCTCCGGATATTTTCCTCTTAAAGGGTCGTTAGAATGTTCAATACAATGCCAATAAAAACACACGTCCCCTGCCAGACCTTTAGTATTTTTAATTGTCTTACGCAGGGAATCGAAGACATCTGTCCCTTGTCAGACCTTTATTATTTTTAATTGTCTTATGCAGGGAATCGAAGACATCACAAATGTTGTGCATTGCCGAAAGTTGGTCGAACCTAGAATAGGCGATGTCTTCTTCCATGAACGAATTTTCATCTCTCGATTCAAAATCAGTAACCTTAGGTTGGTAGAATCTGGATTTGTCTATCAAAGATCCATTCAATGTGATCTCCCAAGTTTGTTTGCTTGCCAGGCTGCGTCGATCTATGAAAATCCACCCCAAAGAAAGAGACAATAATTTTGTTGATCCCTTAAAATGGGTCAAGTCTCGATTTGGTTAACTAAAATGAGTCGGTTTCAATTTAGTCTCTTAAATCATAAAAATTTAGACAATTTAGTTCAATTTGATCGAAAATTCAAAAAAGACACGTGGACTTCTTTCCGGTGAAATTTGATGACAAGGCGCCACGTGGATTTGCCAACGTAAGCATCACCTTAATCGATTTGGTCCACTAATAAAGGTCCGTTTCAGTTTACTCTCTTAAATCAAAAAATTTAGTCAATTTAATCCAATTTGATCGTAAAATTTAATCTTTCACTGTGAAAAAGACATTATATACATGGAGAATCGTACTTGCTATTTTTTCACAAATAAGATTAATTATTATTAAAATTTGTTGGAACATTTGAGTATTTAAAACTTAAAACACATAAAACAAGCTTTCTAATTAAATATTTTATTATTTTTTATTAACTTTTTTTCAATTTATATTAGGTAATATTAGGGTACGATAAATGGGAGTAGATGGTGTGGCTATAAAATTACGATACATTATACACCAAAATCTAAGTTAAATATAAAAGATATTCATTTTAAAAATAAATAATCATCATTAAACAATTAAAAATCATCAATTCTTAAAATCATTATGGAGTAAAAATATAAATTATCATTTAGTAAGATATTCATTATATATCAAAGTAATCTTCATTAAGAATACATTATAATGAATATTAAGTGTACAATACTCCGTACACTATGTTGCACGGTAGAAATTGCCCTACAAAATATATAAAACTAGGATAGTACTTTAGGTTTGATTTAATTTTATATGAATTAATTCATTAATTTCTATAATTGAAAATGATGATATGTATTTATTAAAAAAATGGTTAATATTAGAAAACTGCCCTATAAAATAATAAGGAAAAAGTATACGTGTATTTATTATATAACTGTTAGAGTTGCCCCAATCTTGGATTCCCCCTTTATATTAATAAATTTAAATCAATTATTAATGATTAATAATTATAATTATTAGTTCTTTATGTTAGAATATCCCACATCATCGGTTGGATAAAGGACTTCAGGCTCACATATAAGTTAGACAACCTTATCACTTTAACAAGACTTTTTAAGGTGTATACTGGCCCAACTTTGATATGGTATCAGAGCAGGCCCAACACGATGTGGGGCCCCGATCGATTGAATTTCCGACTGTGGGCATCCCTGCCGATGAAATTTCCGGCCACGAGTAATTCCGATGGAATTTCCGGCTTACTCGTGAGGGGGAGTGTTAGAATATCTCACATCGATTGGATAAAGGACCTCGGGCTCAGATATAAGTTGGACAACCTTATCACTTTAACAAGGCCTTTTAAGGTGTATCCGCCACGAGTAATTCCGATGGAATTTCCGTCTTACTCGTGAGGGGGAGTGTTAGAATATCACACATCGGTTGGATAAAAGACCTCGGGCTCACATATAAGTTGGACAACCTTATCACTTTAACAAGGCCTTTTAAGGTGTATACTGGCTCAACTTTGACACTTTATTAATAACTTGTTCTTTATTAATTATAATTAATATATTTTTATTAATTTATAATTAAATTTTACTAATTATTAATAATTGATTTCAATTTATATATATATATATATATATATATATATATATATATATATTAGGCTCAACTTTGACACTTTATTAATAACTAATTCTTTATTAATTATAATTAATATATTTTTATTAATTTATAATTAAATTTTACTAATTATTAATAATTGATTTCAATTTATTAAAATAATATATATATATATATATAAACAATAAAACACTTAATTGAAAAATGTGTTTTATTAGATATAAGTTCTAAATATATAAATAAATTTTTCAATAACTAAGGATAATAATTACTAAAATACTTAATAAAAAAGTTATTTTATTTTTAAATTCAAAATGTTAATTTTAAAAAATGATATTTATATGTAACTAAAATTAAGAGGGGTGTATTCAATTGGGATTTCATTGAATTTTTTTGGACTTTAAAAAGTCTATGGAGTTTTATTGATTTGGAAAATCCATGAAGTCTATACAGAGTTTGACCGACTTTATATATGGATTTTCATAGAGTCTGATAGAATTTTTTTTTATAGATTTATGTAAATTTTCATTTGGTAAATTAATTTTTAAATATTTTATTTATTGATTTAAATAGATTTTTATAAATTTTAAACTAGTAAAATATATAATTAAAAAATAGTTATATTTTTTAAAATAACTTGATAAATAAATTTAATTATTTTTATAATTGTTATACAAATATAATTTTTTACTAAATAAAAAATTATTAATTTGAATTCGCACAAATCGAATTTTTTTGAAATAGCTGCAAGACCAAAAGATAGTGAAAAAATCGAAAGCTTTTTTTTTTAAGTTACTCCCAGATACATGACTTACGTACCCGACTCAACATTCTTTGAAAACAATCAATCGAGGGAGGAGAATTGACATTTCAATCTTGTGAACTAATCGAGACCAACAAAATTGGAAAAAAAAAATTAATAATTTTAATATTAATTTTATTATAGTATTTTTTTTATTTTTTTCATGTTATCTAATTTTATTATTAATTCTATTATGTTTTTATATATATTTTTATGTTTTATTATTTTTAATAATAAATTAATCAATTAAAATAGAAATTTATAGAAATCTCACGTATTTAGGAGAGATTTCAAAAGATGAAATTATTTTGTATTTTGAAGATGAAATCAATTAAAATCCATAGACTTTTAAAATCCATTGACTTTTGAATATCGATAGATTTTTAAAGACTTTTTAAAATCCATATTGAATACCTCAAGATTTTACTGGACTTTTAAAAATCCGGATTGAATACCCGTAGACTTTAAAAGTCCATAAAAATCCTACAGAGTCTTGATTGAATATACCCTCCTAATACTATTAATTACAATATGATCTCGATTGTAGTAAGTGATCTACTTGGTTAAAATCATCTCTTTTAAAACAAAATTGATTAAATCTTTTCTTTATACAATATTTTTTTTAGTGAATATTTAAATTTTTTTGGACTAAACTTAAACTAACGTTTTTTAATGGACCAAATCGGTCAAGGTGATGCTTACGTGGCATATCCACGTGGCACTTGGCCAGTAAATTTTACCGGAAAGAAATCCACGTGTCTTTTTAAAGCGAAAATTTGAATTTTCTGGTAAAATTGGACTAAACCGACTACATTTTTGTGATTTAAGAAATTAAATTGAAACTGACCTATTTTAGTGGACTAAATTAGGGCTGACATACCGTACCATACCGTATCGAAATGACCATACCGATACCGTACCGAAAATTTCGGTATCGAAAAAATCTATACCGATATCGTACCGAAAATTTCGGTATACCGATTATCGAAATACCGAAATTTCGATATCGAAAAAATTCATACTGATACCGTACCGAACTTTCGGTATACCGAAAATATCGATATACCGAACCATATCGATTTTTTTTATCGAATTATACCGAAATATTCAATATACCGAATTATACCGGTGTCTTTTGGCATATCGAAGTATATATATACCGAAATATCGAACTATATCGACAATTTTCGGTATATCGGTATATACCAAAATACCGAAATCTCAAAATTTTCATACAGATACCGTACCTAAATGTATCGATACGGTATCATACCGTACCGAAAATTTCAATATGCCGATTTTTTTTTATTTTTCGACATTTTTCAGTACGATAAGTTCGGTATTTCGATATTTCGATATTATTTCCCACCCCTAGACTAAATCGAGGCTTGACAACTTTTAAGGGACCAACAAAAGTTTTTTCTCTCAAATAAATAAAAAAGAGGGTACATGGAATCCTAAGTGAAGTTTTGTTAATAGCGAAGACATAGAATGACTACGTTCGTTCTTCCTAGTTCAGGGGGCCTAATTTTGGTCTCTTGCATTCAAAATTACCTTCTGAAATACTTGTTGAGATTGTCACGAAACCGAGAAGAAGGTGAAACAGAGCCAAGCAGCGCCCGCTGCTCGTGAGCAGCGCCAGCAGGAAGGTGTCCAATGCCCGCTGGAGGAGACCAATTTTTGGGCAGATGGTCTGCCAAGCTTTTTGCCTTGTACAGCGCCCGTCGTATACCTACAGCACCCGCTGGAAGGTGTCCAGCGCCCGCTGGAGGAGTCCAGCGCCCGCTGAAACTCCCAGGCGTGATATTTTTGGTAAAATCCTATTTTTGGTCCGTTTTGGATTCCTTCTTCTCCTAGGCTTCTTATGGGTGAGAATTATTGTTTCCATACAATAATTAGGACCTCCCCTATATAAAGAGAGCTTCTCCATGGGCATAAACACACCGATTATTATAACTATAACTATTGTGTGAGATTTGAGGGTTTTGAGCGTTTATCAATCCTACGAATTGTGTAACAATATTATAGTGATTTGTTCGTCGTTCCTCTCGTGGTTTTCCCAGTTGGGTTTCCACGTAAATTCTTGTCTTCTCTATTTTATTGTTGATTTTTTTTCTTCGGTATTCTCGATATTATCATACTATACATCTTCCGATCGTCAACAAGTGGTATCAGAGCTAAGGATCTATGACGAGCGTGAAGTATGACATACCGATGCTGGATCTCAACACAAGGTTCCCAATCTGGCAATACAAGATGTGGTTAGTTCTACGATCCCTAAAGCAAGAGATCGCTCTCAATGGTATTGACAGCATGCCGACTAGTATGGAGCATGACGAGCGCGTGACGCTCGATCAGATGTCTATAGCGACCATTGGGCTCCATGTATCAAACAGTCAGGCGGAGGACATCATGCAGACGAAGACAACGAAAGAATTGTGGGAGAAGCTTGAAGAGATGTGCGTTACCAAGACGGTGTCAAGTAAGCACAATTTGAAGAGGAGTCTTTATTTCCTCAAGATGGCGGAGGGATCTTCGATCCAAGCGCACGTAGCGAAGTTCAAGGAGAAGGTTTCCGACCTCGACAATATTGACGTGAAGATCGAAGATGATGATCTTGCGTTTTGGCTCCTAATTTCGCTACCTTCTTCTATGGCGGGCTTCAGTGATACTCTCCTATATTCTCGAGATAGCCTCACGTTTAAAGACGTAACTAATGCTCTCTCATCTAGAGATAATATTTTGATGATGGAGAATCCTAATTTGGGAGAGACGCCAAGCGAAGGATTGAATGTCCGTGGGCGGACAAACCAAGGATCGGGCCAAGATAGGTCTCGATCGAAGTCACGACATAGTAACAAAGTCTGCAATTATTGCAAGAAGAAGGGTCACATCAAAGCCGATTGCTACACCTTGAAAAATAGGAAGGAGAGAGAAGGCGGCAACAAGAACAATAATTCCGGTAAGAGTTCCGGTGAAGTTGGAGTAGCCGAGAATTATTGTGATCTCCTTATGACTTTGGGTGAGGTCTCCAAATCAAGCGAGGAGTGTATTCTAGACTCGGGATGTACGTTCCACATGTACCCGAATCGAGATTGGTTCGACACTTTTGAGAAGGTGGAACAAGGTGCCGTGACTATGGGCAACAACGCGTCATGCAAGATCGAAGGGATAGGAAGCATCCAAATCAAGATGTTTGACGGCGCGATCCGCACCCTAAGCGAGGTTAGATACGTTCCCGGCTTAAAGTGAAATTTAATTTCGCTTAGTACTTTGGAGTTAAAAGGTTACTCGTTCATCGGAGAAGGTGGAGTCGTGAAAGTTGCCAGCGGTTCGTTGGTGATTATGAGAGGCGAACGGAAGTTGAATAGACTTTACGTTCTTGATGGATCCACGGTGAAAGGTGAAGTAGTCGTGGGCGATTCCAAAGTCGCGGATGTCGATACAACGAGACTTTGGCATATGCGTCTAGGGCATATGAGTTATTCCGGAATGGCCGAGTTGAGTAGGCAAGGGCTCCTTGGGGATAAAGGCTTGTCGAAGTTGGAGTTCTGTGAGCAGTGCGTCTTTGGGAAGAAAACGCGAGTGAAGTTCAATATCGACGCTCACACAACTAAAGAAATACTCGGGTATGTCCATTCCGATCTATGGGGACCATCCCCGGTCCCCTCCACTGGAGGTTCTTACTACATGCTTACCATCATCGATGACTATTCCCGAAAGGTTTGGTCGTTCTTCTTGAAGCACAAGAGCGACGTTTTTTCTACCTTCAGAGATTGGAAGGTGATGATAGAGAAACAAACCGGAAAAGTCGTGAAGAACCTGCGTACGAACAATGGCCTAGAATTTGTTTCCAACGAATTCAACCAGTTCTGCAAAATTTCGGGGATTGTGAGGCACCACACTGTGAGATACATGCCCCAGCAAAACGGAGTAGCCGAGAGAATGAATCGAACGATTATGGACAGAGTACGTTGCTTATTAGCAACTTCTGGGTTGACGAAAGGTTTTTGGGCCGAAGCGGCTTCTTTGGCATGTTACCTTATCAACCGCTCTCCTTCCATGGCGATTGACAAGAAGACCCCACAAGAATTGTGGAAGGGATCTCCAACAAATTATGAGAACTTGAGGGTGTTTGGGTGTCCGGCCTACATGCACGTCAACGACGGGAAATTAAATGCACGAGCTAAAAAGTGCATATTCGTTGGCTTTAAGGAAGGATTTAAAAGATACAAGCTTTGGTGTCCAGAGACGAAGAAGCTCATACTAAGCCGTCATGTAGTCTTCGATGAGGCTTCTATGATGGGTGATCGGTCGTCTAAAGGGAATCTCGAGGTTCCAAGTACTCCTATTGAGGTGGATCCGGACATGGTGCAAGGCGAAGATGATGGGTCAAGTTCCCCGACCGACAAGGCGAGTAGTTCAACTACTCCAAAAGATCCGAAAGAGGTGGAGCCGCAATGCATAGCACGAGATAGGCCAAGGCGTGAGACTCGACCACCTAAAAGGTTAGCCGAGTATGAGTTAGTTGCCTATGCTCTAAACGTAGCCGATGAAGTTGATTCGTATGAGGAACCTTCCTCATATGACGAGGCGGTTACGTGTGATGACTCAAGTAAATGGGTGATGAGCCATTTTATTTGCTCATCTTGGAGCCTTTTTAGAGTCGTAATTGAGTCAGTTTGAGTCGTTTATGTGTCTAGGAGGGCACAATGGAGTGTTTGGGAAAAGTATGCAGGATTCATGTCAGCAGGTGGAAATTGTGCGGAAAAGGCAAAGGAATTGTCCACTTTGGGCAAACGCGCGGATTCGAGGCAAAGTGACTTGAGCAGTTTGACCCAAGGAGGCAAAGTCAACACTATGGGCAAAGTAAAGATGTCGAGGAGTCAGAGTAATAGTCACCATCACCACCAGGGAAGAGAAGGAACTGAACTAAAGTCTTTGTACCGGGCAGATAGTCGCTATCGGGCAAAGTCAAAGCCAGCAGAACTTAAATATGGAAAGCGGATTTCTTATGGAAATTGCGGCGCCTAATTCCAGGAGGCCCATGCAGGCCCATGCAGCTGCGATTCTTAACCCTAATTAAAGCTTATAAAAGAGAGGAAGACCTCAAGAAAAAGAACAGCACGCAAGACCGAGATACCACGAAGTAGAGAGAGCAAGGAGCGGCCGCCGGAGAGCGGAGAAGAGATCGGAGCCACCATGGCCGAGATCTTTTCTTCGTTTTAATGTTTTTATGTTTTAATTTTTGTTTGTTATTTCAGTTTGAACAATTTAGATTTCTTAGTTATGCAATTTAGTTTTATTTTCCAATTTATTTCTTGTTTTATTTCTTCGCATATGAGTAGCTAAACTTGCAGGGCGACTGGGCAAAGGCGGATCAAAGGGGACTCTGGGCTAAGTTAGAACCGCGAGGTTGATAGGTATTAGTTAACTGCTTGGAGGTTTGTTCCCGATACACAGTTGAGGTTTAACCACATTCTTGCAGGTTTGGGCAGACTAATTTGGTCATTAGGAAACCCTTACACTTTGAGATACCAGCGATTGATCAAACCGAATAATAGTATCTAGTTGTACTACGGGCATAGCGCTAGAACGTGTTGGAGCTTTGCGGTCGTATGATTCGGATTTCCGGACATGCTATTGGCCGAATTGGGTTCGTCTAGAGATCTATACGAGTTTGGGCAAACTAGATCCATGCGACCACATAGGTATCGAATTGTCTAGGCTCAGGGGATTAGGCATAAGTATACCTTGCCTTTTCTTTATACAGTAAGGACGGATTGGGGCGGGGTAACTGTAGGCGTGACTTAATAGGACTGCTTTTACTTTGTTCGACATCCTATAACCGATTGACAAACCATCAGTTAAAATCATTAGTGTCAGGGATCGGTAGTTTGCCCAGAGAACCCAGAGAGAAGCCAAAGCCCAGAAGCCTACTTTTCTTTATTTGATTTCAGTTTGATTAATTGTTTTCTGTCTCCAGTTTGGTCAAAGTGTTAGTTTATTATTTCTGCATGTTAGTTTGGGTTAATTAGTTTTATTATTTCTGTTAGTTGATAGTTTGATAAAACGCTGTGACTCAGCAACCAAATTCAAACCTTTTTATTGTGACACTATTTGGGCAAAGCCGAGATTAACTAAATTGCAATTGCTTCCTCGTGGGATCGACCCTATACTTATCACTTGCTATCTTGTGTTGAGTTTAGGAACTTTATAAATTTATTTTGACCGCGTAGCTTCCACGACAAAGTTTTCGCGTCGTCAATGGGTCTTGGCTATGAAAGAAGAGATGAAGTCTCTTCATAAGAATGACACTTGGGAGTTAGTTGATCTCCCTAAAGGCAAGAAGGCCATCAAGTGCAAATGGATCTTCAAGAAGAAGGAGGGAATCCCTGGGGTTGAGGACGAGAGATACAAGGCGAGATTGGTGGCTAAAGGTTTTAGTCAAATTCCCGGAGTAGATTTTAATGATGTGTTCTCACCGGTGGTCAAGCATAGCTCGATTCGGGCGATTTTAGGCATTGTGGCAATGCACGATTTGGAGCTTGAGCAAATGGATGTGAAAACGATTTTTCTACATGGGGAGCTCGACGAGGATATCTACATGGCTCAACCAGAGGGATTTGAGGTTTCAAGTTAAGAGAACAAGGTTTGTTTTCTCAAGAAGTCCTTATATTGCTTGAAATAGTCTCTTAGACAATGGTATAAACGTTTCGACGCGTTTATGATCAAGAATGGTTTCCGGAGGAGCTCATACGATAGTTGTGTGTATTTTCGGAAAGGCCGTGATGGGTCTTCAGTTTATCTTCTCCTCTACGTCGACGATATGTTGATAGCGGCTAAGGATAAGTCGGAGGTGGAGAGAGTCAAGGCACAACTTAGTAAGGAGTTCGAGATGAAGGATCTTGGTGCGAATAAAAAGATTCTTGGGATGGAAATCACAAGAAATCGAAGAGATGGCAAGTTGTATCTTGGCTAAAAGGGGTACATAGAAAAGGTGCTTCGTCATTTCAACCTTGAGAATGCGAACCCGGTAAGTACTCCCCTTGGAACACAATTTAGACTTACCTCAGCTTATTCTCCGACCACGGAGAAGGACATCGAGGATATGGCTCGAGTCCCTTATTATAATGCCGTTGGTTCTCTTATGTACGCCATGGTGTGTACACGCCCGGATTTAGCACAAGTCGTGAGTCCCGTGAGTCGGTATATGGCAAATCCCGGGGGAGAACATTTGAAGGTGGTGCAATGGGTGTTGCGCTATTTGAGAGGTACGTCTAACAAGAAGTTAGTGTTCGAGAGGAATCAAGAAGATGTAAGAGGGTTCGTGGATTCCGACTATGGCGGTGATCTAGATAAAAGAAGATCTCTTACCGGGTATGTTCTTACCATTGGTGGGTGTGCTATAAGTTGTAAAGCTATTTTGCAAAGTACGGTGGTCTTATCTGTTGGAGTTGTGTACTTAATGTCTAGATTTAAGTACCGGTAAACTCCCGGTCATGGCATTTAACCTATTTAATTAATAAACAATTATTTGCATTTAATTATTATGCAAAATATTGTCCTGGATTTTATACGTTGTAGTTAGTATGGTGCGCATGGGCGCACAGAAGATCATACTATCGGTTACTCGTATTCAATCGAACAGTTGCTCACGACCTAGATGGACACGGACCAATCCATCGGTATAGTCGTTGTGTGAGAGAGAAAATAATTTATCTTAATTATTTTATCACACTTGTACACTTGGTGTATTGGGCGGATCAGCTTGAGATTTATTGATTAGGATTGCCTTGGATAATCAATTTAAATCTCGGAGTATTTTATTCTTAATCCCCGATATTATTGCGGGTGTGTATATTTAATACTAGAGACTTTGATTTTCCAAAGGAATTAACCGATTTAATTATTGGGTTAATTACCGGTAAAATTGGGTCGCTATATTTTATATATGACATGCCGTGAATACTTGACGGGAAAGTGTATCCCGGAAGGGTTGATAATATCCCCGAGATGAGTTCATAAGGAATTATTGTGTAAACCTCATGAGTGGATTCGTTCCGCACAATAATAAAGGTTGAACGGTACTAGTCTCGGATATAAGATATGAATATTATTTATTGAGCAATAAATAAATTTATTCATGGATATTTAAATCTTAAATACACGGAATAAATAATACTAATCGGAGAAATATTATTTGATATAATATGGATTAATATTGGGAGTGCAATTTTATTTATATAGTGGAAAATAAATAAAATTTAATATTGATAAGGATTAATGGATTTGGGTTGGACCCAATTTAATCTTCAATATTTAGAAGCCCAATATTTATTCTCCTTATGATCCCCTACGTAGCCTATATAAGCACTACATGGTCTTCACTTTTCATAACTAGAGAATAACCTAAGTTACGCCAATCATAAAGTCTTGGAGAGTGAGGAAGATCCATAGAGTTCGATAGATCGTCGCCCACACGACGTTCGGACGAAGTGCGAGGAATACGTAGGAAGATCGCAAGGTCATCAACAAGATTCGTTTCTCCGTACAACGAATCGAGGTAATAATCGAGAAACCCCTCTTTGATTATTTGTGTTGTTTAATCGTGATATGTACATGAACAAGACGATCCGGGAAAGCGTCGAGACCGGGATACGGGGATCTCGCGATCCCCGTCGGGATCGAACAAGGGGCGGCCGAACCCTAGGGTTCGACCGCCGGCGCGCGGGCGTGAGGGGAGCCCCGGCTGGACGCCGGGGCGAGCGATCGACGTGAAGTCGATCGCTGGGGGTTCGGCCGTGGGCTGGTGCCACGGCGGGTCGAACCCCCCGGCCTCCCTCCGCCGGTGGTGCGCGCAAAGGGAGAAGGCCGCGGCTGGACGCCGCGGCTGGGGCGATCGAGCCCTAGCTCGATCGCCGGGGACCGTCGCGGCTTCGCGCCGCGACTGGTGGTCCCCCTCCTGGTGGCGACGGCGGTGAAGTCGCCGGACTCACCGCCACCCGGGGGCTGCCGGAGCAGCCCCAGCGATCGCCATGCACGGCGATCGCGAACCCCATCCGCGATGGGGTTCGACTAGGGTTTAGCCGCGGGTTCATCCCGCGGCGATGCTCTCGTCGAGCCCGGTTCTTCGCGTGGTGTTCGCGTTCGTAATTTCCGACTCGCGGGAGACTTCGACTGGGGGCGGGCTGCGTGTCTTCGGGCGCGTAGTCTCCAAAGGTTGGACTCCTGCGGATGAGTCGGTGTTCGTGCGATCTCCGGCGACGGGTTTTCGGTCGGGTTATCGGTTCCGCATAATTTTTGATAACCCGGGACATCGAATCCCAGCAATTGGTATCAGAGCGTTTGGTTTCGTGTTCATGTATATGTTCGATTATTGTTCTACCTTGCAGGATTTCCGGCTATCATGGTTGGATTTAATTAATTGTTTTTTAATTAATTATCATGATTATTAAACTCTCGGACATGTCGAGATTCGTTTTTGTGTGGTTGAATGTTTGTAATAGTAAAAATTCGGGGGTTGACCGAATTTAGGATTTATTATTACGCACTTTATTTTCCGGAAAAAGTATAGGGTCGATTTCATGTATAGAATCGATACCGGAATTGTAATTTAGATTATTGTAATTTATTTTACGTTGGTTCGATGATGAGACGATCGCCGGAAGACGAAGACGTGTGACGAAGACGAAAGGGACGAAAAAACCGGGGAGTCGATCAACCCCATGATCGACCCCATGACCGAAGCCATGGGGAGGGGTCGATCGCCCCTCGGCTGGGGCTGCCGCCGGTGGTGGTGGCCGGTCAGCTGGGGTGGCGGCGGCGTGCCCTCTTCCGGTGGTGGCGGCGGTCGGTGGGGGTGGTATGGGGATCTCCCAACCCATGCCACTCCTACCGATATTCACTTTCCAAAATTAATTCGGTTTTCCTATTTGAGTACTTTCCTTTTAGGAAAATCTCATGGAATAGGAAAAGAATTAATTAGAATTAATTTTATTCCTATTGATTTATTTTCTTCATGGAATTATTCAAAGATTGGGAATTTAATTAATTTAGTACTAAATTTATTTTTCCTATTTGATTATTCCTACTCATAGGAATATTCATGGATTAGGAATAAAAAATAAATTTGGAAAGTAGTAAGTCCTAATTTATTTTATTTCCTTGTTCTATTATAGATATCTTCTAGAATATTCCAAGTTTTACTTGGATAGATTATTCTAAAGATTTAATAAGAACTAGATAGGAAAATAAATAAATAAAAATATTAATAATATTTAATTTTATTTTTGATATATTCAATTGACTTAATTTTCGAATTAAGTAACTTTTGGATTAATTGAAAATAAATAGATTTAAATATTGGAAATTAATATTCTCGTCGCATGGAGCATTCAAGAAACGAAGACTGAAGACTAGAGGATGCATATGAAGATAAAGCCATGATAGTCGGGAAAATAATTCTCTAGCATTATTTTGACTATGTGATCTATGTGCTTTATTGCTTTCATGCATGCTATGTGTGTTTATTTTATGCACTAGATAGCGTATCCCTTTATCGTAAAAAGCTAAGTGGGAGAGGGGATGGAAACATTCCCATGGTCTCCATCACTGTTCTCTTGGTGACTTTTATGGACTTTCGAAGTTCATATAGACAAGTCATTGGAGGAGAATTCTTGTAATTCCTCTTACAAGAAACATTGATCGAGTTTATCAAACAATGCCTAATTTGTCTTTCTGAAACTGACTTCAAGTCGACTCATTCTCACCCCGGGGAGTGGAATGGAGCCAGAGCCACTTGGTCATGTGGATGACACAAATTAGAGACCTTCGTGCCATTCTTTTATAGGTGGGTCGATTGTCTGCTCGGCTCCCTCATTTATGAGAGATAGGGTCGCTCGCATGGCGAATCACTGGTTAGAAACTTCGAGTTTCACTTATGATTCTCCGAGTCTTGATCTACGAAATCGAATGGATCTTGTGATTGGGAGTCAATTATAAAAATCTCTTGGTGTAGTAAACGTCCACACCACGTGGCTTGCTATACTAACGGATTTTGGATTAATTGATGTAGACAGTTATAAGTGATTGTGAAGAGTTGTGAAATTGTCGTAAACGTCCACACCACGTGGCTTGCGGTGACGTAACAATTCCAAGCAATGTACTTTAGTGCTGAGTGATGGTTTACACTTAGATACGCGTTATAGTATTCTTCCCCACGAAGTTACGCTATGATTGATGTATGACCGAAGAAAAACTAATTGCTAAATCATTTGGGTGGGTAAACGTCCACACTGAAGGTTTTCGATGTCGATCCAATCGCATGATTACCTCGGTCGTGTGTGCGGAAGCGTGTAAAACGAGTAAACACGAATAACAAGATCTAGTGCACACATATATATGTATAGACACATATTTATATATATATATATACATCCAATATATATAATATATATGGATTAACGAGAACACTTACAACCGGTGTAGCGTGCCTCGTTGATGTTGATGAAGGTGGTGTTGAGTCGATTGAACCACCTTCATGGATCAGCCACGAATTGTTCACCTTTGGAATGACCCCGTCACGCCTTTGGATCGCCCGGATGTTGAAGCCTCACAAATGGCCCGGCCTCTACGTGTTGCACACGAACCCGGATGACGAATACTTTGCTTGATCGAGTCGGTTCTCCAAGAACACTTTCTCCTCTCTCTCTTTGGTGTGAATTTCGTGGGTAAAAGTAATGTGTGATGAAAATCTGATTTTCATCCATATATTAGCCTCATTATGCATGTCATAACACTCCATTGTAACCTCCTACATAATGGGCATCATTATGCACCATTAACATGCAAAAAGAGTTACAAAGGAGGTGAAAGGTCATGCCATATACACATGCCACTATGCATTGTATGTGGTCCCACTTGCTTGTGTGGCATGCCATGTCACACCATGTGACATGCATCCATGCAAGCCATGCATCCCATGCATGTGAATTAAATCCACGTAAATATTGATTCTAAATCAATATATATATCAATCATCGTACATCATCTTTGAGTCCGTGTGTGACCCTATAGGTATGATTTATCGATCAATATTATATTGTTCCCAACAATTTAATATTATCAAATAATCATTTAACATCCATAGACGACCTTATGACTTTATCGATTGCACACGTAGGATCGAAGGACATATCCCAACAATCTCCCACTTGGCCTTCAGAGCCAGTGTGCTGCCAATTTCCTGTTGTCACTTTATGTCTAAGTTTGAACTTGAGGCAAGACTTGAGTCATCCTCAATCGGTTCAAACCTTTCTTGGACTATGAGACAGACTGTAAAACCAGATTTATCACTATGATACGAATCTGGACGTGGCCACGTATTTTCCACAGTCTCGACTCTCCAAGTGGCCGGTAAGACATGTATCCCATTATAAAAATGGAGGACAATCCCATCATGTCAATCCAAGCTCTCCAACTTGCTTCCTGATATACCCAATAACAAGTTTTATAACCTCCTTTTACGAAAGGCGTTTACTTGTATCAAAGTATACCATTTCACAATGGAGTCACTCTGGACTACTCAGGTCAGAGGAAATTGCTCAAAAGTCAATGAAATAGTATTATGACTCGAAATCTTAAATACTATTCCAGTCGGGTCTGTTCGATCATTAGCTCCCAGCTAATATCTATGTAATTGTACTTGATGTCCCACATCACTAGCCCATGAAGCGGAGCTATAGTACACATTAAAATCTAGTTTATTGTATTATCGGTTTGTCCGTACTCGATTATACGAACCAGGAACAACTATATGATTCAAGTATATCAGTTCAACCATTGGGACTTCATTATGCGGTAATTCGACCTCATAACCCAATTGATATCACTTAATCATTTGGACAATTCATATAAATTAAACCATATTTATATGAAGAAATATGTATTATACATATGAGTGAATGTTTACCAAATCTCCAAAAGTATCTAATACAGTAATAGAAATCACAACCCATCTCTAAGATGTCTGATCTCTATTGCAGTCGTGAAAGCCTTAAGCATAGACTGCTGGAGAGGTTTAAAAAGCGGGTTTGCAACCTTACCAAAAGTTGCAACTTTATTATCTCGATGTCTCCACAAAACTATCTCCCAGATAATGTGGAACTTCCTGAGCACCAATTTTAGACTTGTGGTGCTTCCTAGCTCATTGGCTTGCGCGATAACTCTACTATAAATAGAGAACTATCGGATGGGCTGAGCTAGCTAGGCCACCTAGTTCATTCAAGAACTTTCAAATCTTAACTGCCAACATTACTGCATCCAATGCAATACTGTACTCAGCTTCTATAGTTTAATAATCTATATTGCATTGCATGGAACTATTCCAGCAAATTTCACCTCTAACCAAACAAAAGATATAACCAGATTAAAATCGGAAATTATCTTAGTCTGTTTTGAAGTTAGCATTCAAACAGCTTGTTAATATCAACTCCTTTTGTCTTCCAAAGACAACAAAATATTCTTTAGTGCATCTAAGATACATAAGAATATTCTTGGCCGCAGTCTAATGCGCCTCACCTGGGTTTCCTTGAAACTGAATCGTCATGCTCAAAGCATACGATACGTCCAGTCGTGTACATATCATGGCGTACATTATAGATCCTATTGCCGAAGCATAAGGAATGTTTTCCATCTTCTTTTGCTCATCAGGTCCCGTAGGACATTGCATCTTGCTAAGAGATGTGCCATTAGTTATTGGAATGAGACCCTTTCTGGCGTCTTTCATTCTGAACTTATCAAGCACCTTATCAATATAGGTCGATTTACTAAGTCCAAACATCCTTTTCGATCTGTTCCGACAGATCTTGATGCCCAATATGTACTGTGCTTCTCCAAGATCCTTTATTGAAAAACAATTTCCAAGCCATTTCTTTAATAGAATTAAGCATAGAAACATTGTTTCCAATAAGGAGTATGCCATCGACATACAACACAATGTATACAACGTAACTCCCACTGTTCGTGTTGTAAAACAAGACTCTTCCGAGTTCCTCTGAAATCCAAAACCCAGTATGGATTCATTGAACTGAAGATTGCTACTCCGATATGCTTTGCTTTATTCCATAAATGGAATTATAAGATTGCATAATTTCTCAGCCTTATTAGGATCGATAAAACTATTTGGCTGTGTCAAAACACATTCTCTTCTAGAATCCAATTCAAGAAGTTAGTTTTAACATCCAATATTACCATATCTCATTATCAAGATGAGTAGCAATGGCTAAGATAATCTGAATGATTTAATCAAAGCAACTGGTGAAAGTTTTTCCATAATACACCTCGTGAATAAAACTTTTACCATCAATCTTGCTTTGAAAACCCTAGGTTTTCCATCTGTCTGTTTAGATCTTAAAGATCTATTAGCATTCATTGGGTCTAACCCCGTGATGCAAATATATCATGTTCCAAACTTGATTATCAGATATTGATATCATCTCAGATTTCTTGGCACCATGCCAATTTTCAGTAGCTGGACTCGTCATAGCTTGGAATTAAGTCGAAGGTTCACCGCTTTCCAAAAGCATGAATTCATATCTCTCGTTGGTCACAATATCTAAGTATTTGAATAATAGAGCTAGATTTATGCCTTTCGGACCTACGAGGGCTGGTATGGCTTCCAAAACCATAATAATACTCTCAACCCAGTCTTGAGTATTCATCATTGGTTGTTTCACTTGAACCTCGTTCAAGACAACCGAGCTCCCACTGAATTTCTAGGAAAGATAACTCTTTTCAAGAAAATCACTATCTCGAGCAACAAAATATTGTTCTCAGATAGATCGTAGAAGTTGTACCCTCGAGTTTCTTATGGATACCGTAAAGAAACTTTTATCCCATTTGAGTTCAAGCTCTATAGAGATAAATCTCGTCAGAGAAGCTTTTAGAACCTCAAATTTTGATGAAAACAATTTAGGGACCCTCCCTTTCCATACCTAGTATGGTGTCTTATCAACAGCTTTTGACAGCGTCCTATTCAGTGTATAAGTTGAAGTCAAGAATTGTGTGTTCCCAAAAGAGACCAGTAGTTCATTTAGACTTCTCATCGAATGGTCGAACTATATCTAATATAGTTTGTTTTCTCTTTTCGGAAACATAACCTTCATGTGCTTGTGAACTGATAGGTTCCATATACATCAGTATGGATCATCCCTAATTAATCACTCACATGTTCTCCTTTCTCCAAGAAAGATGACATTGTTATCTTTGTCCATCAAACATCATTCACATGTATCAAATGACTCCAAGTCAAATGATTCCAGAATGCCTTCTAAAAGAAGATTCGTTGCATGTTTAGATTTTGATCTAATCAACAATGTTACAGTTATGTCTCATTGAGACTTATTCGATTCGGCCTTTGGTGTTAATGTTATATATGATTTGTTGAGTTTAAAGTATAAATAAATAATGTAATAATCGTACCAAAACAAAGAATAGTTCACAATTAAAATAGTTATCAAACTATTTAAATAGTGAAAAACTAATCCATCAGTATCCAATACTGAACCAATATTCATTGTTTATTTAAGGTACGAAAAATACATAGTTATAATACTTAAAACAAGGCCATAAGGCATAACAAAATCATATGATCATACGGCTAGTGCAGCGACCTTCGCTCCTTTTCCAACCCGTAGATCGACATTTCTACTTTCCAAACTCCTACTTCTGTGTAGTTCCTTCACTTACAATTGTGAGAACCACAAATGTCATCCAATACCCAAGAAGTAAAATTTGCGAAATCTAATGTCTATAACATTAATACCTGAAGATGAAGCAACCCCGTTCTTCACATCTTCTTTGAACTTTGGGCAAGTTCAATTATTCTCAATAATTGATTTTTATTCGAAATCTCGTTCAAAATTTTCCCAATATCAAAACTTGATAAATCGTAAGTGAAAAGTCGAAGTTTTCTAACCAGCGATATTATCATGCAATTGAAGCCCTATCTCTCATAAAATATGAGGGAGCTAACCAGACAATCGAATCACGCCATCCCATGGCTCGAAAGTCTCTAATTTGTGTCATTAATGAACTAAGTGTTTTGGATTAGATCATTCCCCGAGGTGAAAATAATCCTAACTTTAGAATCCATCATATGAAAGACAAATTAGGCATTTGTTTTGAAATTGAATAAAATATGATCTTCTACATATTTGCAATTAGTGTCCAACACCTTTTGCAGTAGATGCATTCAGATTCCCTAGGAACCCTAGTAGCCTTCTTGCCCATGCTCTTTTGAATACCTCATCCTTTATCATAATAATATCCCTCTTAGGGTCCATTTTTAATTGACGACTCATCATCTTAGAAAAAATTAGGAGATCACTTAAAGCAAATAATCCAATCATTTGCTGCACATGTGGTCCCTATAAGTTTCTCTTATTCAGCCTAGCTGAAGCGATGATCCTGGTCATTCAGAACTGCTCAATCTTAGCATATTCCCCGAACATGCTATTGAGTTGTTCAATGATATCTTAGGATGTGGTTATCTAACACATTTTCCTTGTCTTCGTATTTGAGGACCATCCTCAAATTACGTTGTGAATCAAGAAAATTTGTTCAATTTTTCATAATCAAGAATTGAACCAAACTTGAATTGAGTTGATATTTGACATGATAAACTATAAAAGAAAGATAACAAAAGTATGTAAACATCCACAAAGCGGTAAACAAATAAGGTTGTCTAACAATTGTACTTATTTATTTCATTTTGTTCAATTGATATCCAATATCATTGTCCCTTAGAACAAAACGATCCCGAGATCCTCATCTTGCAAATCTTTAAGTCGATTGAGTCCGCACTTAAGTATTTCAAGATAGGTAGACATACCCATGTCAATGATATCTAATATCACTCTCGGTCGATGAGAATCCCATTCTCATGTCATGTCTCGATAGCCACGCCTGCCGTGGATCTATCGATGAGAAAACCAAACTCACGTGTAAAGGTCTAACCTTTACTCCCACTTATCCCAAGATAACAAGTAGTACCCCGCTGAGGCGGACCTACCAACTTATGATCGAGGGCTTCATGAGTGTGATGTTTTTGGACAAGACATTATACTCATTATTTTGGGAACTTGCATGCATAGGTGTTTATATGTAAGTTGAACATTTATAACATAAAACATCCTATAACTAGCAAAGCAATTAAATACGTAATCGAAAGGCCCCTAAAACCTCACAACTCTCATACGAAAAGATTAAAAGCAACAAAATAGGCCTTGAACATCTTCTAGACTGGTCCGCGCCCGCCGTTTCAGTTCCGCGCCCGCCGATTTAGGTCAACCTTAGTCCGTACCCCAAAAACCACGAACGGCGCCCGCCGTTTCACAAACGGCGGTCGCCGAACACCACCGGCGGTCGCCGTTTCCAAAACGGCGCCCGCCAAAAGGGTACAGAATCGGGGCTGACCTAAAAACAGCCTTTCGGCGCCCGCCGGAGCACAAACGGCGCCCGCCGTTTTGCTCCAGCAGCCCGGTTTTCGCCCATTTCGCTTCGTTTTGCTTCGTTTCTTCTCGTTTTCGCCGGAGAGCCGATATCCAATGTCGATCCATGGATTCAATCCATTGCTTACACATTGAACAATACATTTTTTAATAGAAAAAACCTATCTATTACAAAAGATTCCAAGGGACGCAGCCCTCCAAAACTATGGCCAATCGTACGTAAAAAACGACAATTTCATTCACCCGACCACTAACGGTGGCCGGCCTTATATCTAAACACATAATCACATAATCACATAAAACAATTAAGCCAATTATGTTGATTTTAAACATATTGTATCCAACACAAAAGTGTGCACGAGCCCTAGGCTCTGATACCAATTGAAGGTTTTCGATGTCGATCCAATCGCATGATTACCTCGGTCGTGTGTGCGGAAGCGTGTAAAACGAGTAAACACGAATAACAAGATCTAGTGCACACATATATATGTATAGACACATATTTATATATATATATATATATACATCCAATATATATAATATATATGGATTAACGAGAACACTTACAACCGGTGTAGCGTGCCTCGTTGATGTTGATGAAGGTGGTGTTGAGTCGATTGAACCACCTTCATGGATCAGCCACGAATTGTTCACCTTTGGAATGACCCCGTCACGCCTTTGGATCGCCCGGATGTTGAAGCCGCACAAATGGCCCGGCCTCTACGTGTTGCACACGAACCCGGATGACGAATACTTTGCTTGATCGAGTCGGTTCTCCAAGAACACTTTCTCCTCTCTCTCTTTGGTGTGAATTTCGTGGGTAAAAGTAATGTGTGATGAAAATCTGATTTTCATCCATATATTAGCCTCATTATGCATGTCATAACACTCCATTGTAACCTCCTACATAATGGGCATCATTATGCACCATTAACATGCAAAAAGAGTTACAAAGGAGGTGAAAGGTCATGCCATATACACATGCCACTATGCATTGTATGTGGTCCCACTTGCTTGTGTGGCATGCCATGTCACACCATGTGACATGCATCCATGCAAGCCATGCATCCCATGCATGTGAATTAAATCCACGTAAATATTGATTCTAAATCAATATATATATCAATCATCGTACATCATCTTTGAGTCCGTGTGTGACCCTATAGGTATGATTTATCGATCAATATTATATTGTTCCCAACAATTTAATATTATCAAATAATCATTTAACATCCATAGACGACCTTATGACTTTATCGATTGCACACGTAGGATCGAAGGACATATCCCAACACACACCACGTGGCTTGCTTTACCTGATGGGATTTTAGACGCAATTAGTAATTTAATGATATTATTTAAGGGAGATAATATCGGACATTAAATTGATTGTTTGTTTACATGTGCTTATAGGTTTAGAGAATAGCTATGAATCCACTTTCTGTGATACTCAAGGAACATAAACTCACTGGTCCCAATTACATTGATTGGAAGAGAAATTTGGACATTGTCCTGACTGCTGAAGAGTACAAGTTTGTACTCTCTGATAAATGCCCTGCTTAGCCCACGGCTGCCTCAACTGATGAGGAAAAGGCAACATATCGGAAGTGGAAAAAGGCTGATGAAATGGCTAGGTGCTATATTTTGGCTTCCATGTCAAATGTACTCCAAACCCAACATGAGCCGATGGACACTGCCCGGGATATGATGACTAACCTCAAGGAGATGTTTGGGGAGCAGGATCGTGCGGCAAGGAAAGAAGCCATGAGAGTCCTTATGTCGACTACTCAGTCTGAAGGAACGCCCGTTGGGGAGCACGTTCTTAAGATGATGAGTTTGTTGAATGAACTTGAGGTCCTAGGAGCTTCCATTGATGATGAGACGCAAGTCGACATCATACTCCAGTCTCTGACCCCTAAGTTTGAGCAGTTTCGTATGAGCTATAATATGGGTAAACTATCTTATACTCTTGCGCAACTCCTGACTGAACTGAAGGCGGCAGAGGGGATCTACAAGAAGGGCAAGTCTCAAGCGCTTGTGGCTACCAAGTCCAAAAGCTTGAAAGCTATTGGAGGTAGGGGCAAGAAAAGGAAGCAAGCCATAAAACCCAGTGTGGTGCCAAGAGGAATGGACCACGAGTGGGGGCTAGTAAGCCAAAGGGCTTGTGCTTCCGATGCAAGAAGTCTGGACACTGGAAGTCTGAATGTCCTCTCAGAGGTACGAATTTTTCTTTAGTCGTAAAAACATAGTCAGCGGTATTATCTACCAGAATTCTGGTGTGTAGATATGGAACCACTGACGGTATGTGCATTTCTTTAAATGCAGGGGTTCCAGAAAACCCGGCGACTTAGAGAAGAAGAGTTCGAGTCTACATGGGCAAAGCAGTTAGGGTAGCAGCGGTTGCAGTGGAAGACATTTATCTGTTTTAGGATTTCATTTCAGTTATTGCTTTATGTACCCCTTTATTCTGAAAAAGAACTTTTGTTCTGGTTTTCTTTATTATTAATGGATATTTTATTTCTTTAATCATTTGATGGTTTGGATAAGAAATAATGGTGATATCTATTCTGGTACATTGGATAGCAATATATGAATGATGAATCCTTAGTCTACCACGATGCAACAAACCGTTAAGTATAACTTGTTTTACTTATTGAATGTATTTCTTTATCATTCATTATACTTGTGAATTCTTGAACTTGGTAGTATCTATTCAAAAGGGATTCAAAAGGTCGAAATTGATTTGATCAATTATAGTTGGAGGAATGGACCTCCCGACCTAAGAATCGATCTTGAAAGATGATACGACTAAGTCAACCTTTCTGGATAAAGAATGGAATTCGGACAAGTATGGAAAATGATTGATGATTAATGCGGTATGTGTAATTAGAGAAGGTACGAGTCATTCCTTCAAGAATACTCGAAGATGGATTAGACTACTTGTTGTGCCATAAAAGCGGAGTGTTTTTAACACAAAGCCATTATGGGGAACCCTCAAAGTATATCCATTGAAAGCCTGCGACTTGTTCGCGGAGGCTATCACCTATCTAAATAACACATAGCATAAATCAAAGATTGAGATTAAATCTCAAACGACTACACCATACACTGAAGTGTAGACATGGTGTGTCAGGAATAAGAAATGGGATTCTAATAGTAAAAGGGACAAGTTTGTTCGGAACTACCTATGTTCTATGGATATTTCTGGATACAACGACACATTCAATGTGATTGTAGAATATCCTAGAAGAACAAGTAATTGTATGTTCAATAGTACTACGAACCAGAAGGGTGTCCTCGCCCGGTTCTTAGAGGAAGACTATTAGATGAACTACAATGCCCTAACTGACAAAGTACTTTAAAATGAGGAAAGGAGAGACTGAAAACCAGCCTAACCGAGTAGCGATACACCACTAACTGCACCTAATGTTATTACTATTATACACCGGAACGCCATTGCAGTGGGAGGTTGTTAACCAACCGGAGATGTTCATAAGACTGGAGGAGTTTTTGAACTCTGGATCCAGTATACATGAAATCGATCCCTAGGTCTGCATAGATTTGCGAGAAAGGTGTGTTAGAAACGTAATGGAAACAAAGGTGGTGTTTCTCGGAATTTTGTGTAGATAACACTTCATCGTTGGCAACAATGTAAAAGTGTTGTCAGACATAAAATAGAGGTTGTCTAAATAAATCGAGATTTAAGATTAAGATGAAGTTAGATCATGTTCTTAGAAATCTTTCGATCTCTAGATAAGAACATTTGTACTTCTCTTAAGATATCTTATACGATTATGGTTTGTTTTAAACATGCACAATTCTGAGAAAGGTTATTGCCTTTCGGGAACAGAATGCATCTATCTAAGGTATGTGTCTTAAACACATGAAGGAGATAGATGTAGACAAAGCAGTTATCTACACTTCGAGTGTAGAAAGCTTTGTAGATGCAATGTTGAAAAACAAGAACCTGATATCAACTATGCGGTTAGCGTAGTGGGAGGATATCAAAGTAATCTGGATAAGAAATATTCGAATGCTGTAAAGTACTTGGAAGTACTGGATTGCTGGCAAAACGAAATCTTCTTAGATTACAGTTTCTCAGATCAAAAATCGGAGAAAGACCAGTGTAAGTCGATATCAGGCTATGTGTTCACTTTTAGAAGAGGTGGAACCTAGGAATGAAAGAGTGATAAGCATGATGCTTCTCGGACTCTATCATAAACCGAATAGCAGCCTCAGAGGCAGCGGAAGTTTTGGTTAGGTTCCGGAATGACCTCTGAACTTGGATATGACTCTTGGTTCACCAAAGGCTATGTACATAGCGGTGCATGGAGAACTGGAAGAAGTCATAAGTTCAAAAGGTGATGATAACACATAGAGCCAGTACCACCTGATACGAGTCATCGTCAGAGAGACGACGCAGTAGTCACCAAGATAACTTCAGATCGGCGACCTAGATTGCTCGTTCACATAATACTTCTGGAAAAGTATAACTTAAGCACGTGATGAGTATGGGAGTCGGGAGTTTGGAGGAAATGACTAGACCTTAGTACAAGTGGGAGATTGTTGGAGTTGTGTACTTAATGTCTAGATTTAAGTACCGGTAAACTCCCGGTCATGGCATTTAACCTATTTAATTAATAAACAATTATTTGCATTTAATTATTATGCAAAATATTGTCCTGGATTTTATACGTTGTAGTTAGTATGGTGCGCATGGGCGCACAGAAGATCATACTATCGGTTACTCGTATTCAATCGAACAGTTGCTCACGACCTAGATGGACACGGACCAATCCATCGGTATAGTCGTTGTGTGAGAGAGAAAATAATTTATCTTAATTATTTTATCACACTTGTACACTTGGTGTATTGGGCGGATCAGCTTGAGATTTATTGATTAGGATTGCCTTGGATAATCAATTTAAATCTCGGAGTATTTTATTCTTAATCCCCGATATTATTGCGGGTGTGTATATTTAATACTAGAGACTTTGATTTTCCAAAGGAATTAACCGATTTAATTATTGGGTTAATTACCGGTAAAATTGGGTCGCTATATTTTATATATGACATGCCGTGAATACTTGACGGGAAAGTGTATCCCGGAAGGGTTGATAATATCCCCGAGATGAGTTCATAAGGAATTATTGTGTAAACCTCATGAGTGGATTCGTTCCGCACAATAATAAAGGTTGAACGGTACTAGTCTCGGATATAAGATATGAATATTATTTATTGAGCAATAAATAAATTTATTCATGGATATTTAAATCTTAAATACACGGAATAAATAATACTAATCGGAGAAATATTATTTGATATAATATGGATTAATATTGGGAGTGCAATTTTATTTATATAGTGGAAAATAAATAAAATTTAATATTGATAAGGATTAATGGATTTGGGTTGGACCCAATTTAATCTTCAATATTTAGAAGCCCAATATTTATTCTCCTTATGATCCCCTACGTAGCCTATATAAGCACTACATGGTCTTCACTTTTCATAACTAGAGAATAACCTAAGTTACGCCAATCATAAAGTCTTGGAGAGTGAGGAAGATCCAAAGAGTTCGATAGATCGTCGCCCACACGACGTTCGGACGAAGTGCGAGGAATACGTAGGAAGATCGCAAGGTCATCAACAAGATTCGTTTCTCCGTACAACGAATCGAGGTAATAATCGAGAAACCCCTCTTTGATTATTTGTGTTGTTTAATCGTGATATGTACATGAACAAGACGATCCGGGAAAGCGTCGAGACCGGGATACGGGGATCTCGCGATCCCCGTCGGGATCGAACAAGGGGCGGCCGAACCCTAGGGTTCGACCGCCGGCGCGCGGGCGTGAGGGGAGCCCCGGCTGGACGCCGGGGCGAGCGATCGACGTGAAGTCGATCGCTGGGGGTTCGGCCGTGGGCTGGTGCCACGGCGGGTCGAACCCCCCGGCCTCCCTCCGCCGGTGGTGCGCGCAAAGGGAGAAGGCCGCGGCTGGACGCCGCGGCTGGGGCGATCGAGCCCTAGCTCGATCGCCGGGGACCGTCGCGGCTTCGCGCCGCGACTGGTGGTCCCCCTCCTGGTGGCGACGGCGGTGAAGTCGCCGGACTCACCGCCACCCGGGGGCTGCCGGAGCAGCCCCAGCGATCGCCATGCACGGCGATCGCGAACACCATCCGCGATGGGGTTCGGCTAGGGTTTAGCCGCGGGTTCATCCCGCGGCGATGCTCTCGTCGAGCCCGGTTCTTCGCGTGGTGTTCGCGTTCGTAATTTCCGACTCGCGGGAGACTTCGACTGGGGGCGGGCTGCGTGTCTTCGGGCGCGTAGTCTCCAAAGGTTGGACTCCTGCGGATGAGTCGGTGTTCGTGCGATCTCCGGCGACGGGTTTTCGGTCGGGTTATCGATTCCGCATAATTTTTGATAACCCGGGACATCGAATCCCAGCATTATCGACTACCGAGGCGGAGTATATGGCTGTCACCGAGGCTTGCAAGGAGGCTCTATGGTTGAGAGGTTGGTTTAGAGAGCTCTTGAAGAGATCGAAGACGGCGTCAATCTTTTGTGATAGTCAAAGTGCTATTTGCCTCACAAAAGATCAAGTGTTCCATGAGAGAACAAAACACATAGATTTTCGTTATCACTTTGTCCGAGAAGTGATCTCTCGAGGCGATATTAAGGTGAGTAAGATTAATACTCACGATAATCCGGTGGGCATGTTAACGAAGAGTTTACCCACAACCAAGTTTAAGCTTTGCTCCAGCTTGGTTGGACTTCTATCGAGAGATTAAGCCCTTAGGGGCTTTTGGAGGAAGACGGAAGGCGAAGGAAGTTCGCGATTTTATTGTCAAGGTGGAGATTTGTTGAAGATTGCCACGAAACCGAGAAGAAGGTGAAACAGAGCCAAGTAACGCCCGCTGGAGGGGCTGCAGCGCCCGCTGGAGGAGACCAATTTTTGGACAGATGGTCTACCAAGTTTTTTGCCTTGTCCAGCGCCCGTCGTACACCTACAGCACCCGCTGGAAGGTGTCCAGCGCCCTCTGGAGGAGTCCAACGCCCGCTGAAACTCCCAGGCGTGATATTTTTGGTAAAATCCTATTTTTGGTCCGTTTAGGATTCCTTCTTCTCCTAGGCTTCTTATGGGCGGGAATTATTGTTTCCATACAATAATTAGGACATTCCTCTATATAAAGAGAGCTTCTCCATGGGCATAAACACACCGATTATTCTAGCTATAACTATTGTGTGAGATTTGAGGGGTTTGAGCGTATATTGATCCTACGAATCGTGTAACAATATTATAGTGATTTGTTCGTCGTTCCTCCTGTGGTTTTCCCAGCTGGGTTTCCACGTAAATTAAAAAAAAAAGTCAGTTTCTGCACTCAGTCAAAAATGACTGAGTGCACTCAGTCGACCGGTGACCAAGGGACCGAGTACTGCTCGGTCACTTGGCCGAGCGCTCGGTCACCAAGTGCCGTGCTCGGTCACTTGGTCGGTTGACTGAGTGCCCTCGGCCAATTTTTTCGACCGAGTGCTCAAGAACCCAGTAGCACTCGGTCGTGCCCTCAATCACATTTTCGACTGAGTGCTCGACTGAGGGCAGAAAAAAACAGCACGAAAAAAAAAAACGTGTGAGGAATCCTTGCGTGCAACTAACCTTTTTCCCGTCGAAATCAGCTCTTTTCACGTATATTCCGACCGATCTTAACTTTTATTTTGAGAGAAATGAGAGCATTTTTTTTTTAATGGGTTTGAGTATGTAGGTTTGAGGTGGGGGAAGATATGCATTCATGCATTCATTTACACCCCCACCAACCTCAAAAAATCTGATTTTTGTTATTAGTGGGCCTCACATAAATTCCTTTTGTTTTTTTTAAATGATTTTAATTGTTTTTATGTTATTAAAAGAGAAAAAGAAAAGTAAGGTTATATAGGACTTTTCCTTTTCATTTTGTGTAGAATGGGTGTAGTTTTATATGTGAGTCCAAAATTGATAGATAAGTTATATTTGTGAATGAAAAGTGGTATTCCCACTATTATTTATGTGTAAATAGAGAGCTATATATTTAAACAGTACCAATTTACAAACCATCTTATCTACTTTAAAATACTATCATACCCTCACATTTATGATTAAATAAAAAAATTAAAAACAAATGAGAATCAGAGAGTACTCGTTAGCTCAGTCGGAGAGTTTCGGACGGTGGAGCCAAGGGGCTGATCGAGAAGACCAGAGACGGATTCGGAGCGAGAAGGTGAGGGAGGATCAGGGCCGGAGAGCTTCGAACGATGGAGCCAGAGTTGGGCAATTTCGGTAAAAGACTAATTTTTACTGTAAAAAATATGTTTTTTTTAAGATTTGACAGAGAAAGGAACAAGAAAAGTAGGAGAAACTTGCTCGTAAGGTAATCATTGAAGCGGTCTTGCGACATTGTAGAATACAAATAAGATTTCAACAATTTCAACTTGGAGAAGCATCTTTCAGCCGATGCAGCCGTGATGGGAATCGTCAACAATATCCTATAAGCTGCAACTGCATTAAGAAAACAACCACCAATTTGTTTCGTATAATTTAGAATAGCAATAGGCGCCATTTTTTTCTTTGGCATGAATTTTTAAAAAAAATTCAGATTAATGTATAATGCATTTTCATCTATATCATACTCCTCGTTGTTCTAAAGCACATTTTCAAGATTAGCACAATAAGACTTTAATGTCGAATTATCCAATGAATACAACTTATTAGTTGCGAACATAAAACCAAAAAAACTTTCATATTTTTGGTACTGTTCAAACCTTCTTTTAAGCAAAGAAATATAAAAAGTAGTTCTCTAAATGAGTTTTCTTCTGATAATTTTGTAGACTCATCGGGGTTTTCATCAAAATGTCTTCTTCTTCTTCTAATTTCTCATCTTTTAAGGAAAAATGGGTTTATATTTATATCTTTGGCAATCTGTTCAGCAGTTTCTATAGCTTTAGAAAATCTTATTCTCTATACTTTTCAAAATAAGACTTTAATGCTTTAACTTGTAAAATAGCAACGTCAATAAGCATATTTTTTGTTTGTAAATGTTTACTTAGTTCATTAATCATAAACAATATTTCATACCAAATAACTAATGATACCAAAAATTCAAAATCACCAAGCTCATTCATTGCTAAAGACTTAGTTTCACATTTAATTTTAGAATCATTATCAACTTCGTCTAACTAAGTAAAGCTTCACGAACTTTCCCCAACTGAAATCTAATGGCTTTTACACTATCGACTCGACTTTCCCAACGAGTAGATGAAAATAGTTTAAGTGTCAAGCCTTTCACATTAGGCTTTAGAATTTGCCACCTCTTTGTCGAAAGAGCAAATATTGTGTATATGCGTTGTACGATTCCAAAAAAATCTCTAGCCTTACCACAAGTATTAGCAATATCACACAATGTCAAATTTAAGCTACGAGAACCACCACAGGGAGTGTAAAAGGCTCTTGGGTTCACATCTAATAATCTCTTTTGCACACCTTGATGTTTACCTTTCATCATGTTAAAACCATTATCATACCCTTGACCTCTAATATTGCTTAAATTAAGATCAAGTGAATTTAGCTCTGAATTTAGCTCTGTTTGCATAACCTCAAACAACCCTAAACCACTAGTATCATTCACATTCAAAAATCCAAGAAATGATTCTTCAATTACAAATTCATCTGAAGATGTATCCACTAGAGATGCACACGGGCCGGGTTCGTGCAGGCCGGGCCGGACCCGGCCGACCACAGGCTGGAAAAAATGGACCTGTGGCATTGCTCGTGTATGGCGGGCCCGGGCTGGGCTGGGCTGGGCTGGGCTGGGCTACGGGTTGTAATACTTCAACCCTGGCCCGCACTATATATATATATATATATATATATATATATATATATATATATATATATATATATATATATATGTGTGTTTATTTTTTTATTTTATTAATTAAGCTTTGTTTAGGAGTAATTATAAGAAGTATTTCGGAAAAAGGAGAGTATGATTTATAAAATTACTGTTCTCATACGATTTCTGAATAGTGCCACGAAATTCCAAATTATGCTTTCCAAAATATTTCAAAATTGAAATAATTCGTGACAAAACGTTTTTTCAATGTTCTTTCTCTTTTCGTAAATATTTGTGAGTCGCTTCATCAAGTGTTTTATTCTTATTCAATCATAAGCGCAACATACCAAATGGTCATATTTTTAATATGCTTCGCGTTCGTTTCATGCTCTTTAAGTCTAATGCTAAGATGAGTCCAGTCATTAAATCCTCTTGTTACCAAATCCCTATATCCTTGACATTTTTTAAAATAATTTACAACAAAAACAAAATACTTTATCAAGATTCAAGATCTTTTGAGTAAACAAGCCATTCTCTATCCCACTTTTCTCCATTTGACAAAATTCTGGTATAATGCCTTTCATGAAAAATATCTGGTTACTTTATTTTTAGGTCCATCTTCAATACTCAAATCCCTTTTTGGACCTTTAAGAGCTAATATATCTATCAATTTCGCATCGAAATTGTCCCGATGAAGGGCCCCAATCCAGATGAAACTCCCATAGCAAGCTCCGGGGGCACAGGTCATGTAGCTGATGTTAAACCATCTGTGGATACCTCTTCAGCCCCTAAAATGTCGACTGATAAGAACAAGAGATGTACTGTTGTAGCTATTGTTGCTACTGCATGCCGTTGGATGGTATTTGGGTTCAAAGAAAAAACAACCTAAACAAGTGCAGGATTGAGATAATAACGAACAAATACAACTGCATAAATAAATAAGCAAACAAAATTCTCTCAACGTGACGATTGTCCCTTCCTGTTATTTTCATATATGGATATTCGAACACTTTCTGTATTTTCTGATGTCACTTTCCATGGAAATGAGATGACTTTGGTTTACTCTTACTCGGGTTTTTTTTACTGCACATGTTATATTCATAATCTAATAAACTAGAATTGTAATCCATCTTCCAAAATTAATTTCCAAAGTAGATGAGTTTATTCAGTTATAATTATCATCATATGGAATCCTGTTTTCATGGAGCTCCAAAAGATAAGGACATGCATACATATAGAAAGTATGACAATCAAAATTGAAAAAGACTGACCATTCATTAATCCATTTTCTTGATCATCAAAAACAAGTATTACTATTATCATCATCCATCTCTCTCACCATCCAAGGGAAAAAACAAAGGAATCAAAAGCCATGGCAGCTTAGGACCCATCAACATTGAGCCTGAAGATCCATGGAAACAAATCAAATTCATCCGAGATCTCGGTCAATCCCCTTCCTTCAAACAGATATTCGGTGAATCAAAGCATTTCAAAGACAACAATCACAATCTCTTTCAAAATCCCCCCGAGGCCTCGTCGCCCTCTACCTCCCCACCCTCGAATTCCATGATTTGGGGGACAAAAACGGAAATTTTGCCGTTCATCACAACAAAAACGGAAGCTCAGAGACAAATAGCGATTGCCCCACTGGGCAGGAAAGGCAATACGTACGGGCACAACGACAGCTTCATCCATGAATTCTGATAACATGTCGATATGCAAGATGGGAGGTTCATTCTTAAGGAGATACGGATACCAGAGTTGCTCACGTTGACAGAACGGACGGTTGAGATTGCATCTCATTCGGTCCGATGATGATGACGACGACAATGATGATGATGTGGATATATAGAAACTGGAGCCGAGTGATTGGTAAAAGTTGCAATGTTTATAGTTGGGGGAATCAAAAAATTGTGGTTAAGCCTCAAGTCTCCCTCTAGGGTTCGATTTTGTCACCCCATTCGCCCATGGAAATTCGTTCTCCGAGAAAACAAAAGGTCCGGGTTGTTCATAATATAAGTAAATAGTAAAATTTATGCTTGAAAGCAAATAAGATTATGAGAGGATGCAAATATCAGGAATTAATCTTCTAAGAAACTAAAATTGATTTTAGGGTTTATATTTATTGTTGACAACTTGTGTTCAAACTTCAAATGATAATAAAATGTCATTTCCCCAGAAAACAAATACACATGTACTCCATGTTTCAGTCACAATGCTCATGGAAACATTATTAATTGTTTGATGCAGTATCCCATATCCAAACAAAACATTATTGAATCAAAAGGAAACATTACTTCCATCTAATGTCAAAAGCACCTTGTATAAATCGGGGCGTCGATCGCGAAACACCCCCCAACTGTTTCTCTTGGATTTGATTTTGTCCAAATCAAATTTCGCGACAAGGACGGCTTCTTCTTTATCATCCGCATCAGCAATTAATTCTCCAGTGGGTCCTATTAAGGAGAGGACATGTTCAAATTCATTTAAATTTTACAGTGCTATCGATTGAAAAATAAAGTATCTAACAAATTTTCAAAAGCTTACTTACCAGCTATAAATGAGTTCCCATAAAACGTGATCGCACTTTTGCCATGTTCCGTCTCTATTATCTCCTTACCGACACGGTTTGAGGCTACTAAAGGTACCTGAATGCAGAAAAAGGCTTAGTAGCAGACCCCGCAGAGCAAAAGTTAACTGCAACCCAAAGGAAAACACAGAGACAATTCGCTGTCCAAAATACCCAGTCAGTCTACTACCGCTTTGTTTTGTGGTACTAACAAGACAAATCTGCTACCTTAAATAATACAAAACACACCCCTAATGTTCGATTCCATTTCACATTTTGCCCCAACCCAACTGTTAGTTGACCTGATGTGATCAACTGACAACATTAGATAAGCTATAATTGTCCTCGGCATGGCTAATACTTGGCAAAATTGAGGGATGTTAGTGTAAAATAAGACAAAAAATTTGGGTTATTTGTAATATATAGAAAGTTCAGAGATAGGCTGATTGCGTAATTTTCGAATTTTGATAGTTTTTTTTTTGTAAATAAGCCAAATAATATTGGGAATAATATCTGTAATTATACGTAATTCTAGTAGAGAACAGTTGAGTTATTTCAGATATTATCACTTGGTTAAGCTCACCACATTAGCACCAGCATGACCTTGCATAACCCTTTTCCAGTGATCTCGAGAATCTAGGCCGTCATCTTGAGGTTCAGAACCAATAGCAGTGGGATAGAACAATATTTCTGCACCTTGAAGGACCATGGCCCGAGCTGCCTCAGGAAACCACTGGTCCCAGCATATACCTGATGAATAAGATGCAGCTTCCGATAAGTATATACAGTATATTTTAAATTTGTGGTGTATAAATTTTTTAAGGTTAAATAAATTTATTTTCAAAAAAAAAAAGAGAACACAAAAAAGACTTACCAACTCCAATCTTCGCATATTTAGTTTGGAATGCCTGTAAGCATCACCAAAGTTTTTAATATATCAGGACTTGCCTATGCAACAAAGTATTACACTCAAATAATAATTTGAATTCCTATCCCTTACCTTAAAGCCAGTGTCGCCTGGATTAAAATAAAACTTCTCCTGGTAACCTGATGAATATATAATCAGCTCTAAGTAACATTAATGCTAACGATAGAACAATAACAATCGGAGAATATAGTCAAAGTTGATAAACGGACCTGGCCCATCTGGGATGTGGGATTTCCTGTAAAGCCCTAATTCAGTCCCATCAGCATCAATTACAACTACAGAATTATAATGCGCATTGTTTGCTTCTTCAAAAAAGCTAACCGGTATCACTACTCCCAATTCTTTTGCCAGATTCTGCATCCTGAGATGTATAGATTAAGCGTTTACATAAACTGCTCGATTTCAAGGGATCATCCAAAAATTCAACGTTGTAAGTTAAAGGACTTCCGACTAACATAATAAAGTCTCAATGGAGTGTAAAAATTCACACCTCAGTATAGTGGGGTGCTCTTTACGCGGCTTAGCTCTCTGAAAAAACTCTTCTTTTTGTGCTTGACAAAAATAGTAACCTTCGAATAATTCCTGAAAGGAACAGTGAGAGAAGATATGAGGATGTGCAGTAATTATTGTTTACCACAATAAGAATAGGTTCTCCACTTGAATCTCTATTGCCCTATGGCAGAAAACGATGGTGAGTATTGCAATAATCTACAAAAGGAGCCACTTGATAGAGATTTTTTGTTACTAAAAATTCGTATACAGCAAATCCAAAAAAAAAACTGCAAAATCGACATGAAAGAGTTAGTGCACGGTGAAATTTGAGGCTTAGTGATTTCAAAAAATAAATGTTCCACTAACAATCTAAAAAAATATATAGTACTAATATTATAAACTTCTACCACATAAATGTTTTAGAACAGAAAATCCATGAAAAAAGTGATGTGATGACAAAACCAATCGGCGAGTATAACTAAATTTTAGTAGTAGTAGTTTGTTTTAAAGTTTACAAACCTGAATAAGAATGATATTCGCCCCTTTCTTATGAGCTGCTCTAACCAATCTGCATTCAAAAGTAACAATCATCATTACACAATTACATTTACGACAGTATCTTTCACTCGATCTTAATTTTCGAATTGGCAAACACATCTACTCCCAATTTTAACTAAAAAAAGTAACCGCATCGGCTATTACCATTACATATTCATCCTACAAATCACATTTTCAAGAGTCTTCGGATTAATAATCCACACTACCATATGAATATCCCCAAAATAGAAAGATCTTCTTGAATGAAAGGTCAAGAAGTTGACTTCTACTTCTCATTTTACTTGGTGTTATCAGGATTTAGTGTTTTTAGAATTCTGATTATGCTTCTAGTTTTTAAGCACTTCGAACTCCGAATCCTCTGTGGGCTCGACTTCTACGAACACTGAACCAACCATAACACTCTACAACAGTAGCTCAAAACCCCGAAAAGGAAGATCATACATATGTGTTTCAATTATTTAAAAAAAATGAATCTGGGAAAGCGGACACATGAATTAACAGATCAAAGTTGACAGCTGAAATTTAGGGTTTTACCTTTCGGCCGTTTCGACGTTGGTAGCTACATCGTCGGTGCAAGCGAACTGCAGAGCCGATACGGTAACGATTCTGCCATCCGCCATTTTCTCCGCCCAAAGACCACTCTGAACTCTGAAGAGAGGCAAAACGAAGGAGTGTAACTTTTTATTTAGCTTAAATTAAAAATAAAGTAAATAAAGATTTCGAGAGATGTGTACGATATTCTTTGGGTCGAAAATGTACTCTATTTAATTCATTGTGCTATAAGCCTATAAGTATTTCGAATATATTGTTGCATCGATAAAATTTTTTTGTTTTGTTTTTATACGAATTTGTCTTGCGTGGTCATTTGTAAGTCTCTCAAAATAAAACAACAAATTAAAAATTATTCAAAATGTTTAATATTGAAATTTGACAACTAAAATAATGAAAATAATTTATGCACCGTAAAAAAAATTGATCTCATAAATTAAATTGACTTGAGTGAATGTCAAAGTGAAGTAACATATCTTGGCAATTTTCATAAGTTTCTTGCAGAGAAATGTTTTCATGTCATTAGTTGAAGCAACTTACACACATCATATTAAAGAGGGTGAGATTTTTACTTTTTAGAGCACACCTTAGTTTTCATAGTTTGTTTTAGGTCGATTGCTCACTGAACCGTTTGTTGTTGTTTAGTAGGAGTTTCTTTTTTCAAGATCGTGTTTTGTATTTCAAATTTAGTGGGTCTTTTGCTCAAATGGATATGACCGACAATTCAAATAGTTTTTGCAAAAGAAAAATAAAACGGAAAACATTTAATTTGAAATTATAATAATTTGATGTGTAAGATTTATAATCTTCAAAACCTTTGTGATTCACTATATACACTCATACGATAAAAAAAGTTCTTTATAGAAAAAAAAAATTGTTATCATAATGTTTTGTATAGTTCACGAGTTAGTTGATTAAGCGCGAGAGAAGGCGAAAACATTACTACAATATTTAATGTTTCAATATTTTTCCGAAGAAATATAAATATTTTTATTTATTTATTTATTTTTAAAACGTGTTTTTATTTTTATGAACTACTCCTTCGGTCCCACACTAATGGTCATACGTGGTCAATATTAACTTTTTTTGTCCGTTATTAAATTTTATTTTAGTATTTTTTTCTAAATTTTTGTATATTATTTATTATATATATTGGACGGACAATAAAAATCAATGTTGATGACCATTAGTGTGGGACATATGAGTATATATTTATGTAAGAGTAATTTTATTTGCACCCCTAATTTCTCCAATTTCTTCAAGTACACCCCATGTTTATATATATTAAAATTACTAACTTAAAAAGTCTAAAATAACCTTGTTGGGGGTGGAAAATCAAATAAAAAACAAATATCCGGAATATTAGACACGTGGACAAAAACTTGCCAAAACAAGTCATGCAGGAAGACGACGCGAAGCGCATACCTGGCTCGCGGCTCGGGTCACGGGCCCATCGGGCAAACCATGCAGAGAGACGACGCGAGGCGCATACCCGGCTCGCGGCTCGGGTCACGGGCATGCCCAACCGCCTGCCCAACAAGCCATACCGGAGGATACCGCGAGGCACCCCCGGCTCGGGCTTTGGGTCTCGGGCCTATTGACGGGCCGCGAACAGTGAAGAGCGAACCAATTTAGAAAGCCCCGTTCTGGGTCTCGGATCACACGATCGACATTGAGGGAAGGACTCATCCCGAAGAGAGTGGGGACATCTCTCACGTGAGCCCACATGCCTCGTTCATGCATCGGATCCCGGATCCTGGGTCATCGTTAGCTCCATTTAATGCTCTAAACTTAGGACGTGGTTTGGATGTAATCATTCGAATAAACCCTATAAACAGGGATCTTATCCATTCAGATTAAAGGGCGGCACTAATGAGTGAATAAACTCGATATTAAAAGTTTGGATAATAGAAATCCTTCGGAAGATGTTTCGAGCTCAAACTTCTATTATTTTCAATATCTAGCTCAACTCTTTCTCCAAATATAAATATACATGTATTAGTATCGTTCTTCAACCCTTCATACACAGCTCAGCCCCGTATAATACTACCCGACTAAAACGTGCTAAAACAAACTTCAATATTATATTTATTTATAAAAATTGTATATTTATGGCGAAATCAAATAATTTGTAGAATTAAATAAAATATATATAATTATTATATTAAATAATATATTTATCTTTCATTTAATAAATTATTATTATTTTATTTATTATTTATTACGGTATTTATTATGTTATGTTATTATATTCAATATAAATTATAAAAAATGTAATAATACAATGTATTGTGCGTTATTTATTATGTTATTTTTTCAAGTTTTTTTAATTGGATTTTTTTTTAATATCTTTAATTTTTTATGTTATTTTTTCCGTTGTTTTTTTACTAGATGCTGTAGTGTGTCAAAAATCAAATAAAAAAATATATCGAACTTATTGCTAAAGCAACTCGCCCGAGTCGATCTCACGAGGAACACTACTATCGGTAGTAAAAGCGTTTATTTGTTTGCAACATAGAAAGCGAAGAGAAATAGCATAATGCTCAAGTTTGTTTTGATTTTTTATTAAAGCTAAAAATTAACTAATGAAATAAGAATACGAGAAAGCGAATAAGAAAGCAAGAGAGAGAGAGAGCGTTTTATAAAGTAATTTTGAAAAAGTCTAGGACGTCGGGGATCGCGATTCTCTTCTTTAAGTTGTAATTCGAATTTCATAAAAGGATATTTATGCGTCCGTTTCCGGTTGGCATCGATTCAATACGAGACTCAAACTCTAACCCTAATTAAAGAATCGCTCACCCCTAACCCTAGGAAAATTAATTAGCTACTCATGATCTTTATTGAAAGACTATTAAATGTTTGAAAATTAAAATTCATGAAACGAATTAAGAAAAGTGAAAGCAACGATTAACCCACTAAGAACGAGAATTGAAGAACAAGAAATTTAAAGCGAAGAAACTTACTAAATTAATTGTCAAAAGCAAACAAAGGCATCCGTCGCTGATTAACCCAACTTTTGCCGAGATCCGATTACAAGACCAAGCGATGAAAAACCTAGGTGAAAGCGAGTCCCAATGTATTCTCTCTAATCCCAGAAAATAAGTGAAAAAAATGCGTCCTAAAACCTATGTTTAAAAACCAATAAGTAGTCTAAGAATCGGGGTCAAAACGTGGGTCAATGGCTGGACGAGGAGGCAGGCGATCGCCAGAGGGAGGAAGCGCTCGCCCGCGCTAGCTGGGAGGCCACCGCCTGGCAGGGAAGCGGACGCTTGGTGTCAAATCCAGCATTCTGAAGTTCTGGGGCAGGCGAGCGCCTGGTCATCGAGCGCTCGCCTAGTTGTGGTCGCGAGCGAGCGCTTGGATGGCTGGGCCATGTAGAGTACTCCAAGGGCTTTCCGTAAAGATATAGATCATCGGTATAGGTGGTCTGAGTTGGGAGACCCAAGCTCTCCAAGTTTGCTGCGCATACACTCCGGGCAGCTGCGTACTGGTCTGGAAACTCAAGTACCGTGACTATATCACGGGGATATATGATAATAAAAGTGCAGGGCCTCGTATAACTCTTCGAGAGCTTTCCGACAAGGTATGGACCATGCGTGTATGTGGTCGGATCTGGGAGACACAAGCTCTCCAAGTTTTCTGCACATACACCCCGGGGCAGCTGCATACTGGGCTGGAAACCCGTGAATTCCGGCTTTATGACGGGGAACCATGACAACAAACTGGTAGGACCATGTAGAGGATTTTAAGATCTTTCCGACCATGTATGGATGGTGTTTTTAGGTTGTCGGAGTTGGGAGAACCAAAGTGGCCAAGTTTGCAGCGCAATCACGATAAGTGGTCGGTCAAATCACTTTACCGTTTTTCAACTCGTTTTTGCTCGTTTTCGCATTGAACATGATCATACACCTACACACTCCACAAAACGTCAAACCTACCGATAATCATGAGAATGATGCACAAGAATGACACAAAATGGCATAAGACGACACAAAACATTATAGGAAAAGTAGCACAAAAATATGTAAATCATTTTTCTTAATTTTTTTTCTTAATTTTTTTTCTTAATACTATATATATATATATATATATACACATAGATTTTGTAACAACCCAAAATTTTATTTACTAGATACTTGAATTTAAGTAATTAAATTTACAAATTTATAAAGTAATCTAATAAATTAAAGTTATAAAATAAAATAAATTTTTATTAAACATTATTGATTAAATAACAGGGAAAATTGTACTTTAATATCTAAACTTAGATCACTTTTGTACTTTCGTTACTGAACTTTGAATTGTTACACTTCAGGATCCGAACTTTCATTAAATTGCAATTTCATACGATTTTGAGCGGAACTCCGGCGACATGTGATAGTCACGTGACTTTCAATCCCAAGTGGCGATATTTCATTGGCTCGAGCGAGTAAATTACCTTTTTATCCCCATAAAGCATTTATTCCTTTTAATCCCATTTTTTTTGTCTTTTTTTAATCTCTGTAATCATTTCTAAAGCTACATGAATTGGAAGAATAAAAAAAATACAAAATTCAAGAAAAATATATTCATAGCAGAACAAATCATCGATCACTCGTCTAATGTTCATGCCGACGTGACAAAAATTTGCAATTAAGCAAAAATAAAAACAAAAACTGGATAAAGAATTAAAGATATTTGGATTTATTTTCTCAAATTATTTCATTTTTCAACCATTATATTCTAAAATCCCCAAATATTCTTCTTTCATATCACAAAGCGCAAGGAGGGAGAGGCAGAGAAGCTCCGAAAACATTGAGGGCTGGTGTCCTGTGGTAAGACGAGACCTCGACAATCTTGGGTGGTGGTGGAGGAGACAACCACGAGGGGTCTGCGCTCGACGATTCATCTTCACCAATGACTGGAGATTTGTCGTCGGAGTCGAATTATGTGGGCTAGAGATCTTCGGAGAGAGGGTTTAGCGGGGAGGTGAGTCGATTGGCTGCGGCTGGATTCAACGAAATATTTTTGTGAAGAACAATTGATATAAATTTAGGGATTAGGTTTGAAATTGAACCGCCTCCTTTATCCTCTACCTCCGCCCAAAATCGCATCACTTCCACCATCTCGTGAATTTCAATTTGCTTGTCTGATTACTCCTCTTCCATTGACCTCCGCATGGGTGATCACTGTGAATTTTAAATCGTACTCAATTCTGGAAAAAAGATGAAGATTCATATTCAAGTTTTGAAAATATGAAAATTATTATAAATATTTATATTATTATTAATTAATTTGATGAAATTCTGCAAAAACAAATTAAAAAAGTTAGGAGAATAAGATAAATTTTTATTATTAATAATGTTTGATAGTACTATTTGTTAATTTAATTGATTTTAATTTATAAATATGTAAAATGTCTAAAATAACCTTTACTATCTATTGCAAAAAGTGAGAAAGTCACGTGACTATCACATGTCGCCGGGTTCCGCTCAAAATCGTATGAAAGTGCAATTTAATGAAAGTTCAGATATTGAAATGTAAAAATTTAAAGTTCAGCCACGAAAGTACAAAAGTGCCCTAAGTTCAGGTACTAAAGTACAATTATCCCTAAATAATATAAATATAATTATATAACCAATATTTTAATAATCCAACCCAATAGATAAAATCCCAATTAATACATCTCCTAGCCTCGAGCCCATAGACGTCAAACCCAACCCAAATTTACTCCTATAGAAATTAGAACTCTCAGCCTAATGGTTAATACGATTAAATTGTCTTACAAGAAATCTACACTCGTACCATCTTCTAAATATAACCCCAATCACCAATTATAAATACTCACCTTTACCCTCTACTTACACGGCACAATACAAACCCTCTTGTCTTTCTCTTTTTTCTGTTGTAAAATATAAATACAGTCGCCCAACACCAGAAACAACCTCCTCCAATATAAACTGAGTCCTCCCCTCCGTTTTCATTCTAGTCGTAAAGCCGCACGTCCATGGCATAGCCCGTAAAAGCAATCAAAATAGCCGAAAACCATTCGAGATTAACCGATGTTCAACCCATATGTGTTCGACTCAAACTTCTGCCTTGAACCGCAGCCGATCCCCTATCGCCAAATATTATGCCATCGACCTCTCCATGTTATATCTGCTGTCCCTCGATATCGTAAATACAGAAGAAGATTAAGAAAGAAAGTGGCAAAAGCAACTTGGTATTCTAAATCTAGCATGTAATCAAAACTCACCCCACATGTTTTAGATGTGGGCAGTGCCTTTAAATGTAAGCATGTAATCAACCGTTCTAAATCTCATCTACGTCACTTTTTGTCAACTATATAAAGAAGAATTGCTAAATGGTCCCTAGACTTTGAATTATTATGGGCCACTCAAATATTAAATTCCAATAATTTTATTAGATCCACACTAAATCTAAAAATTATATATTCAGCCCTTGGAGATTTAGAAGTTTCTAGTTCAGCCCCTTTGGTCTTAGACGCGCTTTGAATTTTCACGTTCACGTCCCAGCTCATCGAGGTAGGTGTCATGTTGTCGATTTACCTTGTTTACTACTTGTTTCATTATGTGTGTCTCTATGTGTGCATTTATGTGAATTTATTAAAAATATATTTTCCGTTGTAACCGGAGACCGGGCAAAAGGGTCGAAGGGAACCAACGCAATAGTTGGCGCAACTCGCAATATCCAGATTATTAAATGGATCTCATGTTTATTAAAATTACAATATTTTCATGTTATCCAGATTATTAAATGGATCTCATGTTATATTAAAATTACAATATTTATATGTTATGTTCATTGGTTATACATGTATTTGATTCTGGTATTGGATGAGGTATTGACCTTATTGAGCGTGTTGAGCTCACCCTATCGATAACAACTATTTTTAGGTACACTCGAGAATGCCGAGCGAGAGAGATGATCAAGGATGAGAGGAATAAATTAAACTAAATAAATATTTCTTTATGATTTATTTGTATTAGTAACTTGTTATCATGACATTGTCTATTGACTTTTGCATAAATAAATATAATGACTTTCTCTTTATTTCCTTTATAATTATCTCAAACATGATTTTAGTGCTTAATAGGTTTGGTTAGTACGTATGTATGTGATTAATTTTTACATTATTACAGAGGTGGTTTATAATATATATTATGTATGTTTAAACATGCTGACTATATATATGTAGTAGAATCCGTTATATATAAGATATGTATAAATAAATGTAACTAAGTGGTCATGTTTATGCATATGTGTTTATTCTCATGCTTAGTGTTATCGTATTTATATATAAAAGTATGTTTGATGTGTATAAATATATATAGATTTGCATGTGATAACATAGTTATATATATATATATATATATATATATATATATATATATATATATATTTAATAGAATTATTAGCTTCTTTTCCAACATAGTAATAATCTATTATCTTTCTAAATAAAATTTTGTGACGCTTCCATTTTATTAAATTTTATTTTCAAAATTAACACCTTTCGCTGTTTTATAAAAATACGGGGCGTTACAGATTTTATATATATAGACACAGAGATTTTTTTCCTTTTTTTCGATGTTTATTTGTTTTCAATTTTTATGCTTTATTTTTATTTTTTATTAATAATTGTATATAGTTTAAACATATATTTACGTTTTCTTAAGTGTGTTTTTTTACAAAGGGTATTTTTGGTATGTTAAGGGGTTTATTAAGTAAAAAAGAAAAATAATAGAAAGGTGGATTTAGTAATGTGGTGAACTTATAAATTTAAAGGGTGCAACTAAATTCACTTTTTATGTATTTAGTGCTTGAAATAATTTAAATTAAATTTATTAATAATTTAAGCATTTTTTTTGTCTAAATCAATTGCGATGTTTGAACTTAAGAACTCACGGTCTTCAATTCAACTGCTCAAGTAAATTGAGCTATATTAATTGTACTTGCTGATTGATTGATATTGACATTGCTAAATGGGCAAGAATCTGTTCATGGCAAAAACAATTTAAAAAATTATTAATTTATAAATGTAATAATATTTTATTTATTTTTTTGACATGTAATATATATAATTAGTTATACTATTTTTTTGGTAAATGTCAATTTCATATAAAAGAAAAGGTAGATGGTACAAAACAACGCATAAGGAAGAGCCCTACCGCAAAAAAGAGCTAACCTGCAAGCTCTCCAAACAACCAATCATGTAGTACTATAATACAAAATGAACTACTACCAAGCTATGTGCCACACCCTCTTCAGCGCGCGTGTCTGAAGCGAGTCAGGAAGTCGTAATGAGATGATCCTCTCCCGTATAATGGAAACAGCATGAGCAGCAACCACCGCAGACGACACCAAACGAGCCTCCTGAATCCGCGTGTTCCGCTCCTGCCAAATAAAATAAACCAGTGCAGCGAGAAGTCCACGATAAGTGCAAGATATCCAGTGTTTCCCCCGCCACCGACTGGCAGCCCGTAAAACAGCACTATGCCAACTACCACGTGGCCACAGAAAGCCCGTCACCTCTCCCTGCACTCTCTGCAAACAATCCTGTGAAAAGGGGCACTCAAAGAAGAGGTGGATATGCGTCTCAACACTCTCCCCTCCGCACAGTACACACGAGTCCTCTCCCCTACCTATCCAGTGCTTATCTCGAGTCGGCAGTCGACCTCGAATAGCAAGCCATAGAATGAAGCAGTGTCTCGGGATACTATATAACAAAAAATAAAAAAATATATTTTAAGATATTTATTTAACTAATTATATTTTAAGTAATATAAAAATAAAAAATTAAAAAAAAATTGCGCAGAATCGGCCCACATAAAATTGGCCCAAATAGAATTACTGTATTCATAATTGTGGGAATACCGGATTCAGAACCACCTCATAAAATAAATAAGTTCTGAGGCCCTGTCTATAAAAGTAGAAGTTTATTAGGCAATTGGCTAGGAAAAGTCTACACTACCCTCGCTGTTTAACAAATGAATATAAACTGAATATGTAATTTAAAATATAATTTCTCTTTTAAAAATTAATAATAAAACTCCAATAGACTATGCACGATAATAAGACACCGTGAGCCCAATCACGATAATTGTACGCCGTGTGTTCATCCACGATGAATAGACACCGTGCGACCATCAACGATAAATGGACACCGTGAGAACATCAACGATAAATGGATACCGTGAGAACATCCACGATAATCGTACACCGTGAGACCATACACGATAAGTAGACACCGTGAGAACATCCACGAAAGTTGCTCGCCGTGAAAGCATACACGATAAATGGACACCGTGAGAACAACCACGATAATCGTACACCGTGAGACCATACAAGATAAGTAAACACCGTGAGATCATCCACGAAACTCGCACTCCGTGATAACATACACGATAACTGGACACCGTGAGCAAATCCACGATAGTCACACGTCGTGAGAATAATCACGATAATTGAACACCGTGATACATACACGACTAGTGGACTCCGGGAGACCATCCACGATAAATGAATACCGTCAGAGTACACAATAATCCTAAGCCGTGAAACCAGTCACGATAAATGGACAACGTGGTACGATATGATACACGATAATTAAAAGCGACTTTGTGATAAATTTGAATGAGAATATGAAAATGCAGAAATATAAAATAAATTAAAATCTTATAGTAATTCATTATAGTAACGATTACACAGAAGATTAAAAAGCAGAACCCTAAAACTTGAGAACAATTGATGGATCAAAACTCTAAACCCTAAACACAATCGGTCAGTTGTATACCAAAAAGCTAAGAAAACAAGAAAAATAACAAAGCATCACACCAGTGAATCTGCAGCACAGGTTTTTAAGCCTCGATCAGAACTGGTAAATCGAAGGAGGTAGACAAGGAGCTCAGGCTAACATGCACTCCGAATCATCACCACCGATACCCCGGATTCATAAGGAGACACAAATGAATACTACGGAAGGTTTTGGAACCTCGCGTATCTCGTGCAAGATGACCCAGGGGAATGATGCTTTAATTTTGGAAACTCGAGTATCTCGATACAGTAATGCAACTCTGTGAAATTCGAAAAAGTGTGGTGATAACTGCTCCATGAAAAAAACCAGAACAAAACAGAGAAATGGAGAATTAATGGATATAGAAAAATAGAGTTCTTTCGTTCGTATTTATAGGCGTAATATTCTGATCCATCCAACCACCAGGATTTCAATCGTTCCACGAAATGATTCAACTGCCAACTACGCTTATTAATTACTCGTATTAATTAAATTAATAGAAAATCACCCCATCGAACACTCCCTATCCATTAATTTGATATGACCATTCAATTCAGGGGATTGATGCATCTCTGTTCTGAATCATCCCACCGCCGGATTTCAATCGTTGCTCGAAACGACTCATCAACTCCCAACCACGCCCATTAAACACATTGCTATTAATTAATTAAGAAAATAAATAAAACCCTAGAACTGTGTCGCCGTGGGGTTCCCTCGGTGGATTGTAACACCGTGCAACGGTATTAGGAAGGTAGAAAACCCTAAAACCTAATGTGACGCCGTGGATATTCCACGGTGGATTGTAATACCGTGCACCCAGACACGATAAGTGGAAACCCTGAGCCATCCACGATAATAAAACGCCATGTTACAATTTACAAATCACGATAAATGGACACCATCGACGATAAACGGACACCGTGATAAAAACACGGTAGGTGACACCGTGAGAACATGAAAGATAATCGTACGCCGTGAGACCATCCACAGTTATATTACACCGTGAGACCATCCAAGATAACCCTTCACCGTGAAGAAAGGCACGGAAATCTTATACCGTTTACATACCACGGTCCACGGTTCAAGGTGATATATTAATAAATTTAGGGTTTCAACGTGTCCAAAAGCACTGCATCCCCATTCTCCATCCTCGAACCTTCTACATTAATTGCATTTCAGCAGGTCCAACAACCACAAATAATAATTGCATTTCACCTCGACGTTAATGACACTTCAACAACCCATTGGGCAGTTGTTGTGTTGCTACTAAAATCAATATGAGAATTTTAGAGTCAAAATTAAAGAATAATGGTCTGAAACCAAACTCAAAACTCATTGGGCAGTTGTTGTGTTGCATTTCTCTCGAATATTGCTAGTTCATTTACACAACAAGCTCAAAACAAGTTCGTTGTCGAGTCTCTGAAGCACATCAAAGGTACGAAAACAACGAGGTAGCACGTTTCGCATTTTGTTTAATTGTTTTAAAGCACACTGAGGTGTTTTTCACCGAATGTCGTCGTTCACCGTGAGATAGAGAGCACGTTGCACGGTTCACTGAAGGTGTAATAGGTTTTCCATAACCCCGACGTGTTTACGAAATCACCGTGTTATTACCACGGAGATTTTACCGTGTTATTTATAGCGGTGGTGTCACCGTAGCACGTTGTCTTCGTTCAACGTGTGATACTTAATCGTAATAACACCGTGTGATAAAAAGCATCTCGTTTACATCGTGCATACTTATTAGACCATGCATGCATGCAGGTCGTTAGGTATTCAATAGATGTTTGTTTTAATTATCTGTAATTTTATATCACAGATGTCGTGGCAGCGTGTTTCTTTACGACATGGTGGTCACTGGGAACAATCAGCATACGTAGGCGGAGATAGCGTGGCCATACACATTACGTGTTCATAAATCAGTTATGTTGATCTAATCAATCAAATTAGATCTATTTTGAATGCTCCAGAGGACAGAGATTACGTGATTTTCTACTTAGACGCGCAGAGAAGTAAGGTTAGTTTGCAGAACGATACAAATCTATTGCGATTCATCATGCAAGGAAAAGTTACCAATCACGTGCTCTTTTTGACTGAGAGAAGACAATACCGGTCTAAGAATGCTAATGCTGGAGGTACATATTCTGAAGCAGAGAATGTAAGCATTACTCCACCTCAACCACCATCTTGTACTGAACCCGATGACGAGGAAGTATTTACATCAGATGATGAACGAGCGGAACGTGATAAAGAGTTAAACGATAGCATAATTCAAAAGTTTAGTGATTGGCTTCAACATCCGAAAAAAAAAAGGATTGTGGGATCCCGTAAATTATCATCTGATCATCAACCGATCCACGAAGAAGCAGTCCTAGAACATAATCTACTACTACAGCGAAAACTAAGCAACTGGATGATCCCGATGCCCGATTTTGATATTTTGCCACCACCTATGCGTTGGGTCGAAGAACGTGAACCCGAAGATGGTGAACTCGCAGTTGGTTCCACGTTTCGAAAGAAATCTGACTTGGAAATATCTTTGGGAATGCATCACTTGGAGAGTCGATTAGAATATGTCACTGATCGTTCAAACAAAAGGCGTTGTGCATTCGTTTGCAAGCACGGTAGGAAAGAATGCACGTTTAGATTGTGTGCTAGTGGGAGTGATGAAACTCTATGGATGATCACAAAGTTGAACTTGAGTCACACTTGTCAGACCATATTGCATCGTACTACCTGTCGACGAATTAAATCTGTAGTTGCTGCTAGTTACTTTTCTCGTAAACTTGTCAAAGAGTGTGACGTTCTGAAGCCAAAGGACATGATAACAGAGATGCGTGAGCGTTACGGCGTTGAGATGGATTACAGTTTCACTCTCCGAGCGCGAAGCATAGCGATAGAGATGGCGTATGGCTCATATGTTGATTCATATCATAGGCTCGCTTCGTATTTGTATATATTGAGAGAGCAGAATCCCGGCACATTTTATGAAATACAATCCACACGGAATGGGGGGGTGTTCCAACACATGTTTCTTGCTCTCGCACAGTCTATTTCTGCATTCTATAGTAATCTAAGGCCAGTGATTGTTGTGGACGGGACTCACCTCAAGGGAAAGACCCAGGGGATATTGTTTGTCGCCATGACGAAGGATGGGAATGAAAACGCCTTCCCACTTGCAATTGGGATTGGTCCGAAAGAAAATGATGAGTCGTGGACATGGTTCCTTCATAACCTGAGCAGGTGCTTCAATAGACAAGATGGTTTAATTGTCGTATCCGATCAGCATAAGAGCATCCAAACTACCGTCGCGTCTGCTTACCCGAATGCAGTGCATGGGTTCTGTATTTACCACATTAAGAAGAATCTAGTTCGCTATGGCGGTCGCGTCAGGTCCGTAATAACCTCTGCATCAAACAGTTACCGTGTTGAGACAATGCACAGACATTTAGCTGATTTGGAGAGGCTGAGCCCTGACGGGGCTTACAAGAGAATGTTAGAAATAGGGGTCGAGAGGTGGTCGAGGGCAATGTGCCCAGTACGACGATATGGTTTCATGACCTCCAATATTGCCGAGTGCTTCAATTCTCGTATGGTCTGGGCGAGACGTCTACATGTATGTTCATTGGTCGAGGCATTCCGCGCAGTCATGGAACAATGGTTTCAAGAGCGAAGCGCGAAAGCTGCGTCAAGAGAACATGAGTTGACTAAAGAGACGTTTAAGAAACTATCTTGCGCAGTGGAGCACGCTCTGCGTATGGTTGTCCGAAACACAACCACATCTGACGTGTATAAAGTGGAGGATGGTAAGCTATCTTTTCAAGTTGATCTTCAAAATCGGACATGCGAATGTCGGCGCTTCGAACTTGATGAAATCCCTTGCAGTCACGCTGCAGCCGCTGTTAGGTACGTACTTGTTATACCCGATAAAACGGTCACCGACACGTGTCATCAATGAGGTAGCCACGTCATCAGATGTGCAAGTCAGAATTAATCTATGGAAAAAGACCTAGAAAGGCAACCAGCAGAAGTCAGAAAAGAGCTTGGACGGGAACGACCGCTCGGTAGTGTCAGACTTATTACACGGGAATATCCGTGGGGGAGGTGTCAGAGTCAACAGGTGGTCAAAAGACATTTGACGGGAGCTGAGGATAAAGTCTTTGTTTAGAGTTAAGTGGGTTTTTAATGCTGGATATTAGTGGAGTTGAGGTCCAATCAGGAGCTGATAAGTGGGCATTAGGTGGCATAATCTAGCCATGCATGGGTTAGTATAAATATAGGGTGTTAAAGGAGAGAAAGGACATGCAAAACCTTGTATTTTAATATGATTTCTAAGTATGAATATATGAATTAAGAGGTGCCTTGAGCATCCATGTTCTACTTATGATTTCTGCATTTTAACTCAAACCTCTTGCTTTCTTACCTATAACATATTTATATTTTGTGTTGTTTATCAAAACCCTCAATTACCAGCAAATACTACCGACAAGTACAAAAACAACCAAAACATTTGGCGCTAGAAGGATCGAGCATCAGGTATTGAAGTTGCAGAAAAGCTCGATTAAAATCAAAAATGGTGAATGAAAATGAAGACACCACGGTGTCAGGTACGTCTGGTACAAGTGGCAGGTGGCGGGCTGTGATGGGTAAGGCTGTGATGGTGGAACCCGAGGTTCCATCTCCACCTAAAAACCCAGAACCTGAAAATAAGGAGCCGCCGCCGCCGCTTACCCAGATCAGCTCTGATGAGCAGAATAGCAAACATGCAGGGGCCGATGAGCCCACAGACAGCCAGGCTGATATACGACGACGTCGACTTCGGTCACAACGTCGGAATCGCCGTCTGCACCCCTATGATCTCGGAGGGCCGTCGACGCCGAAAGGCCCGCCTCCGATTAGATTTGGAAGTCTTGATACTCCACAAAAAATAGATGAAGCAGTTGCAGAACTTATGACGATGCAATACGTCATGACGACTCCTGTGATCCCGGTAAAGGGCACGCATGCAGCCACCGGGGCAAATCTGAATCTAGCTCCCGAGCAAACTGGCCGCATTCCCAGAAAGAATCGCAGAATGCGTCGAGCGTTAGATCTGAACAAAAGAGCCGAATCTATGGCTACTTCTACTGATCCTTATCGACAGGCAAGTAAAAGTGACATGCACGGGCAACGTGTGAATTTTTCACCGGCGAGGGCCCACAGAGCCCCCGGTGCTGATCTTGAACTGGCCGATTTAAGGCAGAAATACTCTGAACTGGAAAGGCGATTGAACGAAAATCAGATTCTCGCCGCCCCGGCAGGTCGTCATAACGATCCCTTGGCTCCCGAGGTTGAACAAGCTCCCATGCAACTGGAAATTCAGCCCATGCAAACCACTTTGTATAACGGCAAAACTGATCCAGAAGCGCATTTGAGCAGATTCAGGACATATATGTCCGGCCGGGGAGCCACAGATGCTACCCGGTGCAAATTGTTCCCACTCACCCTGGGCGATACTCCTCACCAATGGTACGTCAGCTTACCTGCACATTCTATTAAGTGTTTTGACGACTTGGTACAAAGGTTTGTGTCGTATTTTGCATCCAAAGCTTCCTATATGGAGTATAGTCAGAAGCTGCTTGGAGTCAAACAGGGTGAGAACGAAACTGACGAATCTTATGTGGATCGCGTGGGGGAATTACTGTTGGCGGGCGGAGAAGAGATTCCTGATAGCCTCAAACTCCACACCGTATTGGGAGGTATGAGAAGAAACTCTAAAGTATTTAAATCTGCAATGCTAAACTATCCCCGATCGTATGAGGATTTTAAGAGGAAAGCTGGGGCCCAAGTGGCGTACCAGCGTCTCATTGCTGGTGGGGGACACTCCCCCGAGCAAAAGAGAAAACTTCCCTTTTCCTCCGATCGAAGGCCAAACTATATTGGCAAGAAACCAGGCCCTAGGCCAAGTGATCCACGAGTGGATGAAATCCGTGAGTTGGAAGGAAAACTCACTGCTCAGACTGGTCATACACCAGCAGATATTTTGAATATCATGGTCATGCAAAAAACTGATTTGTTGGTAAAACCACCACCAATCTTAACTCCCCCGGACAAATTGGATCCCAACAAATGGTGTGCCTTTCATGAAAAGATTGGTCACAACACCAGCCAGTGTAGGCAACTGGTAAAACTGTTGTGGAAACTTTTTCAGGATGGGAAGCTGTGGCAGTTCTTGCCCAGGCCAGGTGCTGGGGGAAATCCGCAGGGGCCTCCTCCCCGGGAAGTACCCGCACCAGCTCAACCACCGCCTCCTGTAGCTCCAGACCCACCGAGAGTGGGCCAGATCATGATGATCGGCGGTTTGAGGCCAGTGAATGAGGAAAGCCACCGAAAGAGGAAAAGAGACTTCCAGATGTGGGAAGTTTGGTATGAAACTGCCCCGTCAAAAGAAGCAACAATCAGTGAAACGGCGGTGATAACTTTCACCCCGGAAGATCGAGCCGAGACAAAGTTCCCGAAGGATGTGCCTTTAGTGATAAAAGCAAGAATCCTCGGCCTGGACGTGTCTCGCACGCTGGTGGACAATGGCGCGCATCTCAATATTCTATATAAGAAGACCCTAGATCTGATGGGGAAGCTAGCGCGCTATGTCAACCCGTGCGATATGGTGTTAAAAGGTTTTGGTGACGATGTAGTCATTCCCTACGGAGAAATCATTCTCCCGGTAGAAATGATGGACGCGAAGAACCCAGAAGTCATGATGGTTAGGAATCTTAAGTTTGTAATAGTAGATAAGGTTAGTGGCTATAATGCTTTGTTAGGCAGGCCCTTTCTGGACGCTTTTGAAGCAGTCGCCTCGTCCTATTACTACTGTATCAAGTTTCCAACACCCTCCGGTGCAGTTGGCACCGTTAAGGGGGATCTAGTAATGGCTAAGAAGACTTTGATGTATTTTCGCGATCTTGATAAAACTAAAATCAGAGAAAAAGCTAACATTCCCCAAATAAATTTGGGGGAAAGCAATGTAAAACAAATTCATCACATAAAAGATATCATTAAAATACCCAAGGAAGGAATGAGCTCTCCCGGGAAAAACCCGCGGGGAGAAGTTCTTCAGATCCCCTCGGATGACATGAATAAATTCCCCGAAGAAAAACCCAGTGAGAACTTAGCATCTCCTGGGGAAAAACAGCCTAAACCCAAAGTGAACTTAGAGGATTGGGGCTCACGGGGAGGATATCAACACAAAAAAGCACCCGTTGTGGAAATGGTTGAAACTCTGGACTCTATAATTGTAGATCCAGAGCAAGCTGAAAAGCAAATACTTGTGGGATCTCACATGGAATCAAATACCCGGATCGGGATTATAAATTTCCTTAAAGAGAACATCTCTACTTTCTCATGGTCCAGTGCCGATTTAGGAAAGATAGACCCTAAACATGCCTGCCACCGGTTGAAAATAGATCCCTGCAAGAAACCAATCGCGCAAAAGCGCAGAAAAATGGGCCCCGAGAAGTGTCAGGCACTCGCCGGGGAAGTAGATAAATTAATTGAAAATAAACTGGTCAGGAAAGCTTCGAGTGATGTCACTTGGCTATCCAATGCGGTAATGGTGACAAAAACGGCCGGGGCATGGCGTTTGTGTATAGATTTCACAGACCTAAATAATGCTTGCCCGAAAGACCTTTTTCCCATGCCGCATATCGACCATGTGGTTGATAATTTGACAGGTCATGCGATATTCTCAACACTGGACGCCAAGGCCGGATACCACCAAATTCCAATGCATCCGGATGATGTTGAACATACGGCTTTCTACTCCGAGAAAGGGATCTATTGCTGGGAAAGAATGCCTTTTGGCCTGAAGAATGCTGGGGCCACCTATCAAAGGTTGGTAAATCAAATGTTTTCTGAATTAATTGGTAGAACAATGGAAGTGTACATTGATGATATTATTGTAAAAAGTAAAAACGAATCAGATCATGTCAAAGACCTCGAAGAAGTTTTCAAAATTCTGGGGCAATATAATATGAAATTGAACCCCAAGAAATGTAATTTCGGAATCAAGAAAGGGATGATCCTGGGGCATGTGGTTAGCGAGAAAGGCATTGAGCCCAACCCTACCAAAATCCAAGCTATCTTGGACATGCAAGAGCCCCGGGACGTAAAAGGCGTACAACGACTCACGGGTCGCCTCGCCGCCCTGAACAGATACATTTCTTGCCTGGGAGATAAAACTCGACCGTTCTTTGCTTCCATCAAAGGACAGGAATTTCACTGGAAAAAAGAGGCCCAACAAGCTTTTGTACGGATAAAAGAATACTTATCCCATCCGAAAGTAGTTGTGGCACCTAAACCAGGAGAAAAATTGTATTTATACCTGGCCGCCTCAGAGCATGCCATCAGTGCAGTCTTGGCAAGAGCGGAAGGAATCCAACACTTTCCGATTTATTTCGTGAGTCAAGTATTACATGAGGCAGAAATTAAATACACTCCACTGGAGAAATTAACATTTGCTTTAATAGTGTCAATAAGAAAACTCCGGGCGTACTTATTTGAGCACCCCGTCGAAGTTTTGACTACTATGCCTTTAAGGCAAGTATTGCACCGGTCAGATATCTCCGGGAGACTCCTGCGTTGGGCGTTAGAAATTAGTCAATATGACATAACCTTCGCCCCAAGGACAGCAATTAAAGCACAAGCCCTGGCAGATTTTATTGTGGAATTAACTTTCCCTGAGAAATCCCAGAATCAAGCACGCGCCTGGCAGCTGTTCGTAGATGGATCATCTACCACCGCGTGCTCGGGGGCAGGGGTGGTATTACTCAGTCCTGACGGGGACTCAGTAACCCATGCGGTAAAGTTTGAATTCCCCACATCGAACAATGAAGCAGAGTACGAAGCTCTCATTTCTGGGTTGGAATTAGCTATAGCCGTTGGGGCCAGGAAACTCCATGTGTTTATGGACTCTCAGCTAGTAGTAAACCATGTAAGTGGGGACTACGAGGCCAGAGGGGAACAAATGATAAAGTACCTAAAATTGGTATGGGAACTTTGTGAAAAAATCCCTGAAGTTCTAATCGAACAAATCCCACGGGAACACAATTCACAAGCAGACGCCCTGTCAAAGTTAGCATCAGCTGAAGGATCAGCAGACTTCTCAAATATTGTGTTAACAAAATTAATGTCCCCATCAATAGAACAAAGAGAAATGCAAATGCAAATACTCGCTGGGGCCGGAGAAGACTGGCGGATTCCCATTCAACGGTACATAGATACCGGGGAAGTACCAGCAGATAAAACTGAAGCAAAACAACTTCGCTCCCGAGCGGCAAAGTATACTTTAATAGATACACAACTTTACCGAAGAAGTTATTCCCTTCCACTACTGAAATGTGTGTCGAAGGAAGAAGGATTTAAAATCCTGGAAGAAATACACGAGGGTGTGTGTGGAAACCATGCGGGGGGAAGATCCCTAGCACATAAAACCATGGGGCAAGGATTTTACTGGCCAAGCCTGAGAAAGGACGCAGTCGGATACGCACGTAAATGTGTCAAATGCCAGACGCATGGGCCTAACATCCGAATTTCCCCAGAAGCCCTGAAATCCATTTACAGCCCGTGGCCATTTGCTCGGTGGGGTATCGATCTGATCGGACCACTGGCAACCGCACGGGGCGGAGTAAAATATGCTATTGTAGCAGTCGACTATTTTACTAAGTGGGTCGAAGCAGAACCATTGAACAAAATTGATCAACCGCAGGTTATCAAGTTCATATGGAAAAACATTATATGTCGATTTGGTTTGCCCGAGACAATCATCTCCGACAACGGAAAACAATTCGATGGGGCTGAGGTGGAAGAATTCTGTGAGAAATGGAAAATTAGAAGGCTATTCTCTACTCCTTACCACCCCCAGACGAATGGTCAGGTTGAAGCAGTAAATAAAATATTAAAACATACCATCAAATCAAAATTGGAAAGTCGCAAAGGAAAGTGGGCGGATGAACTTCCAGAGGTTCTGTGGTCATATCGTACCACAGCTAGAAATGCCACTGGAGAAACCCCCTACTCTTTGGCTTTTGGAACGGAAGCAGTAATACCAGCGGAAATAACGGTGTTATCACACCGGACCGCTCAGGAGATTTCCCCGGAAAATGAACTAACCATCCGGAAAGAGTTGGATCTTCTTGAAGAAAGAAGGTTAGCTTCCGATTCTCTAAATGCTATGAATAAACAAAGAATTGCAAAATTATTCAATTCAAAAGTAAAGGCACGAGAGTTCCCAGAAGGAGACTTGGTGCTGAAGAAAATCTTAGGAACGCACCAGGGAGCACTGGGGCCGAACTGGGAGGGACCGTTTAGAGTAAGCCACTGCCTCCAGAACGGAGCGTACGAGTTAGAGCTTCTCGACGGGACCAAAGATCAGTATCGGTGGAATGCGTTGCACCTAAAGAAATTTTATCATTAAAAGGTTAATCTTTGCTTTTTGTAAAGATATTATTTTTGTAAAAACCTTTTATCACTTTTATAATGTTTCTCAGTATTTATCGAAAATACCTATATGGGTTCTAAAAAGTTATACTTTGTCTAGTACAAAGGAAAAATATTACCCCGGGAAAGAAATAAATTTCCCGGTAAAAATAAGAAATATTGAGTATTCATAAGAGAATACTAAGGTTCGGTAAAGACCCAAAAATCTATAGATTGTGGGGCCGAACACTTCTTTCTGCGTACGGATTCAACAGAGTAAAAGAAACTCAAGAATCGCTCGGGAAGAAGAAATAGGTCCGAAGAAAATCCTAAGAGGTATTCATAAAGAACAAACCACGGGATCGGTCAGTCTTTGTAAAAGGAGAGATGGAGGAGAAAAATGTTACTTAGAATCAGAGAGAATTCCAAGAGGTAACTAAAATCCGAAAATCACTTTTGCAAGACAAAGAACTCACAAAGATTCCCAACAAAGTTTTAAATGAAAACTTGGGTGTGAGCCAAAAGTTATCTATTCACAAAGAATTACGATTCACCAAGCAAGCTAAAACTGACTTGTCAAAATTATAGATAATTATGGTAAAAAGAAACCTGAATAAAACGGTGGAAGGGCCATGAGTAAGACCCAAAGGATAATATCCAAAATAACATACTAAGTTATTACACACCAGCAAAATATAAATACTTGTTCCAGGCAAAAACTGCCTGTATAATCCAAATGCAAAATAAGCAAATATTGTTTTTGGCAATTAAGCCCAAACTGAACAGAAAATAAAGATTAAAATCCCTGAGCTTTTCACACTCAGGGTAGTCATCAAATATTTGCAGACTCCTGAGCAATTATACTCAGGAGGTAGAACCACCATCACCTGGGGGAGTCGTGAGGGAATCTTTTGGCTTGCCATCAGGCCCGACACCAAGAGTATCCATCTCCTCCCCTTCATCAACACCTTCATCATCAGACGCTTCTACAGGGGCTTTAGCAGGATCACCAGGCATTGAGAGAAGACTGTATGTGGGCCACCATTTCATATCTATGCCGTGGACAACTTCCAGATCCATAAAGGGCTGTGGAACTCTGGAATCCAGAGTACACCCTTGCATGTGAGCTTTGAGAAGTTGTAAACCATAGTCCCTGGCCCCATCATTCTTCTCCTTTGCTGCAGACCTGATGAGATCAGCATAAGCAGTGACATAGAGTAGGTCAGCCAATACCCGGGGATTGTGAGCAGGAGAATCTAACAGGGCTTCAAGCTCTGAGACCCTCCCCATGGATTGTCCAAAGTCATCTTTGGCCTGTTTCAGCTCCCTGGTAATTTTGGCCGCCTCCTCTTTGAGCTCTTTCTTCTCCCTGGTAAAGCTGTCCTGGGCATCCTCAATTTCTTCTTCTTTTTCTTTTATGGTCTTCAAGGCCTCCTGCATCTCAGACTTCAGCTTCCCTACCTCAGCCCGTGCAATATCAGCAGCCTTCTTCCACCTATCCCTGTCCCCTGCAGTGGCAGTGTATGCCGCTTTGAGCTCCTGTACCTGTGCCTCTTGCTTGCTGCTGGTAGTTTTGAGCTTGGACACTTCAGCTCTGATCTTTTCAGCCATGTTGTGAGCCCCAGAAATGGCAACTGCACTTTGACTGGCCAATTTTAGGGCCAGGGAAAAGGCATGCTCCTCATGGTCCATCATATCATTGAGCTCTGAAGTCCAGCATCTACCAACAGCATCAATAGAGTCACCTACTGGATTGCCCAGGGTAGTGACAGGGTCAATGGGGCCTTTTCCAGAGAAGAAGGGAAGCAGAGCTGAGGGGAGTTTCTCCTGGGAAAACCTACCAAGAAATAAAACTGAAGAGTTAATTGAGTGAACCATGTAAAGTGATAAGTGTGTAAATGAACAAAAACTTACTTGGTGAAAAGTATTTTTTCAACTCCAAAAACAGACTGATTTTTGTCAGCACGAGGGGGGGAATCTGTCACCTCAATAATGCCCTCATCAATCTTTTTCCTTTTCTTGTCGCCCTCGAGCTTAACTTGCAAAAGAGTTGATGACCCAGAAGTGGGTAAGCTATGACTTGGAGTGGCATCAGTCATCACCACGTCTGATGGCTGGGAGCCTTCCTTGTACGAATCCACAACATCCATAATCCCCAGAGGATCTGTCTCACCGCCCTGAGCCGAAACCGTGTGGGATCTGGTACGGGAAGCCGGAGCGCCAGGTGTGCCGCCCCGAGTTTTTGCAGATCCCCGTCCACCAACACTGGTGGAACTGGTTTTGGCCCTACGAGCCTTAGCGGCCAGGGCTGGGTTTGGGAGTCCCAGGCGATCAAATAGTTTGTTGTCTGCCATCTCGGTAGGTTTCAATTCAAAAACAGTAGAGAAAAACTCTGCACGGGAAAAGTAATACAATTACTCCCGACAAAAATGTTATAATTTCCCCGGGAAATATACTCCCAGGAAATAAAATAAATCTATAAAAAATAGAGGAAAAATACCAAAACAGGGTTGATCCTCAACGAACGGAGGGCAAAACAAGCCTGCTGCGTCACGAATGCTATCGTCGTTCAGATAATCTGAATCTCTTTCTTCGGCCGGAATACACTGTGCCAAAAGATTTGCAGTCTCCAAATCCCACGGGAAGGAGCAGGTCGCCCGCTTAAGCCGCGCACCTACAAAATACCAACGAGTTTAGATCAGTTAAACTGTAAAATATTAAAGTTTTAAATACTTACTTTCTTCCTTAACACCATAAGTAAGGGGGATGGCGATCTCCCCTTCTCGGGTCTGAGTCCTCCACCTCCCCGAAACAAAAAACCATCTATCCCAACAAGTCGGATCTTTCTCCTCAGGCTCTCGAATTTTTAACATATATTTCCTGTGGCGGACGGTATAGTCTCCCAGCGAATTCTTGTTGAAGTTGACTGGACTGAAGAAAAGATGGAACTCATCCCCAGAAATGGGTCGAGAGAGTCCCACCTGCCCCAATACAGTCAAAACTCCATAGATCTGTGCCCATCCATTCGGATGAATCTGATGCGGAGCCAAACCCCACCGGTTCAATAAGCCTGAAACCGAAGGATGTAGGGGAAACCGCAACCCTTGATCCATTGCGTCGACGCCGATGGCCACAATGCCCGGAGGTGGACAACAGGCGGATTCACCCTCTTCTGGCGCATGCAAATGCACGTTGTAGGGAATCCGCCAATCGTCCCTCCAGTCGGCTAGTTGCGCCGCCGTCACCGTGCTTTCTCGGCCGTGTGCACCCCACTCCTGGTGGTTCGGGTCTGGTTGAACCGCTGTGACGATCCTCTCGACAGGTACGTAAGGGTGGGCCTCCTCCAATTCATCTAAACGGAACGCCGGCAGCGCCGGCGCGGCCTCTTCCATGAACTTTTTGTATTGACGGGCGAGAAGAACTTCTGGTGCTTCGATTTTCGGTCGAACGACTTTGGAGATTTTCGGCATATTGTCGGGTTGGTAAAAAAGGATTTACACAGTAAATAAACAAAGAAAAATTACAGAGAAAGAAAGAAAGTTCTTACCTAATTCTGGATCTGAAAGGTCAAAAACTTGGAGTGAATTTCAAAATTCTCAACTCCTATATGTTTATTGATTTCGAAAATCAAATTTCTGCCGTTTTTCCATCCAACGGTGAGGATTGAAGGAGGGGAAGAGATAGCAGTTACCGAGGAAAAACGCACTCAAGTACGTCTCCACTACCCATCAAACCCTAAAAATACTTGGCCAGGATAATGCCACGTGGCAATCATCTCCTGACAAGGTAAGTTGAAAAAGTTACCCTATTTTTCAAATTTATTATTATTTTATTGCGGTTATTAATGGATAAGTATCAGAATACTTATCTCATCCATATAAATACATAGAATCCTTTAAGGATCGAAACTCTGATTTATTTCACCGGGAAAAATCCCAAGAAAAGAAACCTGGGAGATAAACCCAGGAAAGGTAATCTTACATAAGAAAATGCCAAAAATACTTCTCGAATAGATTTCACGGGGAAAAGAAATCCCAGTTATCTTTTGCAGGAGAATTTTCCAGCTCAGAATTGATAGAGCTATCTTCAGAATCAGTTCCCAGATCAATGATCTCCTCTCCATCCTTTCCAAATACACCAATGCTGAAAGACTTTTGCCCACGCAACTCCAGAAAGATGATTCCGCTCACTGAAACCAACCGACGCTCACAAAACTTACTCCAACCGTCAGTCAGTACCAGCCGCCGACCATCCTTCTCCACTTTCACCGTCCAGATTCTTTCAAAAGCATCTACCAAAGCGACATCCTGTCCAGCAAGCTCCGGAAACTTCTGTGAAAAAGATAAAGACAAAGGCAGCTTAGCCTTCATCAACCGATTTTTGATCCGGAAGGAGAAACTCGTGATATTATTCGGGTACACTTCTCTATTCCAAGTAAAAGCCATGATATGAAGGCGTAATACTACATGAAGAGCCTTTAAAGGCGTAAAAACAACATTAAATGAAGAGTCAACCGCCGACAGAAAGTCAGAATGCAGATTCCAAGGCGTGCAGACCGAGGTATTCAAACACAATCTTCAGGGAAATCGAAGTTGAAAACTCCAATTTTCCTGGGGGCCTATGTTATACCCGATAAAACGGTCACCGACACGTGTCAACAATGAGGTAGCCACGTCATCAGATGTGCAAGTCAGAATTAATCTATGGAAAAAGACCTAGAAAGGCAACCAGCAGAAGTCAGAAAAGAGCTTGGACGGGAACGACCGCTCGGTAGTGTCAGACTTATTACACGGGAATATCCGTGGGGGAGGTGTCAGAGTCAACAGGTGGTCAAAAGACATTTGACGGGAGCTGAGGATAAAGTCTTTGTTTAGAGTTAAGTGGGTTTTTAATGCTGGATATTAGTGGAGTTGAGGTCCAATCAGGAGCTGATAAGTGGGCATTAGGTGGCATAATCTAGCCATGCATGGGTTAGTATAAATATAGGGTGTTAAAGGAGAGAAAGGACATGCAAAACCTTGTATTTTAATATGATTTCTAAGTATGAATATATGAATTAAGAGGTGCCTTGAGCATCCATGTTCTACTTATGATTTCTGCATTTTAACTCAAACCTCTTGCTTTCTTACCTATAACATATTTATATTTTGTGTTGTTTATCAAAACCCTCAATTACCAGCAAATACTACCGACAAGTACAAAAACAACCAAAACAGTACTAATCAAGCAAACACTTTCAATTTATTAATTCGACAATATGTTCGTACTTGTTAGGATCGTATCACTTCACATTGCCACCATAACTTCTATTTCTCAGACAAAGAGGATTGAATATATATGACTTCGTCAGTGGATATTACAAACAACACAATTTGATGGAGACATATTCGACTCCTATCAAAGGACTTCTGCATCCTGCTGATTGGGTCGTTCCAGCGTATATAACTGATCACGTCATTCATCCTCCGGTTGCGGTGAGACAGGCTGGTCGTCCGAAGATGAGCCGTGCACGGTCTGCTGTCGAGGGTAATGCCCGCAGAAGAAGAAGTCAGCCTCAGAAGTGTAGTAAGTGTAATTCGATCGCACACAACGCGCGCAAATGTGACCAAGTTGTTTTACCCACCGACAGCCAGCCGCTCGAAGATGATCAGAATTCTCAAACCACGGTGGAACCAATCCGACAGAAAAGACAAAAGAAAAAATGTAGCGTATGCCGGAGTGCAGACCATAACATACAGGCATGTCCGGTGCGGGGGGATTAACGTTATGTTCTGTGACCATGCTGAACAATTGTGATATTTAGGTATTGCAACTAATTATGAGGTTTTTTTTTGTATGATATTCTGCGATTGTGTGTTTTTTGGATTATTTGCGGTTGTTGGGATTTGTATGGTTTCTGTGAATTCGTTTATTGTATGTCACGGTGAATCTTATAAATGACCGTGTACCACCGTCCGTGTTATATTTGTAGTACATCGTGTGGCGGCCGTGATATTAAGCAGTGCATCGGTTGTCCCGCCACCATCTTGGAAACTAGTACTACTGGTACAATACTCGTTAAAATTGATCTGATCTCCGCACGGTAACCTTATACGGTGATATATCACAACATCACCGTGTAAGTATGAACAATGACGTTTTTTGGTGATTATTGCTCGGTTGTGTGAATATTTTGGTTAAAATGCTAATCCAAAGTTAATTTTCCATCTAGATGATTATATGAAACCGACAAAACTCCACAATTATACAAGAAACGATTGAATGTGATATATCATGTGCAATATATGATCACACTTGAGAGTAACTTGTAAGTTGTAACAAACGAATTAGACATCTCTTGAATTTGAGACATGCATACTCCAAATCGAATCATACGTGTTTAAAATCAAATACCATATGTCTCAATGATTGAAACATATCACAGTGAACGTTAATAAAGAATTCAAAGTGTGTACAAACCATGAGAACTCGTTTTTTTTTTTTTTTGGATTTTCACGAATTCACGATGAATATTAGAAATGACCGTGTAATTCACGATGAACTCGTTTTATGTCGTGTGACGGTCGTGATATTTACACCTTGCGAAACTCCATCCCTTCATTTTTATTTTCGATAATTTAATTAGAATTTTAAATATAAATCAGTAAAATTAACTCGCGCTTGCAAAAGCTGTTTTGAGTTTTGAGTACTGTCAATATTAATAATAACCGTGCATCAGTTGTCCCGCCACCGTCTCATCAGGTTCTCCACAAAAATACACGACTTGTTAAATATCAAATTTTAACATTGATTTTAAAACCCCACGGTCTACTTTCACGGTATAAATTGATACCGTGTGACAAAAAGACCGTGTTGTCATCGCGGAGTTGTTTGACACCGTGGCATACTGAACTCTCACGGTGTCTAATTAGAAATTTGTTTTCGTGTGTCACGGTGATTTTATTATAGACACAGCGATGATGTGTTTTTTAGGTCTCATACATAATACAACTACCACTAATAAATGAGCCTTAATAAGTGGGATGCGTAAAAACCGAAACGGCGCCTATCACGACGCAATTATTTATAATTACACGCGACCTTCTGTAATAATTAGTTAAACGAGACCTTTTGGAATCCCGCGAGAAACATTATTTATAGTGATTTATGAAGGCCTAATCCTCTATTAAACTCTGAATATTTCTTGGTCCTTAATCCTCATACCAATAATGGATACCCCTCAGATAGCTGATGCTTTCATTGTTGTGCTGATTGATGAACATATTGAATCTAGACGGTTTCGACTTCCCGAACGTTTCTACCGTTTGCATGTGAGATACAGTACAGAGTCTCCGCTCTTCTACCTCCGCGATGTTCACGGTGAGAGGTGGGCAACCTTGATGGGCTTTAAAAATGGCTTGGCGTATTTCTTCAATGGTTGGACTGAATTCAAACACATCCACAAGTTGAAGAAAGGCATGACCCTCCTGTTCGAGCATAGGCCACTTCCAGACGAGTTCCTGGTGCGGATATTTAAAGAGGATGGAGATGAACTCAAGTCATTCTTGCCGAGACCTGCTCCAGGAAAGAGAGCATTCGAGGATGTACCTTCGTCGTCGTCGTCTCTGAAAAAGAGTAAACCATCTTAGGGTTTCGGCGTTATGTTTTTCTTTTGTAAATCGGCGCCTTTTGTAATTCGGACTCCCCTAATTTAGTACACCAAAATTACTCCGTATTCCTTTTTCCTTGTTTCCAAAATTATACGCTGGAATATTGCACCGTTGTTTCACGGTCAATATAAGATTCACGGTGCATACATGGTCTTACCACCGTGTGTATTTCACCGTTCACACACCGTGCGCGATAGTATACACCGTGAAAACTAATTTCTAGCCCTGCAACATATTTTTCACAATGTAGTACAAATTTACCAGAATATATGGAGAGAATGAAGCAAACGACTTCACATTTCATATTTCGAAAAAACACAATGACAAGTTCATTGAAAATCACTTAAGCATAACAATAATTATGATTACAAGAACCATAATTATGGAGACAATAAAAAGAGTAGTCTTCAACTGGATGGATACGTCGTGCAATGACGTCTCCATATTCTTCAGATCTTTCCTAATTTTAGCTTTTGTGGCTTTCTCTTCCGCTCTTGACATTTGTTCATGTTGTATCTCTCCCTCATTTGACGGGTTACACCAGGAATCGAATGTATGGTCTTGACAATAATACATCAATTTCTGATAATTCTCAGATTTCGAGGACACCACACGAATCTGAAGTTTCTTCCGACATTTACCACAAACTTTATCTTGGTACTTCAATCGGCTTGGTTGACCAGTACTCACGGAGTTCACCGATTGTGTAGACATATTGTTGTGATAAGTTTTTGACTGATTTGTTTTGGATGATTTGAATTCAAATTTGAATTCAAATGTTTGCTTATGTTGAAAGAGGACTGCGGCTGGCACGTGTTTAGAGAGGACTGCGGCTGGCACGTGTTTAGAGAGGACTGCGGCTGGCACGTGTCACGGTTCAAGATACACAGTGGAACCATGTACAAATATTGATCCACCGTGACACGGTAATCATAGGAGTCTACCATTGGCTACAACACAGTACTGTGATTACACCGTGGACTTATTCATTCAATCACCGTGTACAAATATTCGTTCACAAAACAGCATATACAAACCAGTATTAATGAATCACAATGTGAAAGCAACCAACATGTTTATACTGACACGTCAATCAAAATGGATCAGCAACATCATTCAAGCTCAGCCAAAAAATCTTCAGGCATATCTGTTTCCTGACCTCCTCAATGTACCCTTCATCGATGTTTTCGTTCCGATGCATCAGAGGGTCGAAAAACAAACGGTCAAGCTGCATGGTACAGTAAACTCCACAAGAGTGTTTATCAGTAACATCCTGGACGAATTGTTCGGCGTCCGGCATGACTTTCAACTCAAACGCCTCCGTAATCGCATGGTGTTGACCATTCTTTGCCCAGTAATCTGATCTCCTCAACACAAGAGGTAAAAACTCCATTAACGGCCTCAATTCGTCCTTCTGAAATCCGTATTCAGGATACGTCGCCAGTTGAGTATGAATTAATGAGTCATACAACTCGATAGTCCAATCTTCGGGGGATATTCGGACGGTGACCCAATGATGGTGGACATTACAAATCGCCACGAGCTTTACATGCCATGTTTAAGGTTTGCGAGTTAGAATTCAGTTTCACTCTAGTTAAAATGAAGCATGTATGCTTTTCAATACTTACGTGAGTAGGCTGGTCGGACTCCATTGACATCGGACCATATGTGTCATCCACTGCTTCTCGAAGAGAATCAGGCACTACCCAATCATCAATAGAGCCACGATGAATCTTATATGCAGCATCTATAGTACTATGGAAAAAGATATTATTAGTAAAAACGAAGGTGTCCAAAATGACAGTACTGTAAAACTTACCCAAAATTGAGTGCTCAATAAGACTGTGTTTGTACTCCCTTTAACATCACGACCTTTGCACTTCAAATAAATAATATAGAGATCTAGCACCTCAGATTCGAAGGCCCAATTGATGTCCTCAATTTTATCAAACAAGTCTGCACCCACTCTGTGGTCTATGGAGCCTCGACTGCACGATATCAAGTCGGTAGACCCAGAATTCATCCATTCTCCGAATAACGTTTCCACATATTCGAGTCCGCTTTGGTTCGCACTAGATTGCGAATGGAAACGTTTCATGAGTTCGAAGACTTTTTGAGCAACAGCTTCCTTAAAGCAAGTGCCAGAATCATCAGTAAGGAACTAAACAATATCTGCCCTCAGTTCGGCGTCCCAAATCCTACCTACCTGGCGATCGATCTCATCGTTGTCCGGCCCCTCAGGACCGAAGACACCTGCTTTTCGAAAGCAAATGTCCGTCACAGAAGTCAGATCAGGTCCGGAAACACGTCGCTTAGAAATAGGCCTTTCTATAGCACGTGAAGCTTTTTGTGCAGCACGCTTGTGAGACGGGTTGGCTCGATCTTTCTTCTTAATACCTCCTTTTCGTCGAGGTGGAAAGAATTCAACAGAAAATAGCTTACAATCATCTATAGATTCAGTTACAGTAACATAAGATAATGCTTTGGCCTCTTCCGGTGTAGGAATTAACGATTCAAAAACTTCCATCTACAGACAAATATACTCTGTATCAACGTACAACAACAATAAAGTTCAACGCGTGTGCTTTTTAATAATGAAAATTCAATAAAGTACCTTCTCATTGGAGAATTTAGTGACATCGCACGCAGCTTGTTTCGATGCAGTAGAGTCCCACATCAGGCAACGTGGAATTCTCGTAACCCGAGCACGTTTCGCGCATAATGCTCCGATCGACGGTACGAACTCGTACATCCAAAACTGAAAAGCCCAAACCGGCCCGTAGAAATGGTAAGTAGATTCATCATCATGCATGGACGTCGTTTTGAGGTAGTAGGATAAATTCTGATAGGAATAAGTGCCCCAGGGAAATTCCTCCCAACAATCGTTGTCCTCGACCAACAACCATGCCGACTTATCGATTTTAACCTTATGGTCTCGGCAAAGCAATATGAAATAATACATGAGGAGCTTGGTTACTTTCATATAATCCTCCGCCTTCGCTTCTTTGCCGAGATTTACATCCTCGAACTTTTGGCGTAGCTCCGATAAGCTAATGGTTGTATCTCCTTTGAAAAATCGAATAAACAAGCTATCGGGAGGAAACTCATGTGACTCAAAAATATCAAAGCCTGTGTAGTGCCCAAAATTGAGTCCCGTTACCATGGCCTAAGCAGCCGGTGTGAATTTCGTGATCTTCTCACCGACATAAAACCAATGTTCCATCGCCGGTATTGTCGGACCAGTCAACTCTCTACATAGGAAATGATGCAAATAACGAGATGCGTGTGCAGCATGTCCTTTAACTAATCCTTCGTTGGGTTTTACAAATTCCAGAAAATGCTTCATATAGGAATGTTGAGCGAATTCAGCCAATGTTGCATCGCCGCCGTCGATTGAACCCATAACACGCTTTATCAAGTTTATCACGTCGAAACGGTAATACAAATTGATTTTTGGGGTGATCGACTGCAAAGCTACTGGTCTTTTCCATTCGTACCCAGCCTGAAAATATCAATCAAATTAGAGAATATTTCACGATTCACGGTGAGTTTAAATTAACACCGTGACACATCAAAGGGTGAAGTGTACACGGTGAACATCTAAGGGTGTAGTGTACACGGAGGTGTTAAATCCACGACGAGCATATACAACAGTTATCAAGGGTATACGGTAGGAATACACACGGTGATGTCAACCACCGGGATCGTGCATAACCATAAGACGGAATTACACCGTAAGAAAAAAAAACTATTAAATATCACGGTGTAAATTAACCGTGAACATACAAAACGGTGTTTTTCCACAGTGTACATTACACACGGTGTATATACACCGTGGATCGAGCACGTACAAGACCGTAAGTACACATACACCGTGAAATAAAACATTGTCGTGAATCGTGATCATACACGACCGTAAGTACACGCGGTAACTTTACACCGTGAGATAAATCACAGTCGTGGATCGTGCTCGTACAAGACCGTAAGTACAAACGGTGTAAGTCACCCGTGAGATATATCACCGTCTTAACCTCTACCGTGATAATACACGGTGATAAAACTCACGGTTCAACCGTCGTCTACCAGAACTGACACACAACCGCATGCGAAAAAATTGCAGAGAGCAATAAACCATTAACCATTTTAAAATGTCGAAAATAAAAACCATATCTTGAATGAATATACCGGTATCAAATTACAAATCGAATGATTTACAAGCATCAAAACTCGAATAATCGAAAGTTGGAAAGCTAGGGTTATGGACTTACCGGAGGTTGAGCGCGATTGTCTAGGGTGTCCATGTTGTCACTGCTTGCCATAATGATGATCGTCGGAGACGGAGTTGAATAGTTGATACGATAACGCTCGGGGCTGGTGTTTCACCGTGGCGGCGCTCGTCGTGCGTGTGAATTTCAAACGTCGAAAATTAATTTTGTGGGACAACTTTATTTTTCTAATATTCTTTTTGTTAATTTGTAATATTCGATTTGTTTTTTGTGAAAAAAGATAACTTTTGAGGGCACTTACGTCTTTTCATTCAAATTGGCTTACTTTACTTCCATTTTTATGAACAGGACTTCAGAACTTGTATACTCTTATGCTTTGGCCTTTAAATGCCTCCGCCCCTTCATAATTTATAAAGATTAAGCATATATTCTATCGCATAGAATTACGGAATTCATAATTCATAAAGATAAACATGTTTTTATTTTTGTTTGGTGAAATTTATGGAATAGTAGTTATAAGTAACTCACTTTCTTATCCTATCAAGATTTATATGGACCGAATTTGCCCACATAGAATTAACCTGTTCATAATTCATTAAGGGAAACACAGTTCTGTACGACTATATAAAACATAGTTCATATGTTTTGTTTAGTGAATCCTATGGAATAGTTATAATTCATTAAGGGAAACATAGTTTGCCTGCATAAAATTACCGTATTCATAATTCATAAAGGGAAACAAATGTTTTGTTTAGTGAATCCTATGGAATAGTTATAAGTAACTCACTTTCTTATCCTATCAAGATTTTAGCCGGCTAGTTCAATCGGAGATTATTAATCTATAAATCAACCCATAATCCAATTCTTATTCTTACCTTTTTAATTATGCCTAAGTACACTCTAACATTGATTATCAATCAAATACTTGTACAAATACTTGTATCACAGACATGGTGTGTACTATGTATTTGCATGAAATTAAAATAACTTATATTTTAAATAAAAAAGGTTACGTATTGAATTTATAATTTGTTTTTTTAACAAGAAGTAGTAATAATAGTAATAATATTAATACGTAGTACAGTAATAATTGGTATAATTACAGTTTTATTCATTAATTTAAAAAGTTTAAAAATATATTTGAGACTAAAGAAACTACGTGTATTGTTATTTCTCTCTTAAAAACTGAAAGTCTCCATCTACATACTACAAAGCCACTCGATTTATAATCTCGAGTTTGAGTTGTCATCTAGTCACTATCCCCTAACGCAGTACCAAGAAAAGACCCTTCGTTTCTCCCATGAAAAAGTCAATTTCAATTCAATGTCTATAAAGTCAAACCCATACACCTTAGTGGATTACTACCAAAATTGAATTACTCTAACAAACGTGTTACATATGTGTATAGTATACAATACAACAAAGAGTCAGTATTTTTTTTCATTTTGGTAATTTGACATGTTAGTAAACGAAACATTAACTTTAGAATTGTTTGTAAGGACGATGATATTTATTCTTCATAAAAATGACATATTATGAAATAGAAAAGAAGAATATTATACATTTTGATTTGACTTTTGGTTCTAAACTTTTCCAATTATTATAATAAATTAATTTTAATTTTGGACCATTTTACATTTCAGGAGAAAACCCAAATAAAATAATGGAGCCAATTGGGCGCACGAATCTTGTCTCGCAGAAATTGGAAAACGTCAAAACAGATCACACTTTCCGATCTTCTCGCCCGAATTTACCCGTCCCCATCTCAATATTCCTCTGCTTTTCACCTTCCACCACGTACGCTTGTACCTTCCCATTAATCACATCTCCACCGTTGATTTCGGGCATCCAATTAAATCCAAGGTACAACACTTGGAAGCGAGACCGAATAAGTTACCGCGCCCGCACACGATTGCTCCCTCACTATACTCCCAAACACTGATATAAATAGATATGTCACGCTTTCTATCACGTCTCTCTCTCCAACTCCCCCACGCTCAAAAAATGGAAGACGATGGCGGCGGCGGCCATCTCCGCCACCAGCACATCCCTCCGCCGTCGGAGAGATTTCTCGGAATATCGAGGTTTCAATCCTCCTCCGCCCCCGCGCCTCCGCTCGAGCTCTCCGAACACGACATCTTCAACACCCCGTCGGGGAGCTCATCCCCGTCCTCTTCGCATTCCGGATCCAGCCCGAACCCGATCCGAGGAGTCAACAACAACATCCGAGGCCACCACGGCATCCTCGCCGCCCTCAACGATCAGAACCAGAAGGTCAGATCCGGATCCGATTCCCGACCCGTGTTCAACCACAAAGCCTCCGCGTCGGCGTCCCTATCCTCCTCCTCCTCCACCTCCCCCGCCTCATCGGCGAGGTCGGCGTCGATGATTATTCCGAAGCGGCCGCCTCCGCCGCCGTCTGCGGCTCCGTCGGAGAGGACGCGGTTTCAGCCACGATCGGCGCCGATGAACATACCGAAGATGGCGATGAGAGGTATGGAATTGGAGGACATCGCGTCGGAAGGGGAGGAGGAGAACGGCGGGGTGATGCTGCCGCCGCATGAGTTGATTGACTCGAGGCGGTCCCCGATGCTGGCGTGCTCGGTGCTGGAAGGGGCCGGGCGGACGTTGAAAGGGAGGGATCTGAGGCAGGTGCGCAATGCGATCTGGCGAAGGACCGGTTTCATAGATTGATTTTTTATTCTATTCTCTGCTCCTTCATTTTTAATTAATTAATTAATTAATTATACGCACAATTTCTTCTGTGTCTTCTCATATTAACATCCAATTTTGATTTAATAGTTTACTACTATTTGGGTTAAGTTTTTTTTATGATTATTCATCATTCACAATTCACAGGAGATCGATCGATCTATTGGTGACTATATATGCTCCGTATATCCTTTTATTTGATAGAAGGAATGAAGGTATAGATGAGATGTTTGCAGGTGAATATACAGATTCTTGAATGAAAAATTAAGTTTTATTTTTACTGATTTTTTAAATCTTGAGGGAGAATATTTTAAGTAAAAAAGAAAAAATAATTGTATTTAAAAATAAGTGTGAAGATATGAGTTAGTTAAAAAAACAAAGTGGGAAGATATTTGGTATTTATAATATTGATTGATTTCAAATATTTTAATTTAAATGCAAAAATATAAGTTCAGCATTAATAAAGTTATTGATAATAGAATTGATTCTGTTTCAATTGTCATTGTCCAATCATCAAACTAGGAAATACCACACAATAACTATGGCATCGAGCATCCGATCGAATTGAGACGACCACACAATAACTTGACAACATGTGATTAAGTTGTAATGATGATATTAACCATAGACTTTGTTAAGTTCATTTTAGTTTAGTTTAGTCCAGACTTTTATCATTATCACCACATCCATTTTTAATATTGTATAAAATATAACTGTATATTTAGATAATTAAACATAAATATTTCTAAAGCGCACCATATTAATTTTTTTAAATTATTTGAAGAAAAGAGTTTAGTTCCAATAAGTTAAGTTCAGTTCAATTAGTTTCAGTTCAAAGAACATAGTCTAAGGCTTTTTTTTTTTTGAACGTGAAATAGCCGAACTAAATTGAATGTATTTGAAATGAATTGATTTGAAATTAAAAACAAAAGAAAATAAAATCAACATGAAAAAGAAGACTATTTTAAACTTTGCAACAATTTTATTTTTTTAATTTTAGCAATACATTTTACCTATACTTTTTGTTTAAAAAGTTAAAAAAATTGATTAACATTATTTTTAATCTTCGTGTTCATACAAAGTTTTTTCCCTCTCTTTTTAATATTTTTTGTGTGTTCATACAATGTTTTTTCCTCCTCTTTTTAATACTTTATCCGTTTTAGAAAAGTCTACACGCTTTCTTTCATCTTTTATAATTTATGAAGGAAGTGTGCGAACTTTTGTGAAAAAAAGTACTAATTTTACCTATTACCTAACTTTACTTAAACATTCTTTTAAATTTATTTAATTTTAATTTATTTAATTAATATTTAATTTAGTTTATTTCACTCGAATTAAGTGAAACCCTTCAAAAGTGAATGAATGCATTCGTAGCTAGTGTGACGTAACGGAAGCAATAGAACAAACAATTAAAACTCGTTGATTCCGCAGAATACCGAGAATTAATTAAATCAAAGTTCGTTGATTCCTAAGAATACCGAAAATTGATAAACTTCAAAAAAACCTTGAAGAACTAGAAGAATCTCTTTTTATTTCATCATAAACAACTGCGTAAATGAATGTAAACACATAATATAAATATGACTAAAACCCTAATTAAATAAATTAAAATAAATAAATAAAATAATAATAATGTCTTGTTCAACAAGACACAATCTTTTCCTTTTCAGTATCCGCATCATTCTCCCCCTCTAGGAGAAGGTTCGACCGCGAACCTAAAAGACCGAGCAATGAGATACCGTGATCAAACACCAATCGTTGGCGATCCTGAGGGCACGACGCAAGAGCAGCGACACGTTGACGTGGCGCAAGGGCAATGGATGGAAGAACGGCAGTAACTTGAGAAGGCGACGCAAGGGCATCGTCAACGACATCGAGATGCCGCGCAAGAACAGTAACATGTGAGACAAAGGTAACTTCATCGGGATGCGGCATCGGGGCAACGCCGTGGTGAAGCGGCTCGTCGTCCCAAATCGGCTCAGCAACCCAAATTGGCTCGGCATCCAAGATCGGCTCGGCGGACTCGGCATCCCAGATCGGCTCGTCGGGCTCGGCGTCCCAGATCGGCTCGTCGGGCTCGGCGTCCCAGATCGGCTCGGCATCCCAAATTGGCTCGTCATCCCAGATCGAGGCCGATTCGTCTTCCGAATCATCGTATGGATCGAGTTCATCAACAAGGGTGCGCTCAAGCGCGGGGATCGATCGACGTGGAGGTGACGATAGCTTGTTGGAAACAGCAAGACGGAGCTCCTCGAGATCGACGGCGAGGGCTGCGATTTGGCGGCTTAAGGCGGCGACGTCGGCGTCGCGACGGGCTGCGGCCTCAACGGCGGATTCGCGAGCATACTGGCGACGAGGAGGCATCGTGTCTGGAACCTGATACCAACTGACGTAAATGAATGTAAACACATAATATAAATATGACTAAAACCCTAATTAAATAAATTAAAATAAATAAATAAAATAATAATAATGTCTTGTTCAACAAGACACAATCTTTTCCTTTTCAGTATCCGCATAGCTAGTGTTTTGGGTTGTTTTAGATTTGCGGGTGGTATTCGCTGGTAACAGAGGGATTTGGTAACAACTCAAAATGTATATTTATTATAGGTAAGATAGCAAGAGGATTAAGTTATAGCAGAAATCATAAGTATAGAACATGGAAGCTCAAGACTCCTCTTTATTCATATATTCATACTTAGAATTTATTATTAAAATCAAGTTTGCATGTCATTTTTCCTCTCTTACATACCCCCTATTTATAATAATTCATGCATGACTAGATTATGTCACCTAATGCCCACTTATCGGATTCTCATTGGACCCCAACTCCACTAATATGAAGCATTAAAAACCCACTTAGTCCTTAAGTATGACTTCTGCTCCTTTCACCGTGAATTCCCTGCTACTTGCCTAGTGGCTCTGACACCTTCTCCAGAGAATTTCCCGTGTAATAAGTCTGACTTCTACCGTGCAATTTTTCCTGTCCAAGCTTTTCCTCTTCTTCCGTGAGATGCCTTCTAAGGTCTTTTTGACTGGGTACGTTTCTGACTCATATCTTTGATGACGTGACTGACCTATTTGGGACACGTGTCGGTGACCGTTTTCTCATGTATAACAGCTAGAAATCATATCGATCTAAAATACTACCATCAAGGTTGTTCAAGTTGATTGGAACCCTAGTCGATAAAACAAGCTCAAAACACCAAATCCAAAAATAGACTCTAAAGGCCAAAATGTGTGCGCGATTGTGCGGCTAGCAGTGTCGGTTGGCTCAGTAGGTTTCGTGAGTTCACTCAAAATTGGGTTGCCGCGCATCTCTAATAATCAAAGTAGTGACTATTAGCGAGTTGTGGTTGAAGTTCGTGAATTCGTGTAACTATTAGCGAGTTGTGGTTAAAGTTCGTGAATTTCGTGTACTAAGCTTCTCGAGGCTTCGTCGTACATTCAATTAAACAAAGTGTCGATTTTATTTAACTCCACACGTTGATTTCTTGAAAATTGAAAATCAATCGAGTGTCGTTGCAGAAAAATGCACTATGTGTTGGAAAATATAGAGATCGAAGAGAGCTTCGATTCGATATCTCATTTGTTCAAATCGGAGTAAATATGAATGATAATTAATTTTCAAATTTGTAACAAAAATTGTAAATTGGAAGACAATTCTAAAGGGATAATGTGTATTCCACATTGAAAAAATATGCAAAATGGAGTAAGTGTATAAGGGAGAGTATCCTACTAACACTTTGAATTAATATTATGATTATGCTTCACCTCCTATGTCAAGTAGAGGTGCAAATCTCCGAAATATAGCCTACGAATTTTGGACTTGCGGGATCGAGAGTTATAAAACACCTAGCCTACGAATTTTGGACTTGCGGGATCGAGAGTTATACAAACACCTTCCAGCACTTCTGCTTCTTTTCCTTTGCGTTTATCTTTCTTTGGCCCTCCGGTGAATATCTCGGGCAATATCTCGATTCGAAGTGCAACGTAGTTGCGTGAAAACGTTGTATCCTGGGAAATAAACGATCAATAGAAGACGAATTTTGTTTTAAGGAGATCATGTTGAACACGAACCTCGTTTTCGATTTTTCCTTGTCATCTATCGTAATTCCACACCTACACTATGCACCCTCCAAAAGTGGGATGCAAGTCACACTCGAGGCCCTAGAAGATCGGTCGCGGTTCACACGCGCACCTTCTCGTCGGAATAATTTATAGTCGTGTATTAAGCATTTTCGATTATTGAAAAGCCATAGAATATAAATTAATATATAAAAAAGAAATTATTTGATATAAATTACAATGATTTCATCTCTCTTATATAAAGATGGAATAAGACTCTTAAACTATCTTAAACTAGGTAAAATTCTTATAAAAAAATAGAATCCTAGTGACCTAAATGAGAATCAAATCAAATCTAACTACTAATAAGGAAATAGAATCCTAACCTATATGAGTTATATATATTCTCTTGCAAAAAAATAACTAAATTAAATAATTAAATAATTAATTAAAATACGAATAATGTGGACTTCTCGATTATTCGTGTCCATAACCGAAGACTGTCGTGATCTCCGGTGAGTAGCCAGAATATTCCATAACCCATGAATTTGTTAGATAGATTGGACTTCGAGCGTCGCCGGTGATTTTCCGATGGTCGGAGGATTTTCCGGTGCATCAGACTCAAATGCCTTAGCCGCGAATTTGCTCTTGGGTTCCTCGTAAACCTCCCGTAGCTGTGCGCGAGTCGTTTTCGGTGACTCGATGCGGTTCACTCTCGCGTCTGCTCTGGCAGATTGCTCGCACGCTGTTGCGGGTGCGTCGCGAGCCTCTCGTAGCATTGACTCGCTACTAGCTCTGAGAGTTGCCTCGCTCTTTGACCTGAAGAATGCCTCGAGTAATGCCTCAAATTCGTCATCAAAACCTAGCTAAGTCCAAAGAATCTTGGTGCTCGATTGGAGCATCTTGACTCTCAATTCTGAAGATATGTCAAATTCACTGTTTAAACCCTATAGTGATGACTCGAGAAATTCCTCTAGCACCCTGTTGGAAATCGGCATCCCGGGGACGTCGGAAATCGCGGAAAAGACAACCCCAACCGAAATCTCGATCGCCGGAGAAACCACGAGCACCCCACGTGACCGAAGGCCCGACCGAACACCGCCGCAGGGAAATCCGCGACTGCCGGCCTAGCCCCCATGAGGGGGCTCGCGATCGCTGGGGCTGCTCGCAGCAGTCCCGCAGCGAGCTTACGGGCTCGCTGCACGTGGAGGGGCGACTCGTCCACGCGAGCCGCTGCGGGAACTCCCGCAGCAACGCGCGAGCGGCTGCGGGTCACCCCGCAGCATCCCCGCGATCAAACCATAGGTTCGATCGCATCCCGGCGCCCACTCGGGGCTTCTCACGCACGGCTATCCCCACCGGGGATCTTCGACCGCCACCGCCCGATCGACCCTCGGTCCGGGGCTCGTCCCTCGGATCTTGATTCATCGGTATTTTTACGATAAATAAATCTTAAAATCATAAGGGAGTTTTCATGATTTTACTTTGTTCTCGTTTGCCGAAAAATCGAGATCTTTCGATGACCTTGAGATCTTCCCACATATTCCTTGCACTAGCTCGAACATCGGGGATGGGCGACGATCCAAGCTCTATGGATCTCATTTTCTCTAAAATAATCAACTATGATTATCTTGTCTTCATTTTTAAGAGAAGACCATGTAATATTTTTATAAGCTAAGTAAGGACCTTGAGTGGAATATTGGGCTTTAATTAAATTGAGCTCAAATCCAAGTCTATTAATTAATCCATTAACTATATTTAATTTCACTAAATAAATATAATTGCAACTCCCACTATTCAACCTTATTATATCAAATAATATTTGTCGTAGTATTATTTTATTTCATGTGTTTAAGATATAAATATCTAGGGGAAAATGGCAATAAGGCCAATTTTCAACATTTTTTCGACAATAAGGCTTTCGGGAAATTACGCGTGTCATTTAGGCCGGTTAAAATGTGTAAAGACCACATTAACCTTTGTCCCCAAATTCACGCTTCTTCACCATCGATACCGGATGGACAAATTCACACAAATGGGCAAATTCAAATCGGAACGAAGCCACCGCCGTGGAAGAAGACGATGACGAGAAGCAACTCCCTCCAGCTCGATCAGCCGCGAGCTCGCCGACGAAGCAGACGATTCTCTCCGGCGGCACGCCCCGCCGCGTCGAGACCGCGATGTGCTCGAACGCGCGGGAGATCTGGTGTCGCAAATCGCCGGAGCCGAAGCACCGGACCGGACCTCCGCCCGTTTATGCCTCACTTCAGCCGTGCCGCACAACGTCAATGTAGCCACACAGCTCGTCAACCTGTACGCACTCTACCACTCGCTAAAATACGCCCACCACCTGTTCGACGAAATTCCCAAGTGATGATGCTGCATGCACTGGATGATGCTCGACGCCCCGAATCGAAGCCGATGTGGATGCATTTTTCAGAGGAGTCGGTGCTGGCGAAGATGGACTCCAAAGTCGTGTTGTGTTGTCGAAAGGCATTGATGTGCAGACAAACTGTTTGTGAAAATGCCTCAGTCAGTTCGATGTGCTGAAGAGGCAATTGGTCGACTCGTTCTACGGAACAAACAGGGGACTGAACACCTCCAGTGAAACTAGAGCGGAGGTTGTGGAGCTCATCGCGCAGCTTGAGGCGAAAAATCCAACCCCTGCTCCGACCGAGGCTTTGACCCTACTCAACGGAAAGTGGATCCTCACGTAAGTTCCATTTGCCATTTTTTTCAAATTGATTCGTATTGGCTTAGAACGGTGGATTTTTTTTACTGTAATTTTTATCCATTTTTTCTTTTGGATTTTAATTGGTGGTTCACTTGTTTTTATTGTGGGGAGGCCCATTGCAAAATTCTTATTTGTTACTGTAGTATAATACTAGTATGATTATCTTTGGTCATTTTCATTTCATTGTGTGGATTAAAGTGTTCATCCGATAAAAATCTGTTAGTAGAATTCTTCACACGAAATGTCGAAAACTGAAACTTAATGTGAATGATACGGAGTATTGTGGTATCTTTTAGGAGTCGAGAACTAGCTCCGTCGCAATATTCTCATTCTTTTGGAGATGAAAGGAAAACCTATGAAGCGTGGAATGGGAACGTAATTAAAATTATTCTCTTGTACGTTGCAATATTCTCATTCTTTTCGGTTCAAACTAGCACTGTTGGATTGTTCCATAACAATGTGCGCCTCTTAGTTGTGTTGTGCATTATTGCGCCAATATGCAGGTTAAGATCTTGTACGGTCAAAGCCTCTCTTAGACTATGATTAATTATTTAAGTTGATATTAAAATTCTGGCTATGTAAACTGCATTGTGGACGCAAAGTATTTTATTTGTTTTTAAACTTACAGTGGTGTCCGAAGTTGCTTGTTCGGCAATGCAAGTATGATCCTAGTGAGTTCTATGACCATTATTTTTCTCTATCTTCATTTTGTTTTACAAAAATGAATTTGGTGAATAGCATATTACTAAATATTCAATGATAGCCGAATGAAAATATCGAGCATGTTTTTTGTTGTATAAAAGTTAGTATCACGTTTATTTATTTTTCTTTAGTTCTATGTTATTATCACCTCGTGTCTCTTTTTTAGGTATCAAAAGAAATCCGCTAAGTTAATACAAGAATTCACTGCCTCTGCCAATGAAGTAAAATTCGCTAAGTTAATACAAGAATTCACTGCCTCTCCCAATGAATTAGTTTCAGCATACTAAATTTCTCGGTGATTTGAGAGTTAAAGGCATTTACATTGGATTATTTTGGGACGCTTTGTTATGAATATGAGATACTAATATTATTTGAAAGAAATGATATTGATCATATTATTGTATGGCGACAATGGATCACTTATGTATTTTAATAATATTCAGTGATTTTTGTAATATTTATTTTGTTTTTTGGAATTTTATTTTATTTTCAGTGTAATTTTGTTTTTTAATGACACTTAGTGTTTTTTAATGATATTCAGTGTAAAAAATCGACATTCAGTGTTTTTAATGACATTCAGTGTTCTTATAATATTCAGTGTAAAAAATCGACATTCAGTGTTTTTTAATGACATTCGGTGTCTTTTGATGGTATTCAGTGTCTGGAGTTGAGGTGGGTTGAGTAGAAGAAAAAATCTGACGTTCAGTGTCTTTTCATGGTATTCAGTGTCTGAGGTGACATTCAGTGTCTTTTAATGGTATTCAGTGTCTTTTGGGGTGGGGTGAATTGAGTAGAAGAAAAAATCTGACGTTCAGTGTCTTTTAATGGTATTCAGTGTCTGACGTTCAGTGTCTGACATTCAGTGTCTTTTGGGGTGGGGTGGATTGAGTAGAAGAAAAAATTTGACATTCAGTGTCTTTTCATGGTATTCAGTGTCTGACATTCAGTGTGGGGTGGGGTGGATTGAGTAAAAAATAAAATCTGACGTTCAGTGTCTTTTCATGGTATTCAGTGTCTTTTAATGTTGTTCAGTGTTATTTAGTGTTTGTAATGACATTCAGTGTTTTTATAATATTCTATGTAAAAAATATGAAATTCAGTGTTTTTTTAATGACATTCAGTGTTTGGGATGATATTCAGTGTAAAAATTTGACATTTAGTGTTTTTTAATGTCATTCAGTGTTCTAATAATATTCAGTGTAAAAATTTGAAGTTCAGTGTCTTTTTATGGTATTCAGTGTCTGACATTCATTGGGGTGAGGTGAGTTGAGTAGAAGAAAAAATCTGACGTTCAGTGTATTTTCATGGTATTCAGTGTTCATATAATATTCAGTGTAAAAATAAAAAATTTGACGTTCAGTGTATTTTCATGGTATTCAGTGTTCATATAATATTCAGTGTAAAAATCTGACATTCAGTGTCTTTTAATGGTATTCAGTGTCTGAGGTGACGTTCAGTGTCTTTTAATGTTATTCAGTATCTTTTAATGGTAGTCAGTGTCTTTTAATTTTATTCAGTGTCTTTTAATGTTATTCAGTGTTATTCAGTGTCTTTTAATGTTATTCAGTGTTATTCAGTGTTATTCATTGTTATTCAGTGTGTTTTAATGTTATTCAGTGTTATTCAGTGTCTTTTAATGTTAATCTGACGTTCAGTGTCTTTTTATGGTATTTAGTGTCTGATTCATTGGGGTGGGGTGAGTTGAGTAGAAGAAAAAATCTGACGTTCAGTGTATTTTCATGGTATTCAGTGTTCATATAATATTCAGTGTAAAAATCTGACATTCAGTGTCTTTTAATGGTATTCAGTGTCTGAGGTGACGTTCAGTGTCTTTTAATGTTATTCAGTGTCTTTTAATGTTATTAGTGTCTTTTAATGGTATTCAGTGCCTCTTTTAATGGTATTCAGTGTCTTTTAATGTTATTCACTCAGTGTCTTTTAATGTTATTTAGTGTCTTTTAATGGTATTTAGTGCCTTTTAATGGTATTCAGTGCCTTTTAATGTTATTCAGTGTTATTCAGTGTCTTCCAGTGTGTTTCAGTGTTATTCAGTGTCTTTTCAGTGTCTTTTAATGTTATTCAGTGTCTTTCAGTGTTATTCAGTGTCTTTTAATGTTATTCAGTGTTATTCAATGTCTTTTAATGTTATTCAGTGTCTTTTAATGTTATTCAGTGTTATTTAGTGTTATTCAGTGTCTTTCAATGTTATTCAGTGTCTTTTAATGTTATTCAGTGTTATTCAGTGTTATTCATTGTCTTTTAATGTTATTCAGTGCTATTCAGTGACATTTAGTGTTTGACATTCAATGTCTTTTGGGGTGGGGTGGGTTGAGTAGAAGAAAAAAAAATGACGTTCAGTGTTTTTTCATGGTATTCAGTGTCTGGGCAGGGGTGGGGTGGGTAGGTGTGGGGTGGGTTGAGTAGAAATAGAGTAAGGGTATTTTCGTCCTTCCATATATATTTTTTTGGCCCAATTAGAACAAAAAGGCCTAATTGACACATAAATTGAAATTTGGCTTTATTACCCAAAAAATGTTGAAAATTGGCCTTATTGCCATTTTTCCCAAATATCTATATTTAAGAGAAGATCATGTAATGTTTTTATAAGAGTAATGACCTTGAGGTGGAATATTGGACTCCTAATGGACTTAATGGACTTAATTAAATTGAGCTCAAACTCAAGTCTATTAATTAATCCATTAACCATATTTAATTCTACTAAATAAATATAATTGCAACTCCCAATATTAAACCATATTTATTATATCAAATAATATTTTACGTAGTATTATTTTATTCCATAAGATATCTATAATATATTTTATTTATTGCTAATTAAATTTGAACAAATTTACATAATAATTCTTTATGACATTATCAACCTTATTCGGACACATATTCACGTCAAAGATTCACACCATATTATACATAAAATACACCGACTCAATTACCGGTAATTGTCCAATAATTATATTAGTCAATTTCATTCAAAAGTCAAAATCACTAATATTATTAAGAATATAATACATTGAGATGTAAATCGATTATTCAAGCAATCCTAATCGATTATCCAAGACAATCTTAATCGATTAATCCGGTTCGCTCAATACACGAAGTGTACAAGTATAAAATAATGAAAACAAATTATTTTATCAATTATACAATGATTATATCGAAGTGTACAAGTATAAAATAATGAAAACAAATTATTTTATCAATTATACAACGATTATATCGATTGGATTGATTCTGTTTAGGTCATGAGTCACTGTTCATAGTATAATATTTTGCACATATTTAATTAAGCATAATTAAAAATAAATAATTGTTTATTAATTAAATAGATTAAATGGCCATGTATATAGAATTTATATAACTTAAATTTAGATATCAAATATACAACTTCGCACCTGTTCTTTTGGACTTAATTTCAGTCCAGTTCAGTTCAGTTCAGATCGCTTCAGTTCAGTTCAGTTCAGTTCAGTTCAGATCACTTCAGTTTAGTTCAGATAGGTTCAAAATAAATTAAAATAAAATAAATAAAAAATAATTTCGATATATAATTTTAAATATACAATCTAATTAGTGTTATAATATTATTAATATTTTTAAAAAAATATTTAAAATTTTATATAAATTATTATTATTTTTATAAAAAATCAATTCAGTTCAGTTCTTAAGTTCAGTTCAGTTCAATTCAGATTGCTTAAGTTCAGTTCAGTTCAGCCGGTTTCAGTCCAAAAGAACAGGTCCTTCATCTCATCTGACATGGTTTTTCAACTGCGCTGCTTCGAATGAGGGATTGTATCACAAGTCCCACAACAATAACATTGCATATTAATAAAAATTGAAGCCATCCCACAACAATAACATTGCACATTAAAAAAAAATTGAAGCGCACATTAGAAAAAATTGAAGCGATGATAACTAAATGAATGATTGAATTCAATAGATTATGGAAGTATTACCTGAAAAAATTACTAGAATTAATTTAACATTGAATAAATAATACGTAATAAAAACGGAAAAAAATGTAAATTAAGAAGGGGTTGAAGTGACGGTCAAGAAACTTAAACTCGAGCCCCTTCTCCGCCAGAACAACGAAACCAGAGTTTCATTCTCCTTTCTCTCTCTACACAGGCTTCAGCAACAATAACTTGTGCTTTGGTGCACTGCTGAATCCTAGGGTTTATTGATTTAGGTCTCTCTACATAGGGGCGGAGCCAGAAATTCAATCCAGGGTGGGCCAAATATCCAACCGTCTAAGGCTCCAAGCCAACTCCCAAATTCAAACTCTAGTGATGTTAACTTAAAACTTATACCAAATACAGTTTTGTGACTTTTTTTCAATATACAAGTTTTAAACTCTCAATTTTATACATTAATTTGTGAACATTAATTTCACAAATAAACAAAAATACAGTTTTGTGATTTTTTTCCAATATACAAGTTTTAAACCCTCAATTTTAAACATTAATTTGTGAACATTATTTTCACAAAAAAAAAAAAAAAAAAACCACATAAGACAAAAACAATTAAGCAACATTGAAAAAAAAAATAAGAAAAAAAATAAAAGTAAAAACCTAATTGGTGTCGAAAATATAATGTGTAGTTCTCTTACTTGTGTACTCTCTGAAATTCTTTAATGACTGCGAGCTTGGGAATTCTTCCCAAAAAGTTGGTGCGAACTGCTTAAGTGGGTGCGGTGGAAATTTGCAAATTTTTAACGTGAGCGATGTTTTGAGAATTGAATTTTTTTTATTTTTTTTATTTGAGTAAATATGTTAAGATAGAAATTTGGGCTTTTGTATTTTGTGTGAATTAGTTAATTCTAAAAAATAAAATTTTATTTAATATATATATGGATTAACAATAAAATTTTATTTAATATATATATAAGTATTTTTTTAGCGTGATTAAATTTAATTTAATATATATAAATACCTTTTTTTACGCAATAAAATTTTATTTTATATATATATATATATATATATATATATAGATATTTGTTTTTTTTTTTCAGCGTGGGCCATCGCCCACGCTGGTCCTATCCTAGCTCCGCCACTGTCTCTACATTTTATACGCAAATGAAGCCAATAAGACTTCCGGAGCCGCCCGAGAGCCCGCAATCGATGGGCGGCGGATTGCCTGATATTTTCGAAGGTGGCGTTTACGGCGTCATCCGGAGAGCCGTCGTTATCGGAAACGGTTACCCGGCATCGGAAAATCAGAGCATCGGGTTGGTTCACGCCCTGGGTTTATCCGAAAAGCGAACTCTTTATGTAAGTATCCGCGTCTCTTTCTAGAGCTCTTCATGTTTGCTTGTGCTTTCTCTGTTGCTGGTTTAGTTAGCGAGTGGCGAAAACTGGAAATCTGAACCAAATTCAAATTAGAGGATCATATATCTGGTTTGGTTATGGCTTAGCTTTGCCCTAAAGTATGAATGCATCTTCTTGCCATTGCCAATGGATGTTTATGGTTATATTCACGACGATACAATTGTGAAGGAACTGCAGGATTAAGAGTAGTAATTGATTGAAGAATTTGCTACTTTCAGCTTTATTAGCTATGTTTTACTTTCAATGCAACTTAAGCTGAATACTTTTAAAACATTAATTAAAATTTTCATTTATTTGTTTGTGTTTGTCGGAATTTGAGCTGCGTTGAGGCCATTCGTGGCTGCTGCTGTATATCAAAGTAAAGGAGAAACAAGTTATTATATCACTTGAAAATTCATTCTCATTGGTTTCAATATAATAAATAACAGTTGAATGTGAGAACTGTGAAATTTAACTGATTTCTGAATTGTTAGATGTCAACCTGATGGCTTATACACCTGAACCAGTTTTACTATTTTGGCAAATGATGATAAATTTTTCTGTGCTGCTAAAGAGACCTGGATGCTTATTGGGATCTTTGAACTAGTTAGGTAAAAATACTATGGGAGAGAAAAGTGAAGAAGATTTGGGACAGGACCGTGAAAACTTAAGTTCCTCTTTCATGAGCTAGAGAAAACTATTTGTGAAAATCTTGAGCTTACTTTTTCTTGAGTTAATATAAGCTTCAAAGAGGCCATGAAAAACCATATTAAGGAAAATAAACTGTGTTCTCTATTCAAGCTTTTCTACATATCACAATTATGTCTTAAATTGTCTTTATTTATTTTATTTTATTTTTCTGTGGCATGTATCTATGCTCTATGGCTAACTGCCATACCACTCTTTGAATGTGACCAAATTTGAGCCAATTGTTCAATATCTGATGTCAAAGAATCCATGTATATTGTTTTGGAACTTCATATATGGGCTATGGCAGCTTAATAATTCGTTCGCTTACAATCTGGTTGATGCTTTTCTTGTACAGCGGGTAACAAGACCAATTGGAGGAATCAATGAGTGGCTACACTGGCTTCCAGTTTCTATTCACAAGAAATTGTACTACATAATTTGCCAGATATATGGGTATTCCCGAATCTTGTTTGCTAGTAAAAGGACAAGACTAGCGGTTCTTCCTAGGGAGAATGGTGTCGGTTCAGGGCTGTCATCAGTGTTGGAAGCTGATGTAAAGAATATTGTCAAAATGGCTAAAGAAACTTTTGAAAAGCAAGTCTCTCTCTCTCTATATCTATCTCTATCTCTATCTCTCTTTATCTCTATCTCTCTATATCTCTATATATATATATACCACACACACACGAGATTATTCACTTGCGCACAAAATAGATGAATAATGCATCTCCTAGTATCGTAAAATAAGTTTAAATTACCAGGCTTACGTTGTTACTGCTTTGAGAATGGGCCTTATGTTTGTCTGATGTATTGGGAGAAGATGTAATTCTGAAAAAATGTCTTTCCATAGATTGCACAAAAAGGAATTTAGTGGCCATGATTTATGTTGCAAATTGAATAACTAAATTATCAGATCTCTAATGTCCTTTAAATCTGCTGTTTTTGTTCCTCTTTCCATAGACAGAGATGAATGTTTTTAGTCTTTCACATGAAGGGTCATTCAATGTTCTTTAATAATCACTTGTGTATATATGCCGGGAATAAACACTCTAAAATGTAGAAATTATACTTCAAGTGATCTGACTTAGAAACTGCACCTATTGTTTCCTTCATATTGCTTATTTTATGAGGGAGTGTAAGGGAGGCTTGCATGAATGAAATAAAAGGAGATGTTCCCATAAAGTAACCTTGAGATGACTTGCTAGCTCTAAGTAAAATGGCATATTTTATTTTCCGCCTAAGTTAAGTGAATGGTCATATTCTGATTATTCTATTATGCGACTTCAGAAAGTGAATAGTAGATTTGATATTTCCATTAAACTGTCAGGTTTAACATTCCTCAAATCATTCTAATTGGAATATATATTGTCACCCAAGAGAATGAGATTTTTTTAAATGTTAATTTGGGTGACTATTATTTTGTTCCTTAGCTCTTCATATTCATGTTTAGACCAGTTTGACACATGAAGAATAACTTTTTGACTTCTTTTCAGGGATGGTCCTCTACTTGTGGTTGCATCTGGCAGAGATACCATTTCAATTGCAAGCTCTATAAAAAGATTAGCATCTGACAATGTGTTTGTGGTCCAGGTTTGTACATTCTCCTGGACTTGCCAAGTCATAGTTACGGAAATATGATCTGATTTTACTGATCTCGGGGATACTGAACAACATTTTGTATCCAAAGTGATTGCATTGTTTTTTTATTTTTATTTAATGCCTATTTTTACCACTTTGACACTATGAAGCTCCTTTTACTTTTCTTTATACCCCTCAAAGTCTTGTAGCAGTGAGGATGAAGTTATTATCCCATTCCATCTAGTCATTTGTGCTGTCTTTTCATATATTTACTATTTATAATCCTGCCTTTCTTGGTTTGTCTATTACTACAAATCTCAAGTTTTAAATTTAAAAAAATTATCCTAATTTGATGAAACTTGATTTTATGTTCCTCAGAAGAAATAAAGAATCTAAATTCTTGCATTTGGACCGCCCTCCTTTTCCCCCTGTTGTCCAGCTTATGGTGGTTTTTACAGCATCCCAGGCCTTCATGGCTATTTCTTACTGCATTTTCAATGAATTTGTTTGCTAGCTGAAAGTCGGAAACGGATGGCTAATTTACGAGTATTTTTCATGGAAGTTTTATTTATGGATATAAAACCTTATTTTTTATTTAATGCTAGTTGTTAGCAGTTAATTTATAATTATACATTATTTGCCTTGATTATGCCATCTATAAGTGTTCTTCAGCCGCTTTTTTTGTTGGTTGAAGTGTGTTATTCAAAATAGCTTTATTATGCTTTCTACATTACTTTTGCCCTAAAATCTTATTATATTAAATGACTCTATCAAGCTATTCCTTTTCAGATTCAGCATCCGAGGTCCCATTTGGACAGGTTTGATATGGTGATAACCCCACAGCATGATTATTACCCATTGACCCCTCGTGCACAGGAGCAGGTTCCTCGCTTACTCAGGAAATGGATCACACCACATGAACCTCCTAATGAGCGTGTTGTATGTATCCTAATTTTGCACCTACTAGGTTCCTCTTTCTGAGTTGTTGTCACTTGTAACTAGACTCCTTACTCTTTAATGTACGGTTGTTTTTGTCATTGCTCAGGTCCTTACAGTAGGCGCACTTCATCAAGTAGATTATGCTGCCCTTCGAAGTGCAGCCAATGCCTGGCATGATGTATTTGCACCGTTACCAAAGCCTTTGCTTGTAGTCAACATTGGAGGGCCTACAAGTAATTTCTCTCTTCCTTTATCATAATGATGCAGTTTTTTCCCTTTATAATTAACATGGAATAAATTAAAATTGAGTTTGTGAAAAATCAACAATATACCTATTTTAATTATTTCTTTTAATGCATAGCATTTTTTTATTGTTTCAGCATTCATATTATCTATAATCTTAAGTTGTATCTGTTGATAGGGTACTGCAAATACAGCTCAGACCTGGCTAAGCAACTAACAGCTTCTCTACACAACGTCCTCACAAGCTGTGGAAGTGTCAGGGTATCGTTCTCAAGGAGGACACCAGAAAAGGTATGAAATACTTCACTTTTACTATTTTTTTCTTGAATTTTGACAGATGCCCCTGAAGTACTTAGATCATCCATTTGTTCTTTTTGACAGATTTCAAACATTATACTAAAGGAACTTGGGAGCCATCCCAAAATCTACATATGGGACGGTGAAGGTACTTCGAATCCACTGAGCATGATAAATTATTAATGCCCCATCTTTGAGACTTGTAACTAAATCACTTTATTTTCTAATTATCAGAACCAAATCCACATATGGGACATCTGGCTTGGGCCGATTCTTTTATAGTCACAGCTGACTCAGTTAGTATGTTGAGTGAGGCTTGCAGCACAGGGTAATTTTGGAAAACGCTTTTCTTGATTATTTAGAACACAGCATTCCAAAATATCTGACTTGAGTTCGTATTGTGAGTGCAGGAAGCCTGTTTATGTTATTGGAGCCGAACGGTGTACGTGGAAATTAATGGAGTTCCATAAAAACCTAAGGGAAAGAGGCCTCGTTCGACCGTTTACAGGTCTTGAGGATGTAAGTGACAACTAACTATTGTATTTGTACCCACTCTTATTCTATATTAGATGCGGTGTTTTTGTGGGATATATACTATAGCGACAATGTGGAGATCAGTTTTATGTATATTTTAAATTAAATACGAGGAATTGGTTATTGTAGTAATGGATATGGCAGACATGTTTGTTGTACAGAAGTGGGGTATTCCTTTTTTTGATGATCCAGTCGTAATACCAAACCCTTAATTTCGCAGACTTTTCTTAATAAATTTGGGGTTCCTGCTAATTTTTTCCATCTTGGATTCTTATCATATATTTTCAGATGTCGGAAAGCTGGAGTTACCCGCCTTTAAATGACACTTCGGAGGCAGCAAGCCGGGTTCATAAAGCAGTTGCTGAGCGCGGTTGGAGACTGAGAGCATAAAAAACAGGGTTGCCTAATGTTGTTTTCTTTTCAAAGTTTAGCTTTTTTTTTTCATTTTAATTGAAATAGAGAAAGAACCACATGCGTCATAATTATATAAATATATGCCTATTGAGCTTGGTCAGCTGTTGCATTTTATTTATTTTGGTAGTGTACAAAAATTGTCACCTTCATTACACTCCAATAAGTGTAAATTTGTTAAAGATTTTGATGCTTATGTTAATGAATATTTTAAACTAGGAAATATAATATGTACATGAGTGAGAACTCGCCCGCCAGCTAATGCCCAACGAGTCCTACAACCAGCAATTCTATTGTTTGTTGAATGTGTTTTTTAACATGAACGTTTTCACTGCAAATTTTTGAATAGAGAACTAAGGCTATTGAGACATGGCTTCTTCGTCACACTTTCGTGTTACATGCTAAAGTTGTGGAACACTCTAACCACAAGGATACACAATTGAATAGCAATTGCTACTAAACTCCTCGAAAAACTAAAAATTATAGTATCAACCTAAACTCTTAGAATTAAAATAACAATAGAAAGACAATGATTCAAATGAAAATTTATCCTGTTTATATCAAAACCTCATTTTAGTCTTTTATTTGTCTGCTGCAGATGCATTTTTCTTCTTCCATTCCATGCCAAGGCAGGTTATTTCGAAAGTTCATGGAATTTATTTACTAGGCCTGTCAATTTCGATATGACTCGAAACCCGCACAAAATAAAGTAAGTTGAACCCGCACGATTAAAAAGCGGGTCAACCTGTGGTCGGCCTTTGAACAACGAAATCAACTCGTTTAATCCATTTATTAAAATTTCTTTTATGTATTATATTAAGAGTACAATAGATTGTAAACTGATTGTCTTGTTTATAAATTGATTGAGTTTTAATTTAATTTTTATATAAGATTATTAAATGAGTTAGAGTTTAAGTTTATGTTTTCTGACCCGGGAATTTTCACACGCCACGACCCATTAACAGCTTAGTACTAGTACTATTTACTATTGCTATAAACTTGAGGGGTCAATTTTATAATTATTCTAAAAGGCGGCGATTTCTGTAATTACTTGAATCTCACTACTTATCCATCCGTCCCCAAACATTTTGAATTTTGACACACAGTGGTGGGCAGTATAATTGAAGATCAAATATTTTCACTATCAGGTGTTTCTCTCTCTCCAAACGCTGTGGCCTGTGTGTATGTGTGAGAGAGAGAAAATGTCGCAGAACGGGAAATTGATGCCGAATCTGGACGAGAAGAGCACCAAGGTACTGAATCTGACGGTGCTTCAGAGAATCGATCCATTCGTCGAGGAGATTCTCATCACCGCAGCTCACGTCACTTTCTACGGATTCAACATCGACACTAGCCAATGGGTATGCTATAATATATGTATGTATATATATAATCAATACAGTATATATTATTTGGATTTGGATTTGGATTTGATTTTGAAGTATGTATATATTTATCGGTGATGTTTTTTGTTTGACAGAGTCGAAAGGATGTGGAGGGATCCCTCTTTGTAGTGAAGAGGTGATTGTTTATGTATTCACAGAATTATGATGGTTAATAGGTTGCTTTGAGTTGCGATTTGGGAGTAGCTGTACGGATTCTGGAATTTGATTTTTTTGTGTGGTCTGCTGTTTCAGGAACACTCAACCGCGGTTCCAGTTTATTGTTATGAATCGTCGGAACACGGGTTAGTCGCTCGATTTCTTACGGTTTGCTTTCTAGATTGGATAAATGCTAGTATAATCGTTCTGTTGAAATAAGACGCTTAAAGCATTTGCAATTTGAGTATATTCATAAGGACCGACAGATGTTTGTTTATGAGTCTGACATGTGATGTGATACTACAGTATTAGTTTAAGTTTCAGATGTTAAATTCCTGACAAAAAACCATTTATGTTTCAAACTCAATTGCATAAATGGTTTGGTAAAGCAAGTCAGAGTTTGGTACAACCATAAAGGTACAAGTGGATCAAGGGTCACTTAATAGGTATTTTAGTAGGTTTCTCGTGATGTTCTACGGCCAGATTATTATGGTGGAAAGTGAAGCTACATTTTGATTAAATTTTGAATGTCGGAAATCATAATTAATTTCCCCTTATCTAAATTACTTCTCTTGTGGTTTGAATAACCTTTTCCCCTGCATCGAATCAACCTGTAATTCCAAATAGAGCTTACATAGGTCAGATAAGCATTCTTCATATTATGCAATGACCATAAATCAAAGTTCTGATCGTTGCTTTCTTTGAGCAGATAATCTGGTAGAGAATCTTTTGGGAGATTTTGAGTATGAAGTGCAGGTACCATATTTGTTGTACCGGAATTCTTCTCAAGAGGTAAATGGAATATGGTTTTACAACACACGTGATTGTGATGAGGTTGCTGGTCTATTTAGCAGGTTGATATTATAGTCAAAGTTTGTGTTATTTTTCATGCATGTCTTAAAATCCTTATTTTTTCACCAGTTATTGTGTGATGAATGTGGTTTTATTTTCCTAATAGGATACTTAATGCATATGTCAAGGTTCCTACAAAGCCAAAAGCATCTCTTACAAAAAGGTAATTGTTGCCGGTCCCATGGTTCCTTAATCGATCAAGTAGAGAAATAATGCATTTTTGGCAAATCCTATATTAATGGGCATTATTCAGGAGTTGATGTGCACTGACAGTAAATATTTCAAACCCTTTATTTAATATGAAAAAGGTTTTATACGTTAAATCTTCGTTGTTCCTGGAACTGAGACAAAGTAATGAGACAAACAGGTCGCACGTACAGCTCATTGGGACTTCCAAAGAATCCAAACATAGTTATTTGATGTTTTTCTTAGGTAATTTGTGAGATTTGACCAGGCAATGCCCTTCTGATTTGGCAGATGTTGGGTTAGAAGGATTAAAAATAATTCATCGTTAGAACCATATTCCTGGTTGCTCACATATTATTAATACAACTTGAGCATTGAACTCTCACTAGTCATGAACCATCTCAAGTGAAACCGTGCGGATATTGCACATGATTTAGATGCTCTTGTTAAATTTCTTCTGGACTCACCGATTTCATAGTCCAAAAATTCATCTTATTAATTTGTATTTTTTTAATTTCATTCTTTGTGGAGATAGAGGGGTTCGATTCTCTGTTGTTTCGTGTCTTTAATATGAGTTATAGTATGAAAAACTCGTTTGTATTATTTTATTGCAGCGAGTTTGAAGAACTGGAATCAGTCCCTACAACGACAGTAATGGATGGTCCTCTAGATCCTTCATCTTCCACTACTTCTAATGCTGCTGATGTACCTGATGATCGCTCTTTTGTGAACTTTTTCAGTGTATGCTTTTTCCCCATCTCTTATTACCCCTGAAGCCTGAACATTGGAAAACCAAATCATTTGAAAAGACAAAATTATGGAAGAGAACTTTTAAAAAGGGAAATTATTTAAGATCAACGTAGTCCTTTAATCAGTCTCCTTAATTTGTGGGCATAAACATATATCTACATCTGTTGTGATATGGATGGATCAGCGGAAACTAGATAGCATCATAGCAGATAGATATATCTGTCTTTGGGAACATGTCAGAACATGAAAATTAGACTAAAATTTAATATACTTAGATCCATTATTTTTGTCAGGCATTTCCAGACTTTGATCTTTAGATCATTTGAATGATGCTAAAGGTATTCATATCTTTTATTTAAACTTTTATTTAAAAGTTACTTACATAAGTTGCTATTTACATGGTTTTTGTTAAGTGTCACATATATATCACTGGTAATTGGCCTTTTTATTACTGAGGGTGATATGGAAAAACTAAATAAATGCAGACTGCCATGAATATCGGGAGTTCTCCTAATGTAGCAATTTCCGGGCAGTCATATCACTCCACAACTGCGGTCCATCCACAGAATGTCGTTACACTGCCCACCACTTTACCATCTGCTCAAAAGCCCGCTACTTTATCATCTCCTAGTTCAACTTCTATAATGTCTATCCTTAAAAACCCTGAAACCTCTACTGTCTCCAAGCGTTCAACTGATCTCGTGAAGCCATCCTCGTTTTTTGTCCCACCACCTTCTTCTTCATCTTCTTCACTGGCTATGCCTTCTGCAACTTCACCATCTGTGCCAGCAGTCCCTCCTCTGAACCCTCCCAGGAATCTGCAGCGACCTTACGGCGTACCTCTGCTGCAGCCATTCCCACCACCAACGCCCCCACCATCTCTCACTCCGACTTCTTCTGTCGGCACACCAAATTACGGGCCTGTGATAAACAGAGAGAAATTCAAGGAAGCTCTTCAGATGCTTGTTCAGGTATGATATTGGGTTTTCTGTACAACATTTCGTGCATGACCTCTTTCAACGATAATTTGATCTATTATTGATGTAAAGTTGTGAAGTCTCTTTCTAGTGATTTTTTTCACTCTATTTGTGTACTGAAGGGACACTTTACTGTTCATTAATTAAGATTGGGATTTGTGATGGTTGACTTATGTCTGATATAGGTATATTTATATAAACCTAAAACCTTATAAGTGGAAAAAATCGAGAATATAAATTTTGAACAATTGTTGGTATGAGGGTAAGCTGAACAGTAGAATGAGATCACACATTCCTGAATATGGAATATAAGTGAGAGGTTAGACACTGGGAATCTATGTTGGTATTATACTATTATATGAACTTCAGTAAAAACTCTTTTATGTTAGAACTATTGTCTGAAAACATTGGTGGAAACTGTGTGAGTCGTATGACCAAGATTTGTGGATATACCTTGGCATGCGGAGACAAATCATCCGTTTCTACTGCAATATTTCAAATCTTTGATTATTTATACTTGTGATGTACAAGTATTCTCTTTATTATTTTACTATTAAGTGCCATAAATTATCTGTCACAAATTAATCTTGGGATTTACCTAATTTGTTGTTATAGACTTATAGTTAGTCGGATGTTTTCTCCGTAGAAGAATATGTATGTATATATATCACTCTGAATGTTGTCTTTTTCCTGGATAGGACAATCAATTCATCGACATGGTGTACCGAGCAATGGTGAATGCACATGAGCCATAATAACATGGAGAAGTGTTGGTATCCGTTTTATGTTGTATGAGGAAGGGGCAACTCCTTAAAGTTGGTGTACGATGTGTAGATTTTCCTGTCGTCATATTACTAACATGTGCTTTTGATAGCCAGTCCCTGTATAGAGAGTTCACAGTCATTTTGTAGTTGATATGTGATGTGATGAGATGTGATCTTCGTTTTTGGGTGTTTGACGAGCCATAAATTCAATTTGCTGTTCGTGTTTTAGTGTATATACCACTGTTACGTAGCATATTTGTGACAGGGATTGTGGTTATACTTTGTAGCTTTCTACTAGATTTAGGAACTTGATCTTTTAGCTAGGCCCAGTACAGTAGTTTATACTTGGTGCAAAAGTGATGTTTGAAAAAATAACCTTGAGATTTGTAATAATTTTTCAAAATAAAAATAATACTCCACATAACTACAAAAGATGAAAAGAATATTAATGTATTTATACAAATCAATTCAGGTTTAGTAGTTTTGGAACAACTTTCTGTTATGTTGGCAAGGCAGAAGTCAAATTAAGTACTTCAAAGTTCATTATTTTTAATGCAATTTTTTTGTTATTGTTTTTGTATATATTATTCTTTATGATGTCATTATTTTTAATAAATATTATCATTATGCACCAAGCAAAGCTAGTTACAATAAATCTCTAGCAAGTCCTCATTTCATGCAAGAAAATCATCAAAAGAAAGTGTCGAAATAGGTGCAATCAACAAAATTTGCCAATAATGTTAATTCCATTCCAAACCTCAGAATTAAACTTTGGATACTACAAGAATCCAACTAAATTACTTGTGGTGATCCACATTCTAGTACACAGACCAACATAGAAGAAGCTTCATTTTCAATGCAAGAATAACAAGATTGCATGCTACTAGCTACACATTTTTTTTGCTAGCAGATAAAACAGATCGTTCTCTCAAAGCAACACTCAAGGATGTGAAAAGGTAACTAAAAATGCTGATCAGCGTGATTTCGAAACTCATCTGTGATCTGAGATTTTTGTCGGTTTTAAGCTACAAAAACAATTTTCAGGGATAAATTGGTAGCTAGGAAAATTGTTTGATTTGAGTTTTTTGGGTCAACGTGAGTTAAAATGCTGCTTCAATTCACTGTTTCTATTAAAACGAAATAACTAACCAAGTTAGTCACTATCATATTGGAAAGAAGTCCTTCTCTTATTTATCTATGGATAATTTATTCTCCTTATTGAACAAGCACTTAAAGAAATAAAATATCTTTATTTGGATTGTGTTTGTCTACATTTTTCGTTTAGATTTTCCAAATTAAGTCGACTTTCATGTTCCACATGCGTCCTTAGTGCTCAATTCAATAGATCACTATCTGCATGTTTAATTAGAGAAAATGAAAAACTTTAATTTCAAATTTCACCAAAAATCATCTAAAAAAAATCATATTGATTTTTTTTTTTTACCATATTTACAATCATTTAAAAAATATTAAAATTTTAAATGAATAGCCATTGTTTTTAGAGCAGTAAATGTGGCATATGGCAATAACGATCAACAATATTTGGTGATTTAAACTTCAGTGTAATATTGAAAGTAGAATGCATTGTGTTCAACACAAAGTAAGCCTAGAATAATAAAACATTTTTTAAAGTAAATCAACGAATCAGATATAAAATTCTCGTTTTAATAGAAAATTATAAGTTCCTTCAGATTACTATTCTCATGTTATCGACCTTTGAAAGCAGATCGACATCTCTTAGTCGGTATTCAAACTTTGTTTGAAAAATAGATACACAGATCAAATGATTTCTTATCGCAAAAAGATCATCTTTCCATTTAATTTTCGCTAAACAAGCCTCCAAAGAATTACTACCTCTGTCCTGAAAGAATGCATGGTTATACCTTCTTTGTAATTTACAAAAAAAATGTGATTATTTGTACATGACAAATGAATAATGATGCTTCCAAAGAGCCTTGAGATATAAGTATATGATAATTCTACTTGTCATTTGAGGGAAGCAAATTTATGTTTTTGCTAGCAAATTTATGTTTTTACTATTTTTTTGTTGCAATTAAATGAACTTATAAATTTGGTTTTATTTTAAATTGTATATATAATCCTAATTAATTAAGAATGTAATTTATTCCAATTAATATTCATTGAAAAAAAATCAATGAAAGTGATCGGTTGAAAAACAACATATGCATTGAAAATTGAAAAAATTATGAATTAATGTTATTATATTATTTAATAAAACCAAACATCTAATGTGAAAATAATTTGAAAAACTAAAATGACTAGTAATATTAATAGGAGTGAGTATTTGTTACTCCTTCTATTCTTTAAATATGTGTTTAAGCTTTTTACACACAAATTAAGAAGAAACAATTATGTTTAATTTATCTTTATTTATGCTCCTTTCAAAGCTACAATAAATTAATGTTAAATAATTTTCTGAAGAAGTGTTTGTATATAAGAGATCTCTAATTGTGTACTTAACATGAGTTACAATTTAGTTGTCACATCACTAAATATTTGTATTTATCAATTTATAACTCACTATCCCAATAATTTGAATTATAATTATTCATCTTTTTTGGACGTGAAACACACTCCAAAAGACACATTTTTAATTTGTACCTAGTAATCTAGTATCAACAATTTGATAATATTGTTTTCTGGCTCTCTAATTTGTACCTTATTCTCCAATGGTGTACTTGGTTACAATTTCATGCGAGCTCTAAAACTCTTAAACTTCTTTAATTCTAAGTTATGATTATTAATATAATAATAAATTTGGTTGTTTATCATTGATGATCTCTTAAACTTCTTTAATTCTAAGTTATGATTATTAATATAATAATAATTTTGGTTGTTTATCATTGATGATAATATAATTAAATAGGAGTATTTAGAGTCCGTATTGATCAAAACATACAATAAAACTTTTATAAATTAATATTCAATTAATAACTTCTCTTCTAATTTAATCTTTTAAATGAAAAAAATACTGATAAATTAATAATCATCCTACATCAATAAAATTTTATAATCTCAAAATTATTAATTTATAAAGGTTTTATGTATAAAAAAAATAGAAAAATGTCAAATAAAAGAATAAAAGAGAGTATCTTTTTTCATTGTTAATATTATTCACTCTAAGGTTTGACACATCGTTTAAGAAATTAGTTTATCTTAGTTAATATATTTTGAAATAGTAAAAAAAAAGAAACACAATGAAATATGATTGATTGAAAAAAAAAACATTTTACATAAAATATTAAATAAATTATGAATAAATGTGATGATATCATTTAATAAAGTTAATGACATTTAAATTGAAAATAAGTATAAAAGTCAATTGAAGACATTGACTTTTACCAAAAAAAATTAAGTATAAAAATCAAAATGACTGTATTATGTTTTCAAATTCAAATCATGCAACACTTTAAAGAAGCAATTCGAACATATCAACCCTATAAATAAAATTGTAATGGAAGATAAATGAAAGAAAAAAAAAACATTAATCAAATTTAATAAAATAAATAACACATAACATAACTAGAGCGTAGTTGAAATGCCTTGTTTCACATTTTATTTTCAAGAAAAAGTTGTTATATTTTAAAATTGAACATGCAAAAGCTATTTAATTTTTATTTGAAAAATAACGTTTGGATGAAATTTGACAGTCGAATCATCTCCAAAATGCGAAAGATATGATATCTATATATGATTATAAAATAATTTTTATTTTTTCATATTCATATTTCATAAGACAAGCATTAATTAATTTATACTATCATCTCAAAAACATTGTATCAAACACATTTTGGTTTTCATAAAAATAAAAAATTGTTTGCAATCCAAATTAAAACATTAATTTAAGTAATATAGTTAATGTAATAAATATATTAAACTAAATTAATATTAACAAATAAAATATTATATTTTACTATGTTATTATTTTTCTCGTTTGACATCTTTTTACTTAAAAATTAGTTATTGTTGATAGAGTCAACTCAAAGCGCTCATTAATTAGAATATGTCACCTCATTTAATCGTGCAATCTTCACATGTACGTACAATTTAATGAACATAACATAAAATAATTTCAATGAACATGCGATCAATTATTTATGTGGATATTATGAGTCGCAACAACTATTGCATTGAAAATACGTTAGTTAATTATTTTTATCAGTTGTCCGATTACAACAAAAATATAACAAAAATATAATTTTGAGTAATTTTACCTAATGTCCCACGTTGAAAGTATACGGTAATAATCAAATTAAAGTAATAAACTCTCTCATCTAATTAATCAACTTTTTCTAGATAGTAGATCAGTGTAATTGGAATGAAATATAAAGACTAAAAATCTATTATTAACAATATCTTGTATAATTAATTATACACATTTGTTTTGCATATCCTAACAAATTATGCAAACCTTAAAAAAATATAGTAAAGTTTATTTTATTCACTTTAAATACAATTTTATTCATCCTTTTTTCCACTTACTTTAGTCAAAAAATAATTTTGTTTAATATGCAAGAGGTATCACTATACAATTATTTGGAACGAAAGTAGTGGTATTATTTAATTAGGATATTGATTAGTAAGTTTGTATGATATTATAATTATTTGATGCAATTATTTTTTGTAATTATAAATTAATTATTAAACTAAAATAATTTTAACGAGACAACAAGTGTATGATTATTTAAATAGACATAAAGAGTATAAATTTGTACACACTAGTAAACACTGCCAGTGCGATACAACGAACAAAATTATATCTTTTTTAGTAAGTTAGAAATACAATTTAAATTTTTTTTCGGCATTTAGTGATTGTAAGATTGACACAAAAATTGACATTGATTCTTATTAGTGGTATAACATAAGGTATCATCAATGAGAAATGACACGTTCAAATCAAAACAGAATTTTCGAATCAAATAGACTAAGGGCTTGTTCTTTTAGACGGTCTGAACTGATTTCAATTGAATTGAACTGAATGAGTGTGAATTGAACTAAAATTAAGTTCAATAAATAGAATTAAATTTTAAAATAATGAAATATTAATTTATAGCAGATGACTACCCTTGTAATTTATAGCAGATATATTTTGTGAAATATTTTCTGTTTACACAGTTCTTTTACAAAAGATGTATGATCATTATTTTGAATCATAAATAGTAAAAAATAAACAAAGGTAATATACAAACATATTTTGTAATACGTTTGGACACTTATATAAAATTTCAAAGAGCTAAAAATACAATTCTATTATAATTGTAAAATATGGCAATTATTTTTTTACTAAATTAGCCAAAAAAACAAATAAAGTAAAAAATATAATGTTATTATATTGTATTCAATATAACAAAAAAATAAAAGTAAATAGATATATATTTTTATGCTAAAATGTTTTGTAGTATTAAATTACACCATGACCGTTGCTTTTAGTCAAATATTATTTTAGGATTTGAAAGTTAATTTCTTATATCTAAAAAGTATATACGAAATCTATTAGCACTTTTAGAAATGAGTTCACAAAAGCTTTAATTACACATACAATATTTGAAATTTAAAAACAAAACATTCACGAAATATATGTAATATTGTATTATTGTTATTTATATTTTATTATTCGGTCAACAATCAAAATCCCATGTGATTCTTAATTACAATTTTTTAATATTTTTTAATTTAATTAATAATATATATTTTATTTTTTAAAATTAAAATTGTAAAATATTAAGAGCAATAAAAAAACAAAACTGTAACTAATAAGTAATAACATAAGAAGAGAAGGGAATATTTTACTAGGTTGGTACTTGTGGTTTTATTTAATTATTATTATAAGAAAGTACTGAGAATAAAAAATTGTATTATAAATATCTTACTATAAAGATTCCGATTTTATATTTATCTTCTGCACTTTCCCATTGAATAAAAGCAGCAACGTCTGATAATCTGAATAATCCTCCTTCACCAACCACAGAGTCAAAAAAAGAGTCAATCGATTTCCAGTGTACATATATATATATGGGTGTGTATGTATTTATTGAAAGGAATAAATCCAAAAACTGTTTGGTCAGAAATTAGGGGAGCATTACTGGCTTTTTGTGTGTCTTCTGATTTAAATACCCCTTTGCCAGTTTTTTCCTCCTCATCGTTTTTCCCATTTCCATTCCCTTCTCCTCTCCTGCAATCCAAGATGTCTGAGCCCATCATTTCTGACTCCAATTCCCTGCCACAAGACCCTGCTGTGACTCCCGGTTTGCTACCCGACGACCCACCGATGCTGAAATCCGACGAGGCCGGAACGGAGTCCCCGGAGAGAGTGGAGGAGGCCGTCGACGGAGACCGGCCTGAACCGGGGACGGAGTCCCCCGAGAAGGAGGCGCCGCCGAATGCCCGGTTCGAGCCGGGCGTGGTGATTGTGGCTGAGCCCATTTCCATGCTTCGCCCAGGGGAGGAATCTGTGGAAGCCGCGCCGAGGTCCGCCGGAAGGAGGCGGAACCCTGAGGAGATGGCCAAGAGGCCGAGCTGGTTGCCGGAGGACTGGAAGATTGACTTGAGAGTTCGCTCATCTGGAGCTACTGCTGGACTCATTGACAGAGTATGGTTTTTTTTCTTTTTATTCTCTTTTTTTTTCTTATGTATGAAGAAGATGTATCATGTGTGTTATGATTGTATGTGAAATCTTGATTTGCTGATCTGTGGTTAGGGTTTAATTAGGGCGTTTATGTTGTCGTTCGGGCAGATCTCGTTTCTGAATGTGTGTGGTGTGTTTTCTGGATTTTTTTTGTAACAATGTAAGGGTTTTTTTAGGGTTTCTTAGGGATAACCCGATTTGTGGTCATTTTTTACAATAAAAATTCAATCTTGATTATGTGCTCGTTGAATTCAACTCTCATTTTACGTAATCGGGCTCATTCGTTTTCCCTATTTAGTGATTGACATGTGATATACCAAAAAAATTAACGACGGCCGCCCACCCCGTTTGGAAAAACCGATCGTAATCTTTGATGGAGATTCGATTGTCGATTTGTATCTTTTTTCTTTCAGTTAGTGTTTAAATGACAAGATGGTGTGTTGGTAAATGTTGCAAATCATTTGACTCTCCTGAAATCACAAACTTCCTGTTTTTCAAAAATCATAAACTAATTTAAAGGATTTTCTTCCGATGAAATGGTATGTTCTTTTGAATATCTTTCGTTAGAAGTTAGAACATACCAGGATCATAGTTTCCGAATTTTATGCATGTGAATTGTGTGAGAAAATGCTTGCTTCACTTCTATGATTTTATTGCTATTTTAGAGGAATGTATTGATGCGTGCATGGAGCAAAATGCCGTATTCCTTGCAAAAACCAAATGATTTTTCTATATCCGTTGTTGGTGAATCTGTTATTTGGAAAATATCTTAATCAAGAAATCTCCTTTTCTGTTATTTCTCATTTTGCGTTGTCTGTTTGCTTGTAGTGTCGGATGTATAACTAGGGTTAACTTGGATGAAAGAACGTGTCTTAATTTGATGACGTGATAGTAATGCCTTCTTTATCTGTCGGGTTATAACTTATAACGCATCTAAATCAATCATTTCTATTAACGGTTCTTTTATCAATTACTATATGTTTGGATTTTTCGTATATTCCACGTTGTCTGTCTTTAATGTCGTTGTAGATTGTTATCTGTACTTTTTGGATCGTATCGGCGTGCACACTTCCCCTTTTAAATGAACCCATCTGTCGTTATTATAAGGGATAATTGCACTTATTCCATTTTCACGAGATTACTCATCTCGAACCCCGACAAAAGATTTTTTTCTGTTAAATACTCATTTTCCTCACACCTGATTATACTTGATCCCTAAATTGCTTGCCATAATACCCATGAGTCCACTTCTGAAAAATCTCGGTACGTGTCAATTATTTGATATTCACCTTATTATGCCAAGGTAATTTTGACTTTTTATCTAAATTTGTCCTTTTGGCCACAGTTTCCTAATTTTAAAAAGTTAGCTTAATGTGTCCCGCAATTAATAGTTTGATTTCCTGGACCTTTCTTTGAAAGGCACGTGTCAAAACCCAATGGCCTAAGATAAAGTTCGAATCATAAGAAGACTCGATGAAAATTGTTCCTTCCAAATACTTAAAAGAGTCTTGAATTGCTTATCCTTGCCCTTTTTCTTGACCTTCAAATGTTTGGAGATAAGACACTTAACTTGGACCTTAATGTTTTTAGGGGTTTAGGTTACGTTTATCTTCCAAAGCTCTTCTTTCTGTTGCCCATGCATGCCCCGACTAAGTCTAGAAATGTTAATCAACTCCTCGCATATATTATGCACATGGTCAATTGAGGTTTCTTTCATTAAAGAAACTACAGTTAGAATATAGTGATTTGTATTCAGTTTGCTCGATCCCCCTTACTTATCGGATCTTTTTTTTTTGTCAGACTTGAAGGTAAATCAATAACTCATAAATGGGTTTTGTTTGTGCGTGTGCTGTTTAGAATTCGTTGTCTTTGTACAAATGCTTTACTCAAACATTTGAAATGAATTTGCTTCGCCTTTCGAATGCCTAAACACCTCTTAAATCGGTGCAGTATTTTATTGAGCCAACCGGACAGCGCAGATTCCGTTCAAAGATTGAGGTGGAACGCTTCCTGGAAACCGGGAGTAAAATAAAAAGGAAGCCGACTTCTGAAGCTGATGATGAGGTAAGTAAAAGTGACTATTTGTGGAGTTACCATTCTCTTAAATATTATTAGTTACAGTATATCATTGGTTAATTAATTAATTTCAATAATTCCACTTGTATTCTAACTTCTAATAGCTATCTTTCGATGTTTCTAAAGGGGTGTGGAGGTACCTTTGGGTTGATTCCCACCACATTACATCTTTTCGCAACTCCCCCCTTTGGAAATACTGTGAAAAATTAAACTCGACTTATTTTGTTCCACCAAATGATTTAGACGATTTAAGATATATGTAAAATTAAATTAATTTCTTACTACGGAATTAAACTCGACTATTTTAGGCAGTTTTTGTACTTATTCCATTAATTTCACAGTTATACTGATCGCTGATTTTTACTCGTCTCATACGCAGGCTTCCGAGATACCATCGAGCCCGCCCAAGAAATCGGGCAAGAAGGGCAAGAAGGCGAAAGCTGTTGCCAATGGCGATGGTGAAAACGCCTGAAATAAATTTATGTTATTTTTATTAGTTTCCATTGACTTGATTGTGCTGGTGGTCGGTAGACTTTTTTTTTTTTCGTTTTCCCTGTGTTGTACTCTGATTGATTTTTGAGCCTTTTTTTCAGACTGGTTTTGGCTCACTTGTTGTGGGAATTTTATAGATCAGATTAAAGTTACCTATTTATGAATTAGTGTTGCAGGAAAATAAGCCTTATGTGTTGATGTTTATTCTAATATCAGTGCAAAAACTACCCCCAGGTTTAGCCTAATTAAAAAATGGACCCATTTTTGTTTTCAAAATTGCAAATTTCAGAGTGTTTCTCAACACTTCAAGGGGAACATTGTTATTTGTCATATTTGTTTTTGAGTAATTATTGGGCTAAATTTCATATTTGTAAGAGTTATTTGCACTACTTGGAGATAATTTTAATCTCAAATTTTAAACCTAAGGAAAGAGTCTCGTAACTTTTTAAAATGAAAATTAAAAACAATTATTTTATTTATGTAGTGAATTTGTTTGGTTATAATTATTTTATGTTATTAGTTTAAAAAAAACGAGAATCTTTTTATGGAACATCCAGAAGAAAGAATGAATAAGTATTTATTTTACTCTTCTTTTGCAATATTTAAACGTGATTTTAGTATTGAAGGATTGGTGTCTTGGTTTAAGTTTATTAAAATAATTGTAAAATGTTGACAGAATTTTACTCCTCTATTAAAAATAAGTTGTTTACATTTTTTACATTGTAAAAGGAGTAAATTTTTTACATTTTGATTGGAAACTTACAAATAAGTTGTTTACTTGTGTTTTTTTATAAAAAAAATAATAGTACGTCTTTTTCAAAAAAAAAATCATTGTTGTTTTGTAATAAAAATATTTCATAATTCTATGAGACAAAAAAATATATATTATTTTAGATTAAATATTTTATTCATAAATTAATATTACCATCTCTTAATATTTGAAAATATTTTTTTTCTCCAAGTGGAATGAAGCAGTTTTTTGTTTAATACAGTAAAACCTTTAAAAAAGAATACTATATTAAGAAATAAACTCTTTTTAGAAATAAAAATTCATGGTCCCAACTTGGGACCAGTTATAATTTGGAATAAACTCCATATTTTAATAATTCATATTTTTTTCAAGTCTCAACATAAAGAAATACACCTCCATTTAAGAATAAATTATAATAATTATATATAATTTTACAATAGATTTAATTAATTGATTTAAAATACTTGTTCAAAGTTGATTGTGACAATGATTTAATATTCTGTGTTTTAACTTTATCCTTCAACTCGCGTGAAGAAAATGTTGATTTGATGCAATTGATAAAAAAAATGTATTTTAATAGTATTTATAGATGGAAAAATAAAGCAATTAAAAGCAAGTATGCATTATGATCTTGAGTATTGTCTTTTCATATTAGGTGAGTAAATTAGTTTAATTAAGTTCACACATTACATGTAATGTATCCACTAATTATACTATTATATAATATACATGCTTTAAAAAAAATTATACTAACTCTATTTAGGAATAACTCCCATTTAAGAAGATTTTTTTGTGGTCCCAAGGATATGACTATAGAGAGATTTTATTGTACTTCTTAATGAATTATAGTAAGATTGTTGACTTGATTTCTTGATGATTATGGATAAAATTGAAATAAAAATAAAATTTTAAAATGATAGTAACTTCTATGTTTTTTCCCATTTATTTACAATTTATATACAAATTTCATTTTTTATGGATTTTTTAATGCAAAACTTATAAAATGTTACGTCTTATAAGTTGTTTTAAGTGCTCATAAGTTGTTATGTTTTATTTAATAAATATAAGTTGTTAAACCATTTTATAAAATAAATATATAAACTTATAATATGTTAATTTGTTTGTCAATTTAAAATTTTATATAAATAAAATTACTAAAAATAAATTGTTATATATGAAAAAAATAATTAAAAATCATAATATTAATAAATAATAAGTTTGGAATTTTTTATATATATTAAAGTTAATAATTTTAGGGGTATTTTGGTCTTTTATTGTTTAAGTTGCGAGAGTTTATAAGTTGTTTAAAAAAAAGTACTCGTATTCCCTTACTTTTTTTAAATAGCTTATTAATTTTTAAAATCTTTTTTAAAAAATCTACCAAACAAATTTTAAAAGTATTCCCTTACTTTTTTTAAATAGCTTATTAATTTTTAAAATCTTTTTTTAAAAGTTTACCAAACAAATTTTAAAAGTTTATAGTCTCTTAAAACAGCCTATAAGCCGTTTTAAAGAACTTATAAGTTCTTTAAAACAACTTCAACAATGTATTCCTAAGCTAAAAAAATTAAAAAGAGAAAATTTAAGAAAAAAAAAAGTTATCAATATACTAATAAAGAAATTCTTAGAAAAAATTACTCCAAGTTTTAACTCGAACTTTTTTAAATATTTAAAAATTATTTTTTTAATAATTTATAAAAAAAATCTTAATTTCAAATGAACCAAAACACATTAGATTAAATAAACACAATATTTTTTCAAACATCAAGTGTTGTAATAAGTGAGCCAAGAGTAATCAAAGCTTCCAAATTTGGTTTGATTTTCGAAAGTTGAAAAATAAGTATGTAATATCTGCATTGGCATGTTCACAAAAATTAGAACAAAGATTTATGTGTCTCCAAGGACATTCCTCCTTCCCAAATCAACTCTAGTCAACATTAAGATTCTCCATGCGAGTCCCGATCGATTATCTTGAAAGTGTTAAGTTGTTTTAAATCTTCGAAAAAACTTGTCGAATTTCCTCATCCATATTAGTAGGCATCAGAAGTAAAGAGGTGTGAAAAACGTAAATATTCTTTATTGAGGTGATCGTTTTTACTGTGCTTGCAAATAAAAAATTCTTTAAAAAAATTTGAAATGAAACATCTTCGACAACAAACGTAAGCTCACACACTAATTTTTGCTTTCACGAGAAAAGATAACGTCTTTAAGCAAAAAATTTAGTACCAAACTTCATTAGATATAAATTAAATAAACTTAATTCTCCTACCATTAAAACTATATGTAGGGATCGGCGGCCGCACACACAAGTTCGCGCGGGGTTCATAGGCCAAGTTTTGTACCCCTGCACCCCTAATTTTTGCTTTCACGAGAAAAGATAACAACTTGCCCGTACACAAGTTCGCGCAGGGTTCATAGGCCAAGTTTTATACTCCTGCACTCCTAATTTTTGCTTTCACCAGAAAAGATAACAACTTAATTCTCTTACCATTAAATTTCAGTACCAAAGATTTATGGAGATGACAAAGTTCTCTTACCACACAAGTTCGCGCGGGGTTCATAGGCCAAGTTTTGCACCCTGCACCCCTAATTTTTGTTTTCACGAGAAAAGATAACAACTTAATTTTCCTACCATGTTCAAGCTTGCGCACACATAGAATCAGGACAATACTATTTGATTCATAAGCTAATAAAGTGCACACTTTATATAACTTTTACATTTTACATAGTTTTCCAATGTGAATTGCTTTTTCCTTTTCTATTTCTTGTCCTTTTTTCTTTTATTTTAATTATATTTCACAAATTAATTTCTCATTTATTTCAACTCCAATTTGAGCAAATGAGGTATTGACTTGAAGCTCTCTCCGAGCTCTATATTTTCCAACACTATATTGGCAGAATAGTAATTTAATTTAAAGAAAATATTCAATAATTTAGCGTCATAAATTCAAAAATCTTTCCAAAACAAAATGTTGATACCATTTCAATATATATATAACACACTACATTTGAATATTTCTACGTTTTATATTTGATTAATATTCCCTCATTCTTAAAATTATAGTCATACTTTCTTTGTAATTATAGAAAGTATTATTATAAATTTGGGATGGAAAGAGTACGTATTATTATTTAAAACATATACAAAATGATATTTGGTGGTTAGTAGTTATAAATGAAAAATAATGAAAAATGAAAGTAACATTGAATATTTTAATTATTAAAATGAGTCTTATTTTATATCATGTATATATACATAATATATAGTATGTAGTATATATTAATATGAATATCATCATTTTGTGACAAATAAAAAATACATTAATTAATTATAATAATTAAAAAGAGATTTCGAAAAAAGAGAGTAAATTTAAAAAATTATTTATGTATAATTAAATATATCATTTTTTTATAATTAAAAATTAGAGTAAAATTTCAAAAATATTCATTTTTATTATACACGAATAGTTATTTATTAATCGCAAAGAATATTTTAGTAATTATATTGTTTTTTATAATTATAAAACTAATAAAAATCTAATTAATAAAAAAATATCTTTAATTTAAAAATATATTTTATATAATTTGAAATATAAATTAATAAACCAAAATACTCGTTTTTTTAACTACTTCTAAATAAAAATATCATCAACCATTTTCAAATACTAATTATACTTTTAACCTGAAATATAAATCAAATGATATTATTATTATCATCTTCTGAAACTCGCCCAACCCGATTTTCCATCTCTTTCCTCCAAATATCCTGCTGCCATTACTGTCACTGAGCTCGTCAGTCTCTCGAATTTATCGATTTGTGGCAATCAGATTCCAGCAATTACCAAGTACGGAGTACTAATTTCTATTGTGTTTTATTCACTTTTTTTTTCAAACGGCTTACATCATTTTTCCCTCTCATAAAATTAAATAAAAATCTTCAATTTTTTCCAGAAATTGCAGATGCCATGTATCTCGAACTTCATCTCTGATCCGTAAGTTATTTCCCCCCCTTGAATATTCTGGAATTTTGCGTGCTCCTGGAGAATTTTAAGGGAGTTCGGAACAGAAAATTGAGTTAATTCGTACCGAATTTTACTGTTTTTGAAACCCTAGTTCATGTTTAGAGATTTTCCAGTCAATTAAGTTTTAGATTTTCCAACTAATTTCGATCGATTGCATATATAAATATATGCCTTCTGTACTTCATAAACTATGCATTTTTTTTTTGTATTTCTCTACTAGCTTATATCTCTATTGTGTATTTATTTGGTCAGAGCTTGGAAATTTATTTTACGTGTGTTTTGTTCTAGGTTTAGTGGAAGTCGATAGGCTCGTAAAAATCATGTCGAGGCCAATGCTGCTCGTTTTTCTGCTAATGATATTGATAATAACTTCTCAATTCGAGTGGAGGCAACAATTGGTCGGTGAAATCGATACAACAAACCCAAGGGAGTCTCAAAAGCAGCTAATGATTTCCAAGAGAGAGGAAGTTGTCAAAGAGAAGGTAAGTAATTGTTGTAGCTTCCCCCAAAAAAGTCAGTTTTATGATTCGTTTATTAATCTGAAAACCCTTGTGGAAAATTGATATGTTGATATCTTGATCGCTATTTGCCACTCACCAAAATGCAAAGTTAGAGGGCGTCGAATTTAACACTTATAGTTGTTCTACGTATAAACTTGTTTGGATTCATGATTACATCTTTTTAAATGTTTGTGGGTAATGTGATAAACTATTGCACGGTTTTAGCAAGTTTGGAGCCTCTTGATATTTGAAGAGAAGTTAAATTTAATAAAAGGAGCTTCCCGAATGAGGCGTACACTCTAATTGTGTCTCTGTCTTATCATTTGTCTAATTCCCGAATGAGGCGTACACTCTAATTGTGCCTCTGTCTTATCATCCATGACTATAACTGTCATATTATGAAGATCCAGATGACAGAGGAATTTTTATTTTATTTTCAGCCAAAGAAGTTTCACTGTTTCAGTGTTTATGTTGCATAAAAGAGTTCCTCATATAATCCGGATCTTATATTTTGATGTCCTTTGCACTTAAAGGTAAGTTTGGTAACATTCTTAGATGGATTTGATTTAAAGGAATGGGAAAAGTTTTGTACGGGATAAAAGTTGGAGGGAATTTATGGGTTTGAAGAGGATCAAATAGGGGTAACTTTTGGGGGGCTGATAACTGATTACCATCCTCTTCCCCTTCCTATATGTAATTGTATGTAGCTGCAGTAGCTTGCTTCTTGCATATGCTAAATTGCAAATTTTAATTCCGTAGGGATTTGGGGTTGGTGATTTGAGTCCTTGATTTAACTTTTCAATGCGCGATCTTGGCAAGTTCACTTCTTGAATATTTTCCGTTTGTTGAACTAGCCATTTTTGTCAGTAACTTCTGCATGTTTTCCTGGATACATTGGGCTGAAAAACCACGGAACCAAAAATTGCAAAAAATCAATACTTCCAGAAAAAAAAAATGCAGTACCAAAATTGCTAGCCCATAAGCGAAGTAATGCTATAAATCTCATATGCATTGATGCTTCACAGTTAATAGGATGTCTGTACGTGTGCAGATCATATTATCTCAGGAGAAGAACATACAAAGACTGAATGAGCTCGTTCGGAGTCTTAAGGAACAACTACAACAACAATGTCGGTGCATTAATGAAACATCCAACAATAGCACTCTCAGCTCGTCCGTTGAAAATGTTATTGATCTCGAGCAGGACCAAATTATAGAGGAGCTCGAACAACATGAAATTCCTGAGGACTGAGCCATTTTGTTTTGTCCTTTTCACTCCCTCATCAGTAGGAGGTTCACTTGAAGGCTTATGCTAAGGAATTTAATTTCTGGTGTTGGTTACAAGTTTTTCTGTTGTTGTGTATTATTAGTAGGCTTCTACTCTATGTTCAAAATTCAATATTCACATATAAGTTGTTTATGCTCTTCAGAGTTTCAAATATATAAATCATTGCATAATTGTATTCAAATTAATATGATTGAAAACGGTGTATTGAAAACGGTGTGAATTGTACAGTAGTGGTAATGAATGCAACTGTGTGGCGAAAATAGTTGAAGCAGAAGCAGCCATCCATCTTAAATGCAAATGCTATTAATAGGAGTTTGATGCACATACGACACAACCTACTTAGTATCTTCGATCACCCTCACCCTCGAGGGGACACCAGCGGAATAAACTTTAAATTCAGGGGCAATTCTAGTACCATCCTGATTTATATATGGCTTTTTCATTTTCATTGGTAAATATACGGCTTGTTGTGAGCTTCAATTTGATATCAGAGTTGCTCAAAACGGACTTGAGTTGGATGAGAAATCTATATTTAAATGTCCTGCTAAAATTGTGAGAAAATTAAAGAGGATTCAAAAGGACATGTGTCCCACATTGGAAAATACAAAAAGATGAAAGTGAAATGTGTACATGAGGAGGAGGAGACAGGGGCATCTTGGGGCGAATGTGACGAGGGCAAGGGAGTTCTTGCTTGCCGTCCAGACGTGTTTGAGTACAGATCCTACCTTCGAGCCATTACTGGTGTTGGATGGCATCTGCCGCCGATTGTATGCACGGGCAGTTGAGTCAGAGCAGATTTACTTACGCCAGAGGGCAAAGACGTCATGGTTACGGGACGGTGATCAGTGTACGACCTTTTTCTTCAGGAGTATAGCGGCTCGACGGGCTCGGTCGCGTATACTACAGGTCGAGATGGCTACGGGGGAGCTTGTCCATGACTCATCCCTGATTAGCAGTACGATAGTGACGTTCTTTCAGGGGCTATTGGGCACGTCTACCCATCCTGTGGTAGGAGATTTACGTCCTTTCGTGACTAGGAGACTGACTGGGGAGATGGCTGAGCATATGATTCGGCCGGTGACTGCAGTGGAGATTCAGAACGTTCTGTTTGCATTTGATGATGATAGAGCCCCAGGTCCTGATGGTTACTCCTCAGCGTTCTTCAAACAAGCTTGGCCGGTTATTAAATTTGAGATTCTTACGGCTATTTCAGATTTCTTCCGCACCGGGAAGCTTATTAGAGAGGTTAACTCGACGATTCTTTCGCTTATTCCGAAGGTTGCTGCCCCTAAGCATCCTAAGGATTTTCGGCCCATCTCGTGCTGCAACGTGCTGTACAAGGTGATAGCGAAAATTATTTCGAATCGTATGAGTGCCAGTATGGCTTTATTGGTTGACAGGTCTCAGACGGCCTTCGTCCCTGGCAGACGCATTGGGGATAATATCCTCCTTGCTCAGGAGCTACTGCAGGGGTACGGACAGAGGCGACTTCCAGCTAGATGTGTGCTGAAAGTTGATCTGATGAAGGCTTATGATACAGTTGAGTGGAGCTTTGTGCGGGCGACGTTGGAGACCATGGGATTTCATCAGGTGTTCATCGGTTGGATTATGGAGTGCCTCACTACTCCAGCCTACTCGGTGAACATCAATGGTTCGGCTGAGGGTTATTTCAGAGGTGCTCGGGGATTGAGGCAGGGGGACCCGATGTCACCCTTTCTGTTTGTCCTTGTGATGGAGGTCTTACATGGGATCTTGGAGTGGCATATTCGGGCTGAGCCGGAGTTCCAGTATCATTGGAGATGTGAGAGGACCCAGACCTATATGTTGAGTTTTGCTGATGACCTACTACTTGCTTGTCACGCCGACCCTGTGTCTATCGCTACACTCAGACGGGGAGTGCAGCTTTTCTCGACTTACTCGGGTCTACATGAGAATGTAGATAAGAGTAATATATATCTCTCTCTCCAGGCGCAAGATGATGTTTCGATACTCCAGCCAATCTTTGATTTCCAGGTCGGGACCCTCCCGGTGCGTTATTTGGGAGTCCCTCTGATCTCCTCTCAGTTGAGACTGAGGGACTGTGCCCCACTGCTACAGAGGATTGATGCTAGACTGGGCTCTTGGACCTCTCGTACCCTATCTTATGCAGGGCGATTACAGCTGATCCGATCAGTTCTTGGTACTCTACACATCTACTGGGCTAGTGTTTTCATCCTCCCTCAGGGGATTATCGAGGAGATTGAGAAGAGGCTGAGGAGATTTCTTTGGTTTGGGTTGGGCAATAGGGGGTATGCCAAGGTCCGATGGGTTGACATTTGCCGCCCTGCCAGCGAGGGTGGTCTGGGTATCCGGGATCTCACTGCACAGAATCGAGCCCTTATGACCAGACACATCTGGGCTATTCTGAGTCAGGACCCGGAATCCGTTTGGGTCAGTTGGATACGAGAGAATCGACTGAGGAGGCACTCTTTTTGGAGTGCCAAGATGCCGAGGGCATGCTCCTGGAGTTGGCGACAGCTTCTTAAGCTACGCTCGGCTGTTTTACCAGCTATACAGACGCAGGTCGGGGATGGATCGCAATTTTTCCTTTGGAGGGACCCGTGGCATCCACTTGGTCGATTGGAGGAGGTCTGCCAGTTGGGACCGTGGCTTACGAGACTTCCCAGGGCCACGTCGTTGAGTATGGTCATAGTTGATGGGGTGTGGAGGTGGCCAGCTGACTTTGCAGAGGAGTACGTGGATATTATGGATGGCTTGCCGAGTATAGATGTGAGGACAGATACAGTACGGTGGACTTTGCATCGATCAGGGACATATACCTCCGATTCGGCATATACTCTTTTCCGCCCGGAGGGTCCCACAGTACCGTGGGCTGCCCTTTTGACAGGACCAGGACGTATACCACGTCATTGCTTCATTCTTTGGATGGCTATCCGAGGTCGGCTGCCGACTCGAGATAAGCCTTGGATTGGTCGGGGGGATGACTCGTGTGTACTATGTGGTGGTGAGAGCGTTGAGACACACTCTCACCTTTTCTTTGAGTGTCCCTTCTCACAGGACTGTCTGGGGAGGTTACAGGTGGAGGTGGGTTTTCTATGGCCACGTGGAGATTGGCATAGTGCTGTTCTACGGGCTGCTAGTCGATGGCGAGGGAGACACTTGATATCCTGTGCGTACCGTAGACTTCTCGCTGCTTTGATCTATTATATTTGGCTCGAAAGGAACACGAGGATATACGAGGCGCGGTCGGTGTCAGCTGGAGTAGTGGCTTCTCAGACGATCTCTATCATACGGGAGAGGATACTCTCGCTACGACTCCCAGATTCTCTTCAGGCACGGGCACTGAAGAGGGTATGGCGTATAGCCTGGTGATTGTATTTGGTTTGTTTTTAGAGCTATATGTCTTGTTTGGTTGGAGAGCTAGTCTATTAGCTCTGTGATGCGGTGGGGTTTTTACTCCCTATGCGCAGTAATGTATCATACCTTTTATCTTTTTATGTGATTGACCCTTACAAAAAAAAAAATGTGTACATGAAGGTGAACTCACTATTGAGCTTGAAATGTAGTACTTACATACATTATAGTACTTCATCTTTCGTTGTCTTAAGATAATTGACACATTTTTTGAAAGGTTCCTTAATAGTTTATGGACCCAAAAAACAGAATAAATATATTTTTTTTCTTTTAAAATACAATTTAACTCTATTTTATTTTTTTACCTTTTAAACTTTACTCATAATCATTTTACTTTTTAGCTTAAAACAATATTTTCTCTTTATAATTTGGTTTAAAAATCAAAAATTAACATTTTTTTAAAAAAATTAACATTTTTTTTTTTTAATTTTTGTGTTCATCAAAATGAGAGAGTATGAGTTATGCTCCCCCTTCTACGAGTTGGCCAATTCATGTTTAAAAAAAATCATACGTAGTTACACATTTATCTAATAGTATAACTTATATTCTTATTAAGTACTAAGTTGCTATAGGAAATAATCATGCAACATCTCTGTTTGCTTGAGCAATTTATCATTGCTATAGGAAACAATCGATCCGTTGAGGACGAGCCCGAGCCTCGTTTTCCAAACATGCCATCTCTCTAAACACCCTAACTACATTTGATTGGATTGGATCAGAAGCGATTTCAGCTTGAAACTAGAAAATAAGAATTGGGTTAAACTATGTGTAACTCATTTGGATCATCGAATTATAGAATTCATGGGACACAATCCATGAAATAAGCAAGCCATTAATAAGGTTGGTTGAATAGCATCCATCCATCGTATTTAAGTAAGCATTTGTATCGACTTGTATTTATTATCGAAAAGCTATTTTTCATCCATTTATGTTTCTGCATAGTTAACTACCGGTCTGTTCCATCTTTAAGGTTCATGATTTCTTTTTCTTATTCTGGATATTACAAAAACCACCCCTCAACTCTTGCCTATTTACACTACAGCCCCCAAAATAAGTTTCGAAAATTACTAGAAGCAGAGTCTTGATTCTGCCCTAAGAAAAAAAGTGGATGTGATTTTGATTGAACATCTAGGCCTAACTTTACTGTGTTTGTGACCTTACCTTTTGAGGTTAGTTCATCTCACATCTATTGTTTTTGTAACATGGGGTCCATATATTTATAGTAACGAAAAACCTGATTTTTTTAGTTAGAAAATACTTGTATGCATCGAGTATTACTTGTTAAAACAATACGAATCGTAACGGATCAAAAACATCGGATTACAACGCACATGTTACTATTTTACCCGAAGGCGTTCAAGATTTTTCATTTACATCCCAATAAACATATAATTAAAAAAATAGAATTTTTTTTCTACAATTCTTTAAAATTACAAAAAAATACCATCAAGTTCATACCAAAAGTATTTAAGTTGTCTTGATGATCTCTGTAGTGCGATTGGTAGAACAAAAACAATTTTTTACTGGGGCGTGGTTGTAATTTTGAAAAATACATGGTGCCTTTTGTAATTAGACTGAACTTCAAGGATGTTTAAAGTTTTTGTAATAAACCTTATTTATTTCGTAGTCACCCTCTTGCTTTAATATCAAAACGTACCTGATGGAAGTTAGGCTTTCTAATTAAAAACAAATTTAGATAGAAATTTTATTGTAAGAAAACTAAAATAATGTTCCACTATGGAGTAATTAAAATAATTACTTTAATTTGGAATAATTCACATAATTTTTTAAAATAATTTTTATATTTTTGCATAACTTTATTTTACATTAAATTCATTCTTAATTATAGTACAATAAATTTGGAGTTTTTTTAAGTATAAATTGTCACAAACAAGTGAAGTGGTTGCCAATATTTAATTGCGAGTTTTGATTCTGCCAGCAAACTTCTTGTGACTTTTCCCTTCACAATTAATACAATTTCCACTGCCCCTCAGGTTTTTATTAATTTCTACCACACCCCTACTCTTTAAATACAATTCAATTTCCAATTTTCTTTTAATTACTTTTTTAGCCCCCTCTTTTAACTTCTCAAAACCTATTCAACTATAAATATTTACTCCATTTGTTTCCCACAATCAATTCTGGAATTAATTACAATTTTGTCCCTTCATGTCTCCAATATATAAATAAGCCCATCAAAACAACAAAATCAAAATTTCTCTCACACACAAAATTTAGTTGCTTTTCACAGGTAATATAATCAAATTATTGACTTATATATTTTCATACTGTTCCATTGACTTGTTCATTTTTCTTGATCAAATGATAATCATTAGGAATTGGAAGGTAAAATGAACTACAATTGCGAGAGCTCACCGGAACTCGAGTTGAGGCTCAACTTGTCCCCACCGGGGGATCATCGATCGACTTCGGCTTCGACAGAGGTATCCCCGAGGAGCTCGTGCGTGTCTCGAGAGGCAAGCCCGGAGGCGTGTGCGATGATGCTCGTGGGGTGTCCGAGGTGTTTGATGTACGTGATGCTGTTCGAGGAAGATCCAAAGTGCCCGAAATGCAAGAGCACGGTTTTGCTCGATTTCAGGCACGACAGGGCAACTAGGATGATCAACAAGTGAAGATACACTACTACTACTACTACTACAAGCATATATGTAAAATTATTATAATTAGGTGTTGTATTGTATTGTATTGTATGTGCTGAAATCTTGGTTTTACTTTTGTACCCTTTTTATGTTTTTTGGATGATCACAAGAACTACTATGAGGTTCACTTGGGGTTAATTTGAAAATACTCTCTTCTTGAGGGGTAACTTTTGTAATGAGTATTGAGGAAATAACTGTGTTTTTTTTTTTTGTAATTGGGCTATTAATTAAGTGTTTAGTGAACTAATTAAACACTTAATAAAAAAACAATACTGTAATAAAAAAAAGCTTATTTGCGGAAACACAAGCCAGCCGCCGCCGCCGCTCCGCCGTTGCAAATCTCCGTGAAGGCTCGAACAATGAGTTCGTGGTGGTGAGGCGAATTGAGCTCCAAGAAGCGGAGGAGGAGCTGCCGAAGTTCTTTTCCCGAATATATATCTTTCTCGACGATCATCTGGATCATGGATTGCCGAAAATCATTACATGGGTCGTCGGAATGTTTGACGACGGCGAGGCTGTCGTCGATTTTCCGAGAGGCGGACTGGCGGTCGTGTTTATTTTGTTTCGGTCGGATCTGCTGGGACCTGCCGGAGATTAGAGAGAAAGTATTGGAGGAGGAGTTTTTGGAAATGGGTTTCGGTTGAACTGCGTCGGTTGCTTTGGCCCCACATCCACAGCCTCCGCTTCTCGCCGTCAAGCGATTCATGATATTCCATTTCTTGGTGGAGGACATGTGGTGGTGGTGTTGGAGTATTTGTTTAATACAGTACTAATTATTTTCTGGGTAAGTAAAAATAAAACTGAGCTTTTGAGTGAAAAGTGTTTCACTGGGGTTTTATTGGATGAAATCTGAATTGTTAGATTGATTTCTTAATCTGCCAAAGCAAAGATAGAAGGTCTTTTAATTCAAATTTTCATTGATGGGAAATGTCTTTTTATGTTGTGAAATTTTTCCTTATCTAACTCAACCTTATAACCTAGATAAAGAAAATCCTTATAACCTGATAGAAGGTCAAGGCTGTACATTTTTCCTTATCTAACTTAACCTTGTAAAGAAAGAAAAGCAAAACAGACATGTTGTTAGAATGGTTAACTGCGAATAGGTTCTCATTTCGCCGGTGCCCAAATCATTATCAACACGCGCAATATACAGCGCAATATACAGACCTAGAGTTCTCGCCGCAGTTGATCATTTATTTTTTACTACTACACATCTTGCAAAATAGAGACTGTACAAAAGAATATCTTTGTCCCGTCTCATTCTCCAGCACATCCGGCTTTCCACATACCAGGAAGACACTCCATGGTATCTACATAAATCTCGGAGTCTCAAGTGGTAATATGGAACTCTTGTAGCTTCTTATACAAGAGGTACAAACAAAAAATGAGTCTTTCATCTGATCTGATCGAGTTAACTTTTAACTCTCTCTAGTGTCGTTGGTTGCAAAGGGAAGTGGTGGTGTACTTGGTGATGGGCTTTGTGGTCGTGGCAAGGCAGAAGGCATATGGGCTGTGGCCGGGGCTTGATCCTCGGCTCCTCTGATCAGGGATTGATCCTCGGCTCCTCTGATTAGGGTATGATCCTCGCTTCCTCTGATTAGGTCTTGAGCCTCAGCTCCTCTGATCAGGGCTTGATCCTCGGCTCCTCTGATTAGGGCTTGATCCCCAGCTCCTCTGATCAGGGCTTGATCTTCGGCTCCTCTGATTAGGGCTTGAGCCTCGGCTCCTCTGATCATGGCTTGAGCGCCAGCTCCTCCCGATGTAGTGGTGACATCAGTCATGGGAGATTCTTCAGGAATCGTGTTGTAAGTATTCCAGTCGATTCCAGCTATGGCACGAGTAGTCATGGAATGTGGTGAAAATATACTTCACTGTAATACCGGAATAAAAACTAAAGGAATAAATGAAAAAAAAAAAGATTGTTACAAAACTACTTGAAGTTTGGACTAATAAGAAAAAACCCAGATATGTAAAAAAACAGAAAGTTCATTCTGTTTTGTGTAAAGACCTGGATATCATTCAAAACTACATATATCCCCTTGGTTTTGTCTACAAATTCTGCCCTCGGCATGGGGTATATGTAGTTATGAAAGATAGCTAGAGCTCTTTTTAGGTTAAATCTAGGTGTGTTTTGTAATTAGCTTGTATAAAAAAGGAAAAACAGAAAAATGTAAATTAGGATACATTCTATCCTCCACATGTCTGAGATGCATATATCCTCAGCATCCGACAACAGCCAATAATCAGCATCACTCTGTGAAATGCCAAATCAAAAAAATGTCAGACGGTACAAGAAGAGATCAAATATTTCATGTTTACAGATATATCTGAAATCCGTAACCATATTTCATCTCACGATGTAAACAGATCCTGTTTTAAAGTATTTTACACGATAAACGAATCAGGTTGAAATATTTTTTACTTACATCGACATCTGGCACAATTTTCATAATTCCACTAGCAGGATCCTGAGATGTACTTGCATCGGTACACGTTCGTTGAGCTTCTATCCCAGGCACTACAATTTCGTCTCCTGTAATAATCTCTTGTGTTGGGAATGGTGCAGAATCCTCATTAGCACCCGATGTTTCAGGAATGCTTGCTTGGGCCTCAACATCATTAATCTCCTCGATGTTTTCCTCAAATTGACTGAGAAAAAACAGAAAACAGAGAACCAATCATTATTTTTTCTCTTAAAATGAAAAGGAAGGAATCAAGACAAACATACCTGACAAGATAAACATCTATGGGACCCATGGTGCTTCGAAAAAGTACTCGGTATCTTCTCTGAGGGTTATCGACAGCCTGTAGGTAGTGAATTGAAAAACAAATATGAATTTAGAATTACTTGAAACTAATTTGGAGCCTAAATACTCCAAAATTATATGAAGAAAAAGTACCTGGTCAGGGTCTGGAACTTCTAAAGTAGTTCCCTGAGGAGCTTTAATTGCTATCAGAGTATCAGTCTAGTGGAAAGAAAAAACCCATGTCATAGCACTTATTATATAAATAAATATTTTATATATTGTTGTTTGATACAAAATTTATACCTGGAAGCAAGGTAAGGTTTTCATGTCTTCTTCAGTAACAAAAAGCCATCTGGCAAAATGGATTTAAACAAAATTCAGCAAGAGTGATCACTCAAATATGACATAGCCAGAATGAATTTCGGAATAGTGTGCTTACTTTTGATTGTTTTCATCTTCACTCAGATCTCTCAGCTTTTCCTGCATTTCTCTGGGGTGAAAGAAAAAATATTATTAGAACATGCGCACTCTAGGAAAAACTAGTTAATGACATAAAAACTATAGAAGCTCCAGGTTATGACTTTATGCGTTCGTCTAATTTTTGCTCCTCCAAATTCAGATTTTCCACTTCTTCCTGAAAAAGAAGCAAATATTTATTCACTTTTAATGGGGAACTACAAATGGTATAGACCATACGAAAAAAGAGACAATTCCTAATTATAATGGATTTTGCTGAAAGCAATATGTCATATGTGACATACAGTATAATCTCGGAAGAGGAAATGTATACCAGTATATAATACATTTTCTTTTTCTGCTCATACCTTCAAACTGGAGGGAATCTCATCCTCTTCCCCTGGACTTGAGGCCTCCACACCCCTAATTGACAAACGTTTTATTCAGCAATTTGTAGTATTCTCAAGGGTAAGTCAAAATTTATAAAGAACAACAAAATGTAAAATTAAGTAGTTTGGAGGAGTTTTTCCATACTTCCACTGAATTATGTTCTTGAGTTTCTTTTCTATAAGACCAACGCCTTCGAGAACATTAGTTATATCATATATCCGTCTCTTCTGCACCTGTTGAGAGGGAAATCAAAAATATATATAAATATATATTCAGCTACTAACACGACCACAAGTGAAGCAGCAATTACTAACACATTCACCTCCAAAGTATCTGCAGCTTTATTCAAATCAAGAATACCATCTTCTGAGCGTTTAAGCAGGTCAATGAACTTCTTTGTTAAGAGGCCTGAGAGAAAAAAAAAATTGGAACTTTATGATCAAATCGAGATTAAAATATTTGTTCGCAAGAGGGAAGGGATACATAATTGTAAAATAGCACGTGCATATTTCTTACCTAAAGAGTTATCATAACGACAGGGACCCACAGGCGTGGAACCTGCAAAAAGATGTTTATGAGAGAATATTATTCGTTGCTCCACTGGGAACAAGTTGGATAAAAGGCCTTAGAGAAAGTTTTAATAATTTGCAAATACTAATTAAAGAACAGCCGCCCAGATATATTTGAAGGATAATTACATAAGCTACCATTGAAGTTTAATCTACTTATAAAAGAAACTAGCTGTACAACCATCTTTGAGGTTTACATTCTCCATACATTTGGCACCTGAAGGCACAGATGACAGAACCTAATAAAATTTTCTGACATCATCAATTATATTCATAATTGTTTTCCTCAACTTTTCATAGGAACACATATAATCTGAATGTTTCATTATATATTTTAAGACCACACCCCTCGACTACATAAAACAGATAATCAAATAAACATGTTGGGATAATCGTAATATATAGAAAAGTCAATGCGTGTAGCAGTTTGAATGGGGCACACTGTAGACGAAATCAAACCTCGAGGGTAATATGTCATAATCCGTAAATTTATTTATAATAATGCTTACCGATATCTGCGGCAGGAACTTCAGATCCAGCTTTTCTTGCCTTCGTTTTCCTTGGAGCTTTTGGTACATTTCCCAATTTAGCAGATAGTGGTGTCTGAAGAGGGCCTTTATTGGCGGCAACGTCTTCAGAGCCTTTATTGGTGGCAACGTCTTCAGGGCCTTTATGTTTCTCAGCAGATTCTACCCCAACACCGGATGCTCTAGATTTCCGTTTTAATGACTTGTGAGATCAAAGCAAAATGTTACTTATAGCATCAATGTTTCACTTAAGAATCTTTAAATATGGCTAAACATGCCAAGGTTCTAAAACACTACCAACTATTACCAGTGATTCTACTCTATTAAGTCAAGTAAATAAGATTTAAGGCTCAGGAAAGTCTACTCTATTAAGTTAGTAAATTAAAAGAATGACAAACTACACAACAAATGTTGATTCTATACAACTGGTCATAAATCGGTTTCTCACAGGTGAAATTTTTTTGTAGTAGACGATAACAATAATGTGTATGTGACATGGCAGAATCACCAAAACCAAATCATTTAATTATCTCACATTTTCACATAGCAAATCTTTTTGTATCAGATTGTCAGATAAGAACCGTTATTATTTGAAATGGTTTATAATTCAAACTTGTCATTAATACAAACAGAGATAAACTTAATTAATTGTATACTACACATGGGACTTACTGAGCATACAGATCATTGAACATTATTATCATCAATCCTCATCAATAAATTTATGAATAAACTATCCTCGATGTTTACGTCGTTTTCCGATAAAATCCATAAAAAAAACGAATGAATACAAGTGCTTATTTTATTACTTTCGCCAAACCAAAACATGCCAATGAGCTGATACTTCGACCTCATCAATCACAAAAGTCCTTATATGGCTACCAATCAAGTTTCAAAGCTATACATATGTGTAACAAAGTATAAGAGGGTTAATGATATCAACTTATTTTCTTTGGCTATGGAATAAACTCAAGTGCAGATATATAATGTTCAAGAACCACAACTGGAATTACATTTCAATGATGGTTACATCAAATTCAAATCCAGTATCATAGATCTTTGAAAGGAACAGAAAACGCAACAAATAGTTAAAATAATTGAAATATTTCTTAGACAGATAATCGGATGGAAGCTTACAATGTTCCCAAACTAATTTCTTAAAATAATGTTCATATATAGACGAGATACAAACACAAATATTTTCACCGCAAGCTCTGATCACAAATTATTTCGCCTAAATCGATAGTGTTTTTTCCTCGTAATACAAATCCACGCATGACATTTGATTAACAGAACATGAACCTCACATCAGATTTCGATATAGTGTTTTTTCCTCTCTTTTTTCTCGTTTTAATTAATTAGAGGCAAACAAATAACTGTTCACGATTAATAAAAAAACAATCGCCGCACGTCCATGGAACATAATAAGAAAGTTCGTGAGAGAAGTCGATACTCACAGGCAGCCTCTTCACGACGACGGTCTCGTTAAATTCTTGCTCCGGCGGTTGAGTATCAGCAGCAGCAAAGTGATGGTAGTCGCCGCCGCTTCCTCCTTCGCCGAACGGCGGCTTCGTGGAAATGAACGGCAGCAAGTGTTTCCTCGAACTGTTCTTCGGTTGCTCCATGATTTCGCCTCTTTCTCGAAACTAGAAAACGCCCAAACGTCGCAAGGTTTCTGGTTTCGATGTATTAGGTTTTTTTGGGGGCGGAGGGGAGAAATAGAAGAAAATTGAAAATGTAAATTGAGAGTGGGAGACGAACGGAGATGGGGTTTACAGAGATCTGATTTGGGGAGGATGAATTTAAAAGAAAAAAATGGAGAATAAAACGAGGGAAAGGGGTAGTGAAGAAGGAAGGAGGGAATTTGGTTCGGATATAGATGTGGAGGGAACTACGACTCTACGACTACGAGTACTATTTTTTTTGAGTACTATTTTTTTTTTTATTATTTTTTTTACTGCGCGGTAAATAAATATAAATGAAAGAAAAGGGAAAATATATTCTCATATATGTATTTCAATTTAATTAATTTATCATAAAGTGGATAAGGCATGCATGCGACCATAATTTATTTATTTATACTTGAAAAAGAAAAAGAAAATAAAAGTAGCATAACAAACTCTTGAAGTTAGTTACGATGGTTTTAAACTCTTGAAGTTAGTTACGACGGTTTTAGAAAAACGGACGTTTAGTGAGTTGGTTAGTTTCTCTCTTATCCTACCTACGTTTGTTTAAACCGATCTCTCTCGGGTCATATATTGTTTCGATTTTCTAGTAGTACTATCGCAACTAAATTCGGTATTTTTTCCCTTTGATATATAGAAATTGAGTTACATTATGTGTTAGTATGTTTTATTGCTATCGATGAGAGACACTAGCTCCCCAAAATAATTTTGTTTATACAGTACTCATATTTTTTACAAATTTATATTCACTAATCACATTTATATATTTGATGAAAAAAATAACTATGCAAAATAATATAGTTAAAAAGATTATCTAATAGGTAGTTATAATTTATAAACCACTACAAAAAATTCACGGATTTCCTACGGCATTCCCGTAGGGAAATCCGCAAAAATCAGTAGGGAACAGGGTTCCCTACGGCATCCCCTACGGAGGAATCACGCCGTAGGGGAAACCTCCCTACAACCAGCCCGTAGGGATCTCCCCTACGGCTAATCCCGTAGAGAATACGTTTTTGGAACCTCCCTACGACCAGCCCGTAGGGATCTCCCCTACTGCTAATCCCGTAGAGAATACGTTTTTATCCAAAAACGGGAGCCCAGCCCTCTTTGTATTAATTAACTGCTGATCTATCTGAGTTATATGTATAATTTTTAAAAGATAATATATATGTATTCATTAACCTATATTTATTAGGTAGTATAATGTAATAATAAGATAAAATACAATATATATATATATATATATATATATCAAATTATAAATATAAATATTGGTTTAACAAAAGCTAATTTTAAATAAAACACCATTTAAATATATTAAATTCCTTTTGTAACTGATTATTTTTATAAAATTGCGTAATTTTTTGGGTAATTGTATAATTTTTGTTATTAATTATTTTTATAAAATTGCGTAATTTTTTGTATAATTTTTGTAATTAATTATTTTTATAAAATTATAATTGTGTAGTTGTATTGCGTAATTTTTTGTATAATTTTTGTAATTAATTATTTTTATAAAATTATAATTGTGTAGTTGTATAATTGCGTGCTTAAAAAAACTTGTCAAATTTTTGTTATTAATTATTTTTATAAAATTGCGTAATTTTTTGCATTGTATAATTTTTGTAATTAATTATTTTTATAAAATTATAATTGCGTAGTTGTATAATTGCGTAAAGTTAAAAAAAACTTTAATTGTAATTTATTATTTAGTGAAATAGTGGATTAAAAAAACATTTCAAACAATTTAGTATAATTCTATAATAATATTTAATTTATTTATTATTATATAAATGAATAGTAAAAAAAAAAAAAAAACAATTCCCCTACGGCCAATACCGTAGGGACTAATTTTCAATTCTCCCTGAAATAGCCGTAGGGGACCCCTACGGGAAAAATTCCCGTAGGAGATTTATTATTCCCTACGGGCGTGCCGTAGGGACAATGGAGGGAAGCTATGCGCGCGCAGTTCCTTACGGGAATCCCCTACGGGAGTCACCCATACGGCCTCAGCCGTAGGGAATGCCGTAGGAGAACTAAGGAATGCCGTAGGAAATCCCTACTAGAAAATTGCCCTAAAGAATCCTCGTAGGGATTCCCTGGTTTTTTTTGTAGTGAACAATGAACAATAGTTACGATGAATAATTTAATTTCACATATATAAAGTGCAAAACTCGAAATGACAGTGTATAAAAAAAGTTATAAACAATGAATAAATTTACCAACATGAAAAATACATTATGTAGTAGCAATTAGACAAAAATATTTGCGTTTCTTATATTTTCAAATTGTATTGTAATTTTTTTTTATAAATATTTATGAGATTTTTTGTGTATCATTTTACTTTTTATTTATAAAATAATAGTAATAAATTATTATTTTATTTAATTACACACATAAAATGATAAAATATTATTTTAAAATATTTGAATGGAAAATAAAAGTAACAGTACTCCCACTAAAGGACTAAAATTTTCATATATTAATACTCGTAGTTATTTGTTATGATACGTGGAAAATATCAAAGATGTCCTCCTGCGTGAGAAGATGTTAGTTGTCGAAGCTGAATTCGATAAGTATTTCGTTGTGGTCGTCCACAATTCGAAAATGGTAAAAAAGATTGGTGCGAGCTCCGACAATCTGTAAATCGCCGGTAAGAGTCATAACTGAAACAAGCAGAGGGATGTAAAATTGTTGAGTTGTGTTTGTTTAACTATCAACAATAAGTAATGCACATTATTGTAAGTAAAAAAATATCAAAAAAGAGGGAATGAATGCCGGTAGCTTGTGGCGGCGCGCGAAGGAAGACCACCGTGAGTTGTCGAGTTGATAGCGTCACTGATGAAGAGGGTAGGGTGTAAAGAACATTTTTTTATTTCAATAATGGCAAAAGTGATATTTTAATGAGGGTGTAATTTTTCAAAATTAAAAATTTAAGAGGGTAAATTTATTAATATTAGAAGTGTAACCCAAAAGATCAAACGTGTGATGAGAGATTCGCGCCTTTAAGCAAAGATACCGTTACACCGTTTTGAGCTTGCCTGGCTTAATTAGTTTTTGGATCTTCTTTTTGGGGCTATTGAACTTAAGCCCAAATTCCTAAAAAAAAATTATTTAATAAAATTAACATTAAAAATTAATTATAATATTTGAAAGATTCACTGCACAATAGAGTACTTTCTATTTTCTATAATTTCCGAACATTTGAAAACTGCAACATTGTTTTCTTTAGTTTTTTATTAATAGTTTATCAATCAGAATTCATAAAAAAATATATGTATAGTTGTATACATATTACTAAATCAAAAGAGCTGTAAATTATAATTGAACGGGTTAAATACACTTTGCCACCACAAGATATGAAGTTTTTACACTTTACAACATAATCGAAAAAGTTTTATCAATTTGTACCACATGATAAGGCATATTACAATTTGCCACTTGCGGGCAGTCGGATCGGAATATTCATGGGAATATTCCGTGTGATTGAGATTCACACCTCAGTCAAGCGTGTGAGATTAAAATTCCAATTGAACTGAAGGGTATTTTTGTACTTACACAAAACATTAATTAAAAATAAATTACAAGTAAATATTTTTTGTATTTTTTGCCCGATTCATTATAGTTTCCCATTACAAATTAAAGGGGCCCCCCAAATTAAATCATTAATTTCAACAATTTCATTGCGCAAGAACACAATCACATAAATAACGCAAGCAAGAAATTAATTGCGAATCCTCAACAAGCATCGTTGCGCACATGGCTTCTAGACCTCGTACATCTCGTCGTCGTTCTCCTCGTTGTTTCTCACGTCCTCGTCCTCGCTTTGGTCTGCATCTCTCTCTCTCTCTCTCTCTCTCTATATATATATATATATATATATATATATATATATATATACTTTCTTTTCGAATCGAATTTGGGTTTCTCGTTCTTAATTTTTTTTTCTCTGCATATATTTATGATTAGCAACTGAGAAGCAACCAGAACGAAGAGACACTAAATTTAGTATAGATTGTTCAGTTGCATAAAGAAAAATTTCATGGATTGTATGTATGTATTAGTTGGTCCGAAGGGAAAACACAGAAAATAAAGTTATGATTTTTTGACTTAATTTAAGGGTGCTCTGGATTATTTGGGTCCTATATTTTTGTCCATCTTGATGTGTGACTCATCAATGTCTTCTCGCATCGGCAATTGGAGAGAAATTAGGGTTCTTGAAAATGGGGAAGAATTTTAAGATGGGTGAAATAAATTAGGGTTCTTGAAAATGGAGAAGAATTTTAAGATGGGTGAAATAAGAGTTTGTGTTGTGTATTTGTAAGAGTATTTCACATTTTTTAAAATAATAAATAAATAACTATATTCAATTGAGGGTAAAACGGAATCAGTATTTTTTTGGTTGAAATTGACCAAAAAACCTTTTAAACAGAATATTCCATGGCATATTCTGATCCGGCAGTCCGCGTGTGACAAATTGTAATATGCTTTATCTTGTGGTACTGATCGATAAAACTTTAAGATGGGGAGAAATAAGAGTTTGTGTTGTGTATTTGTAAGAGTATTTCACATTTTTTAAAATAATAAATAAATAACTATATTCAATTGAGGGTAAAACGGAATCAGTATTTTTTTTGGTTGAAATTGACCAAAAAACCTTTTAAACAGAATATTCCATGGCATATTCTGATCCGGCAGTCCGCGTGTGACAAATTGTAATATGCTTTATCTTGTGGTACTGATCGATAAAACTTTTTCGATTAGGTTGCAAAGTGTAAAAACCCCATATCTTTGGGTGACAATGTGTATTTAGCCCTAATTTAATTATTGTTTAACCATAAAATAATTGACTATTGATACATTACAATTACTAGGTTCGAATCCGAGACATTGCAATTACTAGGTTCCAATCCGAAATATTGCAATTGACCTAAAAAAAACTAACTGATACAATATATAGAAATTTGGTATGGTACTACATTAAAACAACTTATGACTGAATAGAAAAAAGCCAAATTTGGTATGGTAACTACATTCTAAATACAAATTTATTATTTATTTAAATATTTTTTTTTTCCAGAAAAATATGACTTTATTAATTTGTATTTTGAAAATGAATTGGTTATTAATATTTGTAACAGAGAAACGTATAGTGTACAATTTTTACTTCAAATTTATTATAAACATCATTTTATATGTCAATGATTGTTAGCTCAATTGATTGAATACTTGAATTCAGTACTGTGAAGTCCAAAGTTTTTGAACTCCAACTCGAGACATGTGTATGAATATTTAAATTTTTGGAATTGACTTAGAAAAAAAATAAAATTATTTTATATTTTACTATCATTTTTCAAAATTTTATACATTAAAATTACTACAATAATCAAACGAGAACTATTTAACAAACATTTATCATAAACATTAAACAAATACTCTTCTTAAAAATGTTTGTTAAATTTTTTATAAAATATGAAATGATTTAGTCATTTCATATTATTTTTGTAATATCATGACTGGTTCTTTATATTTGTGTCGTTGGAATTAAAAAGTCACAATCAATTTTTTTTTTTAATTTTGCTTCCTTACATGTTGACATTTCATTTTGACATTTCGCATATGGCCACTGAAACTTCTAAAACGACCCTCATTACCATTATAAAAATTGGATTTTCAAAATTTTATTATTATATTTAGTTAATAAAAATATTTTAGTAATAGCAAATCATGTTATTACTTTATTATTAAAAATTCTAAATTTACTAATAAATGAAATTCTAATTAAACACCTAATTATATAAAGTATTATTATTATAATTCAATTAATAATTAATTTACATTTAAAAATCGTTATTCATTAATCAGAAGCATTAAGAGACGATTCTCATTTTTAAAAAATGAAATTTATATTAAATTTATGTGTGATTAATTCACACTTAATTATTATTTGCTCTTACTATTATTTCAATTTTTTAACACCTCTATAAATTAATAGCGTTGGACCGTGAATATTTATTAATTTAAAAAGTATTTTTTTCATTTAAGAGATCAAATGAGACCGAATAAAAACCAATAAGTAAAATATTCATAATATAAAATGAACCAATAAGTAAAATATTCATAATATAAAATGAATAGAAGAATATTTAATACATAAACCGAAACTTGTTGAGAATTCGTGTCCAAATTCTTCCCAAGAAACAATACAATCAAACTAGAATAATAATAAAAAAACATGAATACAAGAGTCGAAACATGCTCGATCTCATTCGTATGATCGTATGCCATATGCTTCGTACACGTACTATGAAAGCTATGGATGATCAAACATCCTAATTATATATGTATCGAGAATCCCGGCTCACAACTCTGTCGATGATCCCACTGCCCTGGCCGGAGGGTGGTCTTGGTAATGTTGTAAAACCCGAGCCAAACTCAATGGTTCTTGGGGTCCCACTTTTTCGGATCACCTGACGCTACGATAGTTCCATCGATCTGAACTGTCAACTTCCCAACACAAGGCTCTTTGAATCTCGCGGCGCTCACCAAGTAGTGATTGTTTTGAGGTACCATGAGAGTCGAGTTAGATGTCGAACAAACGCGTTTTCATGCTACCAAAAAGGCCTGAAAAAAATGGAAGACAATGTAAAATTCCGCGTTTTATTGAATTTTTATATGTACATTTTAATTTACCTTAATGTCGTCAGATATTCCATCGCCTTTAATTTGGCGCCAAAATCATCGACACTCACAAGCTTATTCTCATAATTAGCGTGCGTCGAATCCAAGACCTCAAAATCATCGTCTACTACTACAAGGCGATCATCCGAAGAACAATATTTGTCTGCATGGCACATATTGCAACACCAAAAACAAGAGAAAGGAGAGAGATACAAACTTGTTGTCCATGATTTATTATGGATATTGTGTATGAATTAATGTGGTAATTGTGTTTTGATCATGGTATATATATATATATATATATATATTAGCTTGATGAAGTGAAATGATATTGAATTACACAAGACAAATATATGAACATCTGCATGGCATGCTTCAAAAAGTATGCTTTACTCTTAAAAATAGACGTTGACGACAGTCAAAATTAATCTAGTAACGTAATCAACACGAAACAATGGAGTAAGACAGAAGATAATACAGTATATTTTAAAAAATAAGTTTGTATTCATTTTTTTCAAACATTATAATGCAAATGATTGGACAACACAAATATATATTTAATTTGCTCGATTTGATAATGTAAATGGCACGTGAAAAAATACATATTACTACAAGCATTATCATGACGTACTAGGTGACATCATTGATCAACAAGACATGTCACAGACGACGTACTCATTTTTTATTGGTATGATTTTTTAAGATGCTAGTGTTTTTCAAATCATAGCTCGTGCTTCTGTTGGAAACGGCTCCACCCAATTTCATAATCTATACTAATTATATAGAGTACGTACTTATACTAATAACAAAACATTAGAGTTGTATAGAAATTTTGTGAATAAAAGTAAAAAAAGAAATATATGGCTTGAAATCTTGCCCCCTTCAAATTTTATTAAAATTTAAAATTCGTAATATTTGATGCATGCTCGACTAATTACATAACATTACATTTTGAAAAATTGTGCTTTACTCTTAAAAAGAGTTGTTTGACCAATGATAATCAAATTAAATAAGTAACATATTCGATACAAAAAAAAATTATGTAAAACAAAAGTGTCTAAAATAATTATTTGAAATGTATTTAAAACATTTTAAAGACTTTTCAAATTGTTTTTAACTATTTTAAATTTGTCTTAAATCAAATTTGAATTGATTTGAATTACTTGTCAAATTGGTTTAAATGATTTTCAATTATTTTAAATTTGGCTTAAATAAAATTTGAATTGATTTGAATTATTTTTAAATACTTTAATGATTGAAATAATTTTTAAACATATTAATGTATCTTTAAGAATTTTAAATAATTTTTAAACATTTTAAAAAATCTAAAAATAAATTTTAAATTATTTGAAAATTTATTTAAATATATTAAATTATTTATCAGCTCTTCTTTTAAATAAGTTCGTCCAAACAGACTTTATATGGAAGTATTTAGAATCACTTAACAATTATTATTAGTCACTTTAAAATGTTTAAAAAATATTTTAAGTTATCTAAAAATTATTTAAAAAAAGTCTAATTAGAAGATATATTTCAAATGACTTAATAAATTTTGTTGAAAATTTAAATCGTTTATGCATCTCTGGAAGAGAGCCCACAACATCATTAATACAAAGATATATATATATATATATATATATATATATATATATATATATATATATATATATATATATATATATATATATATATATATATATATATATATATATATATATATATATATATATATATATATATAATCCTTAAATGTTTTCAACAAGCTACCTATATTATGTATTCATATGATCATCACATATATACTGAGATAGTTACAATAGTATGTTTACTACGAATCTATGGAGTCGATCAGTGTAGGCTCCCGTTCGTATACTGTATATGTATGCATCGAATGTACGTACAATACTTATATATATATGCGTCAGTAATAATATCATAAGAATATATGCCGTCTTCAAAATGGCGGCTTACAGCTCCGTGTGGATGATATGCTCGTTGCTATCTGTTATCTGCGATGACATCATCATCACGTCTTTATCAAACGGTGAAAAACAGTCTGCCGGAGGTTGAACATTCCCATCTTCTTTCCGAAAGAAGAGTTGCAAAAGGTATCCACAGTGCCTCCATTCACGCTCCGTAGGTTCACGTTGTAGAGAACTATGTTCGTACACGAGACCTCATCCCTACATGAGAATATCATCGCATGCTCGCTATTGGTTGTCCCGGATATGTTACTATAAACGATTCCGCTTATTTCCACAGCCGAAGTCTAAGATCATATAACGAAACAAATTTTAATTTTTAGTCAAATGTGGTGAGTAATTATGCGACGATAATATCAATCACCTGATTGTGACATGATTTTGACGAGATTGGTCGATGATGATCAGGTTGGCGACCTGGTCCATTTTTATGTTTCGGAAGGTTATATCCTTTACGTGACCCTAACCTCCCTGTCAAGTTTTGATCCTGAGGTCGTTTATCGTGTTTTGGAGATAAGCGACGTCGAGCGTAATGCTTTCGACTATACCGATGGAGTAATCCTTCCCAAGACTGCCGATGCTGGTTGCATAATAAAGGGAGGAAGTAAGTTATAATTTTAGTTCTTTTGGACTGAAACCGAAAACTGAACTAAATTGAATTTAACGGATCTGATTTGAATTGAGCTGAATAATTTTGAAGTGAACTAATTATAAATTGATTTTTCATAAAAATAATTATAATTTTAATATACTGTTAAATATTTTTGAAAAATAATTAAAATATTTTAGCATTATTTAGACGGTATATTTAAAATTATTGATTGGAATGATTTTTTTATCTATATTATTTTAGTTTATAACTAAATGAAACCTAAAAAATACGAGACGTGGAGAAAATCCAAAAGTTTTCAATTATCCACCAAAAGTAGGTAGAAAACAACAAAAGTTTCAAATATCCAAAAGCAGGTAGAAAACAACAAAAGTTTTTAAATGGAATCCACAACTAATTCCACAAAACAACAAAACAAAGTAAAACATCTAAGGTAAGAAGCTGTAAGTCGAATGCTTAATAGATAATGAAGGAAGGATTGCTTATGATTCCAAGACGAATCCTCAAAGGACCTGTTTTCCTTTCCAACGGGGATCCATCCTGTCCGTCACTTCAGAATTCAAATCAATCCTGTTGGTCTCTTCAACATTCCTATCAAAGCCAGTACTGGAAGTCCCAACACCATCAATCAAGGAATCAACCATTTCAATCTTTTCTTCCAGTAAGCGAAGCATCTCCTTGAGTTCGAGAGACTTGCTCGAAATTGGCTCTTCTCTCGCCACACACTTAGCCAAAAAAAGTTCCTTCTCCAGAGTTTGAACCTTCCGGATCTCCTTGTCAACGTTCTTGGAGATCCTAACCAGATTCTGCCTGAGAAACCCAACTTGATCCACTCTGCTGTTTGAGTGGGAAGAAGCAGAAGGCGGCAGAGTGACGAACTTTTCGATCGTCGGGAATGCTTCGTCCGGAGAAGGCCAGACTTCTGGCTGGGCCCCATCTCCAGTAACGATGACGCTACAAATTTCGACATCGCAGAGAGTTTTAAATTCGTTCAGTTTCTTGAATATTCCAGACTTCCTCTTCTTGAACGTCTCGCGCCTGGTACGCTCGTCGGCAATAAACTCGTACTTGATCTTTGATCGAACCATGTTGAAAAAAATCTCTGCAACTACAAAATACAACGGAGAAAGTCAATCGCTTATCTGAATCAAAACAAAACGCACAATACAAACATTAGCCAAATAACACAACCCCCTCCCTCGACAAAGCATTGAACTTTATACTGTTCAATACCACCATCATCATAATTAACATCATATTTCTAATTCATGTTATGTAAATAAACATTTAACTTAATTCAAGCTTTCACAGGAACATCAATGGAACTTCAAATGTGCATGAATTCAATTTTTCTCCAAATTCAAAATCAAACCCCACAAAGCAATAACTGCCATTGAAATAAAAAAATTAAAAAAATTAAACCTAAAAAAGGAAACTCACCTGATGGATCGAGAAGGGCAGATGAAAACAGAAAACGACGCCGTCTATATGGAAATCTGACCTGAGATTTGGGAATCGGTAATTCAATTTGAATGCTGAGGGTTTAGATTTAGGGATTATATTTATGGCAATCATAATAAATATAACGACGATTAATCGTCGGCCGGTTTTGGATTGTTGGTGAGCGAACATAAATCGCAACGAGGGTTCCGATTAAATGCAGTTACCAGTTTCGCATATAAGGACGAAAGGGATTTGCATTTTGGTCCCTCGATTTTTCATTATTTTTATTTTGTGGTAAACCCTTATTTTATTTAACCCTAATTTTGAGAAAAGTTTTTGAGATTTAAGCTAAGAATTTTCCGGTTCGGATTCCAGTTTCGGTGGATGATCGCAGATCGACATTTTTAGAGTGTTAATATGGTAAATCGTCGAGGTTTGAATCAATGACGATGGGTTTTTAAGTGTTAATTTTATTATATACGACGAACTAGATATTTGTATCGTCGAACGAGAACTGAGTAAATTTTATACAGACGATGTTTAAATGAATGACGATGGTTTTATAAATGTTAATTTTGCGATATACGACGAATCAGATATTTGTATCGCCAAACGCAAAATGAGTAAATTTTAGACAGAAAAAACGAGATAATAAGTCAAACCTGGAAGCTTCGGTGATGTGAATTGGACGTGATACGGATGTTTGGCCTCTAAATGGTGTCACTCTGAGTTTGTCGTCTTACTCCTGTGATATCTCTTTGAGAGTTTATCGTCTTACTCCGTCGAGTGATACAAAAAATGAATGATTTGTCTTCAGACATTACGTTTTATAGAGCGATATTTGTTAATTATTTTATTAAAAAAATTATATAAGAAATTACATTTTTGTATTAATATACCAAGTTAATTAATGAAAATTTCCATATTATTATGAGTTTTTATTATTTTTCTTTTTTTTACTTTGAGTGGATCTTGAGAATAGTTGCTTTTTGGAGAGCAATTTGTAATAAATTATATTGTATAGACCCTTAATTTGAAATTAAGTTTTGCGGATTGACCTTTTCATTTAAGATGTTTATATTGGTTGGTGGGTAGGGTCCACTTGTTGACCAATGACCATTGTGGACTTAAATACACGTTTCCAAAAAAAGAAAAAATAAGAATAAAAAAGATAATTGTAAAAAAATATGAAAAATTACATAGAAATTAGAATTAATATTGCATATTACACCACAATTATAAAAAAATCACTTCATGGATTTTCAAAATCTTATTATTATATTCAATTAATAAAAATGTTTTAGTAATAGCAAATCATTTTATTACTTATTATTGAAAAATCTAAATATACTAATTATTAAATAATGAAATTGTAAACACCTAATTATATAAATAAATATTATTATAATTCAATTAGTAATTACTTTACATTTAAGTTTTCGTTTTTCATTAATTAGAAGTATTAGGAATGAGATTTATATTAAAGCATGTGTGTGACTAATTCACACTTTTTTTTATATGAACTATTTATTTTATTGTAATTTTTCAATATAAAAACCAACAAGTAAGTAAATATTGGTAATAAAAATTGAACTGAACAATATTTCATACATCAACCGAAACTTGTTGAGAATTCATGTCCAAATTCTACACAAGAAACAATACAATCAAACTAGAATTGTAAAAAACAACACCAAATACAAGAGTCGAAACATGGTCGATCTCATTCGTATAATTTGATTATTATTTTTGTACTTACATATAACTATATAAGAGGTGATGTTTGGGATATATAGTTATGCGACCTTAGTCACATTATCGAGACAAGATTTGGGTGAGTCGACATAGAATTGATTGATGATAATCGGTTTCATGACCCTTTCCATCTTCACGTTTAGAAAGCTTATATTCTTCACATGACCCGAACCTCCCTACGTATACGAAAATTTGTTCGTTTTTTGTTTTCATTTTTGTCGTTGGAATCAAGAGCATGCATATGTCGAATTACGTACCTGCCAAGTTTTGATCCTAAGCCCGTTTTTCGTGTTTTGAATATAAGCCTCGTCCAGCACAACATTCTCAACTATCCAGACCGAGTTGTCCTTCCCTATGATGTGAAGCGGGAGTCTAATTATTATTATTATTATTATTATTATTATTATTATTATTATTATAGAGTCAGTAGTATTAGAGCATCTCCAATGCACTAAACCCACTTTTAATTTTTTGTGGGCCCTTTTATTGCCACATCATATGAAAGTGGACTTATGAAAAAAGTGGGCAATTCACTCAAATGCAAAGCCCACTTATATACTTTTTGTGGACCCCATTTAAATATTATTTTATTCTTATCATTATTTTATTTACAATAAAATGATAAATTTTATAATTTAATTTTAGTTTAATTAAATTATTTTAAAAGCGGGCATAAACAAATTTAAGTAGTGATCAATTTTTTACAAAATAATATATAAAAAATGTATTTACAATATATCACATTATTTAAAACAATTTCAACAAAAAATATTACATTAAAAAACAAGATAAAAAAAATATTACAATAAAAGCATCACATAAGTTGACATTAAATTTAAAATATTATTACAACATAAATAGATTTGTTATGAATATTATTATATTATAGTGAATGACTTGTTGGCTAAGTCAGAAACCCTAGATTGTATCCTATATAAAGGGGTCTCCCCATATGAATGAATACAACAATTCACAACAATTCATAACAATTCTATTCTCCTATCATATTGTCTCTCTTATACTATATTATTCTCTCTCTATTTCTCTTGAGTTTATAACACGTTATCAGCACGAAAGCTCAACCGCGTTCTTCATCGAAGTTCTACTCATCCAAGATCCGAAGATTTCAACTACGTTTTGATATGAAGTTCCAATCAAGTAAGAATTTATATTTATATTTATTAATAATTATAAATATATCCACTTCTCCTCCTTTCTTCTTAAATTCTAATGTTCCTGAAGAACATTATAATCTGATATTCATGAAGTAATATCATATGATATTCATGAACTTTTTCATAAATTGCTCATGTTGAAGCAATTAAAATTTTGATGTTCCTGAAGAAAATTATAATATGATATCTTGAAGTAATATCAAATTAATTATGCGTAAGTTTCTGAAGAACATTATAATATGATATTCTTGAAGTAATATCAAATTAATTATGCCTAGTAAATTAATTAAAATTGTAATGTTCCTGAAGAACATTGTGATATGATACTCCCGAAGAAATATCAAAATTAAATGTTCCTGAAGAAACATAACATGATATCGTGAAGAAATATCAAAATTAAATGTTCCGAAAAAAAATCGTGATATGATATTCCTGCAGAAATATCAATATCAAATTGATTATGATTATATACTAATAATCTCGAATAATATCTTTGAAAATTCACCGTGAAAGATTGGAAAGATTTAAAAGAAATATACGATCACCCGAAGTTGGTCGTACTACCAAAACGCGGTATGATTGACTCCACGTTGAATTACAAGATTTTAAATATATTGAAGCATATGATAAAGATATCATGAAAAACATTAAAATTTGATATTCCTGAAGCATTATCAAATCAATTATTCTTAATATATCAATTAAATTGAATGTTCCTGAAGAACATATACTCGTGTTTTAAATATTATATTGATCGTTCTGTAAGAACATCGTGATTTGATATTATTCGATAAATATCAATTTAAATTGCTCCCGTAGTAGCAATAAGTTTGAAAATATCAAATTAAATTGTTCCCGTAGTAGCAATTATGTTTTAAATGTCCTGAAGAACATTAACAATTAAATTTTAAATGTTTTTGAATAAAGTTACATGCTCCCGAAGAAGCAAAGCTCAAAAATTAAATGTAATTTTTGAGAAAATTATAAAAGTCGATTCCAATTAAATGTAATTTCTGAGAAAATTATATATTGAAATATATTTTGATCCCCGAAGGATCATTGATAAAACCTAATATACTGTTATTAATACTGTTATCATTGGTAAAGATACTGTATCCCCGAAGGATCATTATACTGTTATGCGAATGACACATTAAGAGTGGGTTCCGGAAGAGCTTTATTAATTATCCCCACGAGTACTAGAAATGTACTTAAACATGAAAATAATGCATATCATGAATGATTGTGCGTGGAAATGAATCAAACATTTCCCATCTGCGAATTAATATGCACCTTATATTCATATCACCACTAAAGCGTATTTTTATGAACGGGCATAGTCGAAAATAAGGTATATTAAATATCTCGAGCCCACGATCCAGAAGATCATGATCCAGAAGATCGGTTTATAGCAATTACGATGGTTTGCATATTTAAGGAAGATCATTTCCCGGCATTAGGGGGAGATAAGAATATATAAAAGATATAAATGCCGAGAAATTTCATGGAATGAAAACGATCTTTAATTCTAGATCCACGCACGAATCAATTGAACCCGAAGTTCATGAAAATAAGTAACTTGCAATATGCAGCAAGTAATCTGCCAAATTAATGAAGGTGTGACAAAATCACATATATTTGTGATAAAATGAACTATAAGAGTTCAAATACCAAAGAGATCAACTCAAATGTTGATTCTAATATACGCCTGAAGCGTAGTAGATCGATCTGAAAATATAAAATAAATCCGCGGAAATACAAAGAAATTAAGTCACCCTCAAAATCTTCTGAAGAGAGTTAGATAAAAATCCCATTGAAAAAGCATGTGCACATGATGATAAGAAAATCGTGGGATTGCGGAACAACCAAATTAAATATTTTGGGAAATGATGAAAATTTTGGTTGATAGAATGAATTGTCATCAACATGGAAAAAGTCGTCAACGACATATTTGCCTCAAGAGTTGCTCTAGAAAATTTGGATCCAAAACTCAAATCAATGATAGTGTGCCGGCAGCACTTAAAGAAATAGAAACGAGTAATTGAGGTTGAGCATGACTCGCTAAATAAAGACTCTATAGTACACACCTCAAAATATTATCCCAGAAGGATATACGTGAGTGTTCGTACGAAAACGAATAATGATGTGGTGAGATATAAAAGCGAGATTAGTTGCTCAAGAGTTTTTCGCAGAAACTCGATGTTAATCAAATATTTTTAAGGATGACATTAAGTTCCGCTACCTTATACTTCTGGCAGCAATAACGATAAATATAGATATGCATGAATGTATGATTTGACCATGTAGAAGTCATTAGAAAGATACATACATGAAATTCTTGGATAGATTTTAAGATTCCTGAAATGAAAGGAAATGAAAATCAGAACATGTACAATATCATATTACATATGGACAAAAATGATATTGAATATAAGGTCCCGAAGACCAGTGATTGGTCCCGAAGACCAGTGATTGCACTCTTTTTCCCTTTACTAAGTTTTTCCCACGGGGTTTTCTTAGTTAAAGGTTTTTAACGAGACAATCACCAAAATATAAATGTGAATGTCGTGTACTCTTTTCCTCGAGTATTTTTTCCTACAGGGTTTTATAACGAGATTTTTAACGAGGCATGCACATCACTCGATAATAATTAATGAGAACATCATAATGTTCCATATGAGTTTGTTTTCGAGATAAACTGAGATATTGAACTTGAAGTTCAAATGGTTGTGAATTGAAGTTCACATTATTGTTCATTTGTCAAGAAAAATGTATATTCGACATTAGACGCATCTAATATACTCCTGACGAGTTACCGACCGGTTATAGCAATTGCGAATGCTCTAGTCAATATAGATGTCTGGTAAAGGCATGTCCCTGAAGGACGAAAAATATACAATGATACAAATGAACGTGAAACTCGACAATTCAAAGGTTGGGTCCTGAAGACCAAAATTTATATTTGAATAACTAAGTTTTTCCTATATGGTTTTATTAGTTACAGGTTTTAATAAGACTGATTGATCACAAATATTTACTTTCAAGAAGTCAAATATTTTCGGTGATTACAATCAGGGGGAGCAAGTTGTACTCTTTTTCCTTCGTTCAGGTTTTGTCCCACTGGGTTTTCCTGGCAAGGTTTTAACGAGGCAGCAATCCTGTAAATAGTCATTCAAGGGGGAGTGTTATGAATATTATTATATTATAGTGAATGACTTGTTGGCTAAGTCAGAAACCCTAGATTGTATCCTATATAAAGGGGTCTCCCCATATGAATGAATACAACAATTCACAACAATTCATAACAATTCTATTCTCCTATCATATTGTCTCTCTTATACTATATTATTCTCTCTCTATTTCTCTTGAGTTTATAACAAGATTAACGATTATTAATGTTAATTAATACTGTATTTTTATCAAATAATAACACTAAAAACAAATGTAATTGTTAAATATTTGTTAACTTATCAAATAATAACACTAAAAACAAATGTAATTGTTAAATATTTGTTAACGTTAAATAAGATTGTAATATCAGAATAATTAATAATATATTTTTTATTAAATATTTAATACTGTAAAAATATAAGACTTCAATAAAATATTAATAACTAATTAAAAAACAAAAAAGACTGACATGAACAGTGAAAATAGGCGCGGCCAAGACAGTGAGCGTGCCCAAGTTTTTCATATTTGCTCCAACGCAAGATTTTTCATTTTTGAGTGCCCAAGTCCACTTTACGTGGCCCAATGCACCCAAATGGGCTGCATTGGAGATGCTCTTATAGGTTTTAAGACCTAGGGTTTTGTGGACTTTTTCTTATAAGTACGCTTTTAGTTTTAGATAGAGTTATCTTTTGGGATCAATTGGAATTGAAGTCTTTAGACTTTGGACGAAAGAGTGCTTCCGTTGGTTACTTATTTCTTCTCTTTTAAAAAATTTATATTTTGTTTCGAGTGTTCATCTCTTTGCCTCTAACAATTTGGTCCGACCTGCCGGATCTGCCATGACGAGAAGCGATGATCGACTGAACACGTTGGAAGCAAACGTGGAAAAGTTAGAGAAAGGGATGGAAAATTGGGGTGCGATAGTTAAAAAGCTGGATGAGCGTGTCGATGGCCTACAATCAGGTATCGATCAAGTGCAAGAAATGCTCAAGAAATTGTTACGGGATAAAAAAGTTGAATCAGAGGAAGCGTCTGGATCCACACTCGAAGGAGCTCGACAGAATTCGACTGCCCGTCAAGAGCGATCAGCCCCGACAACAAGCTTGGCTAAACTGGATCTGCCTTGTTTCAACGGTGAGAATCCTTCTGCTTGGATCTCTAGGGCTGAGCAATTTTTTCGCATCGATAACACTCCTGAAGATTTGCGGATTGAAGTCACCCTTATAGCCATGTGATGAGTTAGATTTTGTGTTGTTTTTCTTATGTCGTTTGGTATCGTCTTGTGTTGTTTTATGTCGTGTCGTTAGTATTCCTCTTGGTTTTGGTGCGTTTCACGTGTTTTCGTAGTGTGCAGGGCATATGGGCGTTTTTAGCGAAGTTTGATGCATTTTTGAGCGAAACGAGGCGACGAGTGGGCAAGGCGTGAAGGACGAAGCTGACCACCCAGGCAGGAGGCCGCTTGACCCCCCAAGCGGCCGCCTAGTGCGCACGGCAGAACTTCTTGGAACGAGCAGCAAGCGGCCGCGTCGCTGAGCACATCACACTTTCTGGAATTTGGGGCAAGCGGTCGCTTGACCCCCCAAGCGGCCGCCTCGCTGGATGAATGAAGGTTTCTGGAGCGCGGGGCAAGCGGACGCTTGACCCCCCAAGCGGCCGCTTAGTCCCCGATTTATGAAGAATGTTGACTTTCGTTGACCGACGCGTTTTGTACAAGAATAGGGTTTTACCCTATTCCGAAGACACTTTTCATTTCTGACTTTTTTTTGGACGCACATTGTTGAGACTTAGAACTCGGTTCCCGAGAGATTTTTAGCTTTTGTCTTTTCCACGTTTTCGAATCTCGGTAAAAGTCGGAGTTAGCCGCCGATAGATGCTTGTTTTCCGTTATTGATTCTCGTAAGTTTTTCCTTTACGTCTTTTGTGTTCTTGCTTTGATTGATTTAGTTTTTCGCTCCTTTATTTAATTCTCATAATCATGATCTCTTTTATACCAACATGTTTGATTTCGATTCAAAAGATGAGTAGCTAAATATTTTGATTAGGGTTAGGGTGATTTAATTCTCGAGAGTAGGGGTTTGATTTTTGATCGCTTGAAAGGTGTTTGTTAAAATGTCTTGTGTAAAATAATTTGGAATTAATCGAACCACGTGTGAATCAACCGGCAACGGGCGTTCTAGTAGTTTGATCGAACACGTGTGAACCAACCGGCAACGGGCGTTCTTATGTGATCTATGCGAACTCTTATCGAACTTTGAAATCGAGAATTGAGAATCCCGATCCCTAATCCTTTATCTTAGTATTATAAAAACCTTTTTTTACTAGTACTCGTCTTTTCATTCTATTAGTTAGTTCGTAGTTTAAAACAAAAACAAACCAAACTTTGCATTATGCTATTTTTGTTCTATTTCTCCGTTGCAAACAATTAAACACTCTTACATGCCGATAGTAGTGTTCCTCGAGACCGACTCGGGCGAGTTGTTTTGACAACTAGTTCGGTTAAATTTAATTGATTTTGACACTACAAAAACGACTTATCAATTTGGCGCCGTTGCCGGGGAACACTTTAAGCATTAGTATTAGTGTTTGAATGTTTGCAACTTTCTTTTTTCTTTTTCTTTTTATATGCTTATTATTTCTGCCACCGGTGCGTTTAATGTTTTTGTCAAGTGTTTGTGTAAGCAGTGATGAATACATATATTAACTATCCGTGGGAGTTCACAAGGCCTCAGACGAGCACTTACTACGATCCTTCCCAATATGACGCGAAAACACATTTTGGCTCTCAGTCTCAGGCATACAATCCGGAGTGGGATACTCAATCGAGCTATCATTTTGATCCACTCACCAACAATGTCCTCAACAACAATGGCCTCCTCAGAACATGGTGTACCCTCCACATTATTGTATGCAACCTGAGCCTCCATACCAGCCATCGTTGGATGACGTTTTTCAAGATTTCATGCAAACGGCCAACCAGATAATGAAATCAAATGAAGCATCGATCAAAGCGAATGAAGTGGCGATGACGAGAAATGCTGAAGCAAATTTGGCATACCCTCCACCGTATTCGATGCAACCAAAGTCGTCATATAATCCATCTTTGGAGGACACTTTCCAGGATTTCATGCAGATGGCCGAACGAGTCATGAAATCAAACGAAGCATCAATAAAGGCGAATGAAGTTAGACTGACAGAGAGTATCGAAGCGGAAGCAAGGTCTAAGGTCATAGGAGATATGATCGATAAGATGTGCAATCAAAGCGAGTGGCTACACGAGGAAGAGAATCTCCAAAGTGACTACGACTATGATGAAGTTGAATTGAATGAGGTCGATGCCAAAGTCGAGCATATGTACGACAATGAACTAAATTTGGAGGAAGATGAGGAAAAAGAGACGATTGAGAGTATGGTGTTGGAGAAGATTACACCAAAAGTGTCACATCAAGACGAAGACCCATACAAGTTGTCAATTCCTCTCCCTGGAGAACTAGAGCAAAAGACATTGAGTATCAATATAGTAGTCGACAATCATGAGGTAGTGCATTTACAAGAAGAGGAGTCATCGATGCTAGATATCTCTCTTGAGTCTCAAATCACAAATATCGATGACACGAGAGTCGAGGGCAAGGAGGTTGAGGATGTAGTTCCCAAGCGTACATGTCTGATCAAATCACCCTCTTCCTCTCCCAGTTGTCAGGTACATAAAAAATTAGAGCTTCCTCGTTCCTCACTTGAGATGGTCAATCTTATTTATGTTGAGGAGTCGAGAAATCTTCGTGCTCACCACCCACCCAAACCACATAATCCAGGTATTTTCAAATTTAATTTTGCTTTGGGTGGGGATAAAACATCTTCTGTTAATGTTGATTACAATGAAGTTATTAATTCTTTTGATGCCTACATCGTAAATTGTCTTTACATTTATGCTATTGATCTTTTGGTCGAGATGATGTTCTTGCAGAAAAGTAGCTCGATATTCTTATTTCTCGGTGTTCAAGCCAAGCGAGACGAGCATGTTGAAGATAGTGTGGATATGATTAAGGTACTCAAAATCGATAAAGAAAAAGAATCACCTCCACCAAAATTAGAGCTCAAGGGATTGTCGAAGCAATGGAAATATGTTTACATAGATGACGAGGAGCACGCCTGCCATGCTTCCCGGTTCAACGAGATTATGGGCGTACTTCGGGGGCCACATTACCCATTATCCCAACCATGAGGATAGGCCGTAACCTCTTACGGCCTAGGTTTGTGTCTTTTTCTTTTTCTTTTGTGTGTGTGAGTTGTTTGTGTGTTTCGTTGTTTGTTTGTTCTGTGTGAGCATGCTCTTGTATTGATTGATTTTTTCCCATGATTTGTCGTGATGATTAACCATGTGGACATGGTTTCTTACTAAGTGTGGGGGGAAGATTTATTGATTTTGATGCATGCTCGGGTTTAGTTTTTGTTTTGTCCTTTGTGTGTCTACGTGTTTGCCAAATCGCTTTACGACGCTTCTTGAAATTATGGATAAATCTTTGGTGCTTTTATGTTGGATGTGAATAGTTTAGACCCCTTGTGTAGTCACCTTGATGTGATGGTGAGTTATATGCTTGTTGACTTCTCCTTGTCCAATTGCCCTTGTGAGATTTTGAGCCTTTCTAGCTTTCTTCTACATGTGTAAACACTTCGTTGTCTATTTGAGCTTCTTTTCTTTCTTGTTCTATATTATGTGCGCCCGTATGAACTAGAGATAGCTAGGCCGTGCTTTGGTTGTGCTTGAGACTTGTATGTCATAACTTTCTTGATTTTGAATATGATTGGGAGATGATCGATTAGGTTAGCCTTTCGAGCCGCTTTACTTTTGTCCTTGAGCCCGTCGTGGGACACCCTAGATAGCCCCGTTGAGCCTACATTTAGCCTTTCCTTCTTGTCCTAAACACCGTTGAGGAGGGAGTGGATGTATTTTTTTGGGGTGTACATAAATAAATGAAGGGTGTTGAGTAGTGTTTTTCGTTAGCCTTCTTATGTAATAATCGAGACATGTTATAAGTCTCCAAAAAAAAAAAAAAATAGAAAATGAGACGTGCTATTAGTCTCCAAAAAAAAATAGAAAATTTAGACATGTTACAAGTCTAAAAAAAAAAAGTGTATTAGTTTAATAATGTTAGTATATCTTCCTTGGGCATTAGTTGTGGTTTTGATGTGTTCATGTTCTATGTTTTCCGTTATTGATTCTAGTAAGTTTTTCCTTTACGTCTTTTGTGTTCTTGCTTTGATTGATTTACTTTTTCGCTCCTTTATTTAATTCTCGTAATCATGATCTCTTTTATACCAACATGTTTGATTTCGATTCAAAAGATGAGTAGCTAAATATTTTGATTAGGGTTAGGGTGATTTAATTCTCGAGAGTAGGGGTTTGATTTTTGATCGCTTGAAAGGTGTTTGTTAAAATGTCTTGTGCAAAATAATTTAGAATTAATCGAACCACGTGTGAACCAACCGGCAAACGACAACATGGAAGGAACCACCTTACAATGGTTACAATGGTTAATAGAAAGGTACCCGAGCTTGAGTTAGCGAAAGTTCACGTTGGAGCTCTTGCGCCACTATGGAGATAACTCTCGTACGAATCCATTCGAAGCCTTGGCAGCCTGTCACCAAACCTCTAATGTGGCTGAATATGTGGAACGCTTTATTACACGTATGGCTGCGGTTAAAAATTTGCCCGACTCGCACTTGCTAGGCTTGTTTCTTAATGGTCTACGTGAGGATATTCGGGTCCGAATACGTTCAAAGGACGCGGAAGATATATGTGCTACGATGCATTTAGCAATAGAAATCGAGGATGAAATTGCTGCAATTAATGGATCACTGGTTTCGTTATATACCAATCAGGGTCCAACGAACAAATGTGATGTGTCGGGGGAAAGTCAATCAAACGGGCTGCCAAATCCGTTCAGTTCTTGTGGTTATTCTCACAACCCGCGCGACCAGGGAGTTGTACAACCTACTGGGGGGCAGCCCTACCGGAATTCTCAGTCCGAATCATTGGGTTCTTCAAACTCGACTCGCCAACGAGGCTCTGGACAAACGTCTCATGATGAATTTTTAGATCTTCGTGCTAAATGATTATGTTTTAAATGCAAAGAGCCATACTCTCCAACTCATGTGTGTTCTTGCAAATCTCTAAGGATCATGGTTTTGGGAGATGGGGAAGAGAGCTTAGAAACCGAACATATGAGATTTCTTCCTCCTGAGTATGGGAACGACATTCATGGTTACACATCAAGATTTCCGCCTTGAGGACAAGGCAAATTTTAAGGGGAAAAGAGTTGATGTGAAGCGGGAGTCTAATTATTATTATTATTATTATTATTTATTATTATTATTATAGAGTCAGTAGTATTATGGGCTTTAAGACCTAGGGTTTTGTGGACTTTTTTTTATAAGTACGCTTTTAGTTTTATCTAGAGTTATCTTTTGGGATTAATAGAAATTGGAGTCTTTAGACTTTGGACGGAAGACTGCTTCCGTTGATTACTTATTTCTTCTCTTTTAATATATTTATATTTTGTTTCGAGTGTTCATCTCTTTTCCACTAACACCATATATAATAGTCACGAAGAATTTTGTCGAAAGTTTAATTAGTTTGAATTTTCGATGTTGTTTACCTGATTCCATGACCTGGTCCTCATAGTATATTCTTCATCTATATGTTCGAGCTGCGCGCCAAGACCTGATCAAAGTCATCGTCTACTACTACTACTACAAGGCGATTATCCGAAGAACAATATTTGTCTGCACTTGTAAGTGACACATATTGCAACACCAAAAAACAAGAGAAAGGAAATACAAACTTGTTTTCCATCGTTAGCTTTTATGACAAAGCTCTGAACGCCAAATGATCAAGATCGGTGCCACTAGATACTACTTTTTGTAGATCGACGATGTATAATATGAATAATAATGCGGAACCCCGAAAATAACTCAACAATAAAAGAGAAGACAAGGACTTTACGTGGAAACCCAATTGGGAAAAACCACGGGAGGAACGACGAGAACTTTCACTATAATATTGCTCACGAATTACAAAGGATTGATATCCACTCTAAAACTCTCTAATCTCATACAATATTATCTCTCTAGTTATCCACTCTAAAACCCTCTAATCTCATACAATATTATCTCTCTAATTGATGTTGTTAACTCGTGTTACACAACTAATTGTGTATATGGAGATCCCTATTTATAGGTGTAGAAAACCTATCAAATTGGAAACAATTAGAATTATAAATAGATCATTTTCCTAATAAATGACTCCTAAATCCATAAGAAATATAATTATATTCAATATAATTCTAATTTTCCTAAATAAGGAAACAAAATTCCTACGAATTCGAGTCATATTTTAACATTCATGATTTATTTATGAATATTGTGTATGAATTGAATGTGGTATTTGCGTCTTGATCTTGGTGGATATATATAATAGTTTGATGAAGTGAAATGATATTGAATCACACGAGACAAACATATGATGCATGCTTGAAAAAGTGCTTTACTCTTTAAAAATAGACGTCGATGCGATGACAGTCAAATTAAACGAGTAACGTAATCAACACAAAACAATAGAGTAAGATAAATGTTAATATATTTAAAAAAAAATTGTATTTATTTTTCAAACATTATAATGCAAATGATTGGACAACACAAGAATATATTTTTGCTATCGATTTGATAATGTAATTGGCACATGAAAAATACATATTCCTACAAGAATAGATAAAAGCATTTTATCATGACGTACTAGGTGACATCATGGTCAACAAGACAAGTAATAGATGACCCTCATTTGCCTTAAATAATATTTTCTATTAATTTTAAGCGTGTTTCAATAATTTTCAAATGATTATAAAATTAATTTTGAAGTGATTTGAAATACTTTTAAATATGTTAAAATAATTTTTAAATATTTTAAAGTATCCGTAAATAATTGTTAAATAATTCAAAATACAATTAAAATATTTTTAAATAATCTTTAAACGATTTGAAAAATAAGCCACTTTAAATTGTTTAAAAATTATTTTGAACCACTTAAAAAGTTAAATGTATTTTAATTTACTGAAATATTGTTTTAACAAGGGAAAAATGGCAATAAGGCCATTTTTCAACATTTTTTCGGCAATAAGGCCAACTTCTAATTTATGTGTCAATTAGGCCTTTTTGTGTCAATTGGGCCAAAAAAATATACCCGGAAATACGAAAATACCCCTCAGTCTATCCTACCCATCCCACCCACCCCACCAAACAATTCGTTCAGCAACCCAAAAAAAAAATGGAGACGCGTCAGATCCTGCCTTCTTCCCCTTCCTCCGCTTCCACTCTACCTAGCATCTCCTCCTGGACGACGGCGGCGGCGGCGCGGAGGAGATCCGAGCACCTCTGCAACCAGCAAGGGGTCGGGTTTGTCGCTCTCCAGATCTTAGAGCCCCGATTTTCGCCATCTTAGATCGCCGAGGCGGCCGAATCGAGAAGACGGCGACAACGAGCTCTTCTTCCCCCGCCGGAAAGCTCGTATCGAAGGAGAAATCCAAATCCGACGTCTCTTTCCGAGTGTACTACGACGACGTACCGAGGAGGGTCTCGCCGGTCTCGGAACCATCGCCGTCGACGTCCCCTGGAGGGTCTCGCCGAACAGCCCGCTCGCTCCCGAATGGTACTGATTGGAGATCTCTCGAGGCGACGACGATGCCACCTGCTCCTGGTTCGACTCCCGCTCGATGAAGAAATCCTGTTCGGAGTAGCAACGTAAGTGAATTTGTTCGTCTGTATTAGAATTACCGATTCCTAAAAAAATAATCATATGAAATTATTCGATCTTGTGCGATTCTCCAGAAAACAAGGAAGATCAATATAGTCTGCATACACCTCGCCAGGATTTTGATGACAAAACGTGGACGTACATCGAGAACATTGTTGTTTCCGTCTTGATGAAGCACTCCGAAAACTATCCCCAGCTCCTTTCGTCGACCAGGCGTGCTGCGTAGAATCTGATGGCGATGATGAAAAAGCAGTCGAAGAATTGGGTTCTCGACATGGTCGAGGTGGAGAAGCTCGCAGATTACACTTGCGATCCTGAGTATGCTGACATGTGGAACAAACTAATGTCGCATCAGAATGGAAAATCTGACATAGACATTGTGTTTAGTGTATTTTTAATCAAACAGTGTATTCATTTGACATTCAGTGTTTTTCATTCTTATTCAGTGTGTTTCATCCTTATTCAGTGTTTCATTCTTATTCACTGTTAAAATATGACATTCAGTGTGTTTTTTATGACATTCACTGTTAAAATATGACATTCAGTGTTAAAATATGACATTCAGTGTTAAAATATGTCATTCAGTGTGTTAAAATATGACATTCAGTATGTTCAGTGTTAAAATATGACATTCAGTGTTAAAATATGTCATTTAGTGTTAAAATATGACATTCAGTATGTTCAGTGTTAAAATATGACATTCAGTGTGTTAAAATATGACATTCAGTATGTTCAGTGCTAAAATATGTCATTCAGTGTTAAAATATGACATTCACTGTTAAAATATGACATTCAGTGTTAAAATATGACATTCAATGTGTTCAGTGTTAAAATAGGACATTCGGTGTTAAAATATGACATTCAGTGTGTTCAGTGTTAAAATATGACATTCAGTGTGTTAAAATATGACATTCAGTGTGTTCAGTGTTAAAATATGACATTCAGTATGTTCAGTGTTAAAATAGGTCATTCAGTGTTAAAATAGGTCATTCAGTGTTAAAATATGACATTCAGTATGTTAATCCATACTTCGACCATTTCGAACATATTTAACAAAATGTATCACATGACAATTTCAATTACAAAACAAATATAATCCAGAAAATGATTCATTCGAAACAAATAATCAAGATCAAAATTAATATTATGTGTACAATAAAACTTCAATACAATAGGACGAACGGTGTGAGTCAAATTCTCAACAGAAAATCACCACTCCTAATCATCCATCACCATCAAAAGAACTACTGTATCAGAAATAACATACACTTGATTTCATAAAAGGTACACTGGATTATCGAAAATGTAAACGTAACTAAAAAAAAAAACAATATGTGTTGAACCCGCCTTGTAGCTCAGTGGCATTTCATCTTCATGATCATGGATTGGGTCAAAATGTTTTTCTTCTTCCATTCTTTCATAACTATGAGTTTCAGTACTCTGCTTGATATTTTTACCCTTTGATCGTCTCCTCCACCTCTGTTGCATCTTGGATATTAACATCTGACTCATGAGCTTTCTTCTTTCTCTTCCTCTTAATTAAAGTCGAATTAACATCTTCTATTGTATCATTGGCATCCATCAATCCAGCAGAAGTCTCTGTTCACTCAAACGCAACCCTGCCCTCGTTAATAGATCCATCATTCCTCACAACTAAGACTTCAACATTTATGCCAAAGATAAATGTTGTTTCCCTGGAAAGTAGCCAAAGATAAATAAGATATACTCCTACAACACTTTATTTATAAAAAATGAAAGGAGCCATTCTGCAACTGTCAACCTCACAAAATTTTTTAAAAAACTTTGGCAATGACACAATCTGATTAATCTCTTTTCATTTCATTCTAAGAGATAATCAATAAAACAACATTTCACCTAGCCCCTTATCAACATCATCAAAGCAAATCATGTAGCCTTATCAACATCAATATTATAAAAACACTAAATGTCATAAAAAACACTAAACGTTATAAAAAAACAATGAAAATGAAATAAATATCTCAAATAAAAAAAAAATCGAACATGGCAATAGGAGAATTCATGAATATCATCAAACACCCTTACTTATTTCCACTATTATTATGTCCATCTACCATTCATTCTTGTACAGTATAAAAGTGGTAGTAAAGGTGTATATGTTACAAGTATTGTACAGTATAAAAGTGGTAGTAAAGGTGTATATGTTACAAGTAATCTATTATTCAGCCCCTGGCCAAAGGACTGAGGTTCTTGAGTTCAACTCCCTCCGTTTTCACACTTGTTTCAAAGCACCTACACAGAAGAGAAATATTCAAAATAAGTTTGGTTTGGTTTCTTCTTTTGTTTTAACTCTACAACAATTTATGGTTAAACAACGAGACCCGGCCCTTTCCCCTTACCCAAAAGCTTATCAGGTGATCTCTCAAAACCATGTTACACAAGGCTTGCCCTTGAGTACAACAACTCAGTTCTTTTTCGAAATTTAATGAGTCAGACACGGGTAAGACAGCCTAAAAGTTCAAGAAAGAAAAATGATATAATGTGTAAAGGTATAATTATGCAAATAATTCATGAAAAGTTATCGCAAGTATCATACCATGAAAATCAAGCGAACGCCATTATAGCACGATATTCCACTGAATTAAACCCAAAGGTTTCAAAATACACGACGCGTGCAGTTACGTTGTTTCCCTTCGATTAAAGCAGCCAAGGCAAGCAAGAACTGAGAACCGAAGAAACAATGAACGGGTTCGATTCCGCACCACTCCTCTGTGCACTAAAAAACAAACTCAAACCCTCCTCGTATCGATCGTTCCACACGAAGCCAGGGATCATTGAACTCCAAACAACCTCGCTCTTTCTTGGATTCGACTCGAACACTCGGAAAGCGTCCTAGATGAAACCGCAATTGGCGTAAACATCGAGGACACTGTCTGCGATGCGCTCGAGAAAGTGGGAGGAGCGAGGGTCGAGGTTTCCGTGACGGAGACGTGGTGGCTGCCTGACGGAGGAGTCGATGCGAGTTTACAGAACACGGAGACTTACGTGAATAATCTGATCGGGCATGGATTTTCGGGCCCGATCTCGACCGAGCTCTCGAAGCTCGAATTTCTGCAGGGCTTGGCTATGGGCGACAACAATCTGCGAGGTAATATTCCGAGAGAGCTTTCGGGCCTGAAATCGTTGACCGATCTCCGTTTGCAAGACAACAATCTGGTCGGTCCGATACCAAATTTGGGGAATTCGACAACCCTAGCGCTGCCACTTACCGTCGCTCGCCGCTCGATGCGAGGTGGTCCCCGAGGTAGGGCATCGTGCTTTGGTGGTCGACGGAGCCTCTTGATAGGAGGAGGGCACCGAAGCCCGATGCAACAGCGGTATGTCGTGTCGGCGCTCGGAAGCTTCCGTCGACTCAACTTGAGCCACCCGTCGTTGATTATCCTCCGGTGAGGTGATGGCGGATCCAGTGCGGCGTCGCCGCCCGATTTGGTGAGGCGGGGAGGAGATCCGTGTGATTGGACAGGGTTCGATCTCGGGTAACCTAACGTCTAACGCGAAGAGAAAAGGGGGAAGGGATAGTTTTGTCTTTACACATTTTAGGTGGTCTAATTGACACGTGTAATTTCTCGAAAGCCTTATTGCCGAAAAAATGTTGAAAATTGGCCTTATTGCCATTTTTCCCTTTTAACAAACTTAAATATATTTAAAAATGAAGTCAAATAAAAAAATTGTCAAGGGTTATTAGCTTGGTTGAACACTTGAATTGAGGACTTGAGGTCTTTGAGTTTGAATCCCATCACACTGCAATTGACATAGACAAAAAAAAAACTTCAAAATTGTTTTAAGACATTTAAAAAAAAGTATTGTAAATTTTTGAAAATATTTATACACTTTAAAATGTTTTAAATGTTTTAAAAGTAATTTTAAAGCACTTTAAAAGTTTGGAAACATATTTTAAATCTCATAAAATTATTTTTATAACAAGTCTAAATGGTGGAGTGTTTAAAATCACTTAACAATTATTATAAGTCACTTCAAAATGTTTTAAAAATTATTTTAATTTATCTAAAAATTATTTTAAAAAAGTTTAATTAGAAGATATATTTCAAACTACCTAATAATATGTTAAGATAGATTAAATCGATTGATATGTCCAACGCATATAATAGAGAGCCAACAACATAATTCTACAAGATATTTCTTAAAAGTTCAACAAGTTATACCTATATATATATATATATTATGTATTCATATGATCATCACATATATACTGAAATAGTTACAATAGTATGTCAACTACGAAATCTAATGGAGTCGATCAGCGTAGGCGGCTCCCGTTTGTATACCATACATGTATCATGTATGTATCGAATTTACAATCCTTATATATATATGCATCAGTAATAATCATACAAATGCCATCTTCCAAATGGCGGCTTACAGCTCCGTGTGGATGATATGCTCGTTCCCGGGTTCTGTTTTCTGTGATAACATCATCATCACGTCTTTCTCAAACGATGACAAATAGTCTGCCGGAGGTTGAACATTCCCATCTTCTTCCCCGAAAACAGAGTTACAATACGTATCAACCGTGCCTCCATTCACGCTCCGCAGGTTCACGTTGATAGAGTAGTATACTTAATGTCTAGATTTGAGTATTCTGAACTCTGTATACACTTTCATTTATCTATCTATTACAGACATTCATTTGCTTTTAATTATTGTTAATTAAATATATGCAAATTATAGTCCTGGATTTTATACGTTGTAGTTAGTATGGTGTTGCATGGGCACACAGAAGATCATACTATCGGTTACTCGTATTTAATCGAACAGTTGCTCACGACCTAGATGGACACGGACCAATCCATCGGTATAGTCGTTGTGTGAGAGAGAAAATAATTTATCTTAATTATTTTATCACACTTGTACACTTGGTGTATTGAGCGGATCGATTGAGACTCATCAATTAGGATTGCTCGGCGATAATTGATTTGAGACTCGGAGTATTTTATTCTTAATCCCTGAAACAATTGCGGGTGTGTATATTTAATATAAGTGACTTTGATTTACCAAAGGAATTAACCGGTTTAATTATTGGGTTAATTACCGGCTAAGTTGGGTCACTATATTTTATATATGGCATGCCGTGAATTCTTGAAGGGGCAGTGTATCCCGTAAGGGTTGATAATATCCCCGAGATGAGCTCATAAGGATTTATTATGTAAACCTCGCGAGTGGATTTGTTCCGCATAATAAATAAGGTTGAGTGGTACTATTCTCGGATATAAGAGATGAATAAATTTATTAAGCAATAAATAAATTTTATTCATGGATATTTAAATCTTAAATACACGGAATAAATAATACTAAGTTGGAGAAATATTATTTGGTATAATATGGAATAATATTGGGAGTTCAATTTTATTTATATAGTGGAAAATAAATAAAATTAATATTGATAAGAATTAATGGATTTGGGTTGGACCCAATTTAATTTTCAATATTAAAGCCCAATATTTATTCTCCTTTTGATCCCCTTCGTAGCCTATAAAAGCACTACATGGTCTTCACTTTTACTAACCTACATTACGCCAACAATAAAGTTCTGAGAGTGAAGAGGATCCATAAGTTCGATAGCTCGTCGCCCACCCGACGTTCGAACGGAGTGCAAGGAATACGCGGTAAGATCACGAGGTCATCATCGATTTCGTTTCTCCGAACAACGAATCGTAGGTACAATTCTCAACGCACTTGTTAATTGTTCGATTTGATTTATCGAGAATACCGTAGGACGAAGATCCGAGGATCGAAGCCCGGAATAGTCGGACGAACGCGCGGTGGTGGCGTAGCCACCGGACCGCGGCGTGCGCCCGCTAGGGTTTCGGCGTGGGGGCGATGGGGGCCGAACCCTCGGCTGAGCCGAGGGTGTGCGATCGACCCGAGGGGATCGATCGCTGGGCACGGGCTGGTGCCGTGCCCTACCCCGCCGTGAAGGCGGGGGCCTCCTGGTGGTGGCGGGTCGCCGGACCCGCCGCGGGCGGCTGCTGGGCAGTCCACCCCGATCGATCGCCCGAGCGCGATCGATCCTTGATCGCGCGAGCGCGCGACCGTGGGGGTGCGGCTGGGGCGTGCGCGGCCTTCGGGCCTCGCTGTGCGCTTCGGTCGTATCCCGGCATGGTTGTCGTGTTCGTGTGATCTCCGGCGAAGGGTTCGTTCGGGTTATCGGTTCCGCAATTTTGATAACCCGGGATAGCGAATTCCAACAATTGGTATCAGAGCGTGGTTTACGTTCGCGGTATTTTCGATAAAATTGTTCTACCTTGCAGGGTTCCGACTATTATGGCTTGATGATTATTCGTTTAATTATTTTGTCATGTGATTGTTGGTTTTATTAAACTCTCGGACATGTCGAGATTCGTTTTTGGTGGTGAATGCTTGTAATAGTAAAAATTCGGGGGTTGACCGAATTTAGGATTTATTATTATGTTCGTTGATTTTCCGGAAATTGTATAGGGTCGATTTCGTGTATAGAATCGATACCGGAATTGTAATTTAGATTTTTGTAAATTTTATTTTGCGATTGGATCGACGTATCGAAGACCGCCGGAGAAGACGAAGTGACGGGATGGACGAATGGCTAGGGATCGATTGGATCGATCCCCGTGATGCCCGGATCGTGGCTATGGCCGAAGGGGGGCTGTTGCCCTAGCCGCGGCTGCCACCATCTCGGTGGTTGTCGGCGTGCTGGGCGGCGGCGGTCCTCCCCGTGGCTGGCCGGTCGATCGAAGGTGGGGGTGGTTCGGGGTCTCCCAACCCGGGCTACTCCTACCGGAAATATACTTTCCTAATTAATTCATAGTTTCCTATTTTGAATATTTCTTTATGGAATATTCTAGAAAAATAGAAAAAGAATTAATTTAGTACTAAATTTATTTTTCCTATTTGATTATTCCTACTCATGGGAATATTCATGGATTAGGAATAAAATAAATTTGGAAAAGTATAATAGTCCTAATTATTTTATTTCTTTATTTCATTATGGATATCATCTAGAATATTCCAAGTTTTTCTTGGATGGATTATTCTAGAGATTTAATGAAGTGGAAAAAGAAAATAAAATAAATAAAAATATTAATAATATTTAATTTTATTTTTGATATATTCAATTGACTTAATTTTCGAATTAAGTAACTTTTGGATTAATTAAAAATAAATAGATTTAAATATTGGAAATTAATATTCGTCACATGGAGCATTCAAGAAACGAAGACTAAAGACTAGAAGATGCGTACGGGGATGTGATGAAGCCATAATAGTCGGAAAATAATATTCTAGTAATTATTTTGACTATGTGATAATACTATGTGCTTTATTACATGTATGCATGCTATATGTGTTTTTTTATGCACTAGATAGCGTATCCCTTTATTGTAAAAAGCTAAGTGGGAGAGGGTATGGAAACATACCCATGGTCTCCATTGCTGCTCTCTTGGTGACTTTTATGAACTTTTGAAGTTTATATAGATAAGTCATTGGAGGAGAGTTCTTGTAATTCCTCTTACAAGAGACATTAATTGAGTTTATCAAACAATGCCTAATTTGTCTTTCCAAAGCTGATTTCAAGTCGACTCATTCTCACCCCGGGGAGTGGAATGGAGCCAGAGCCACTTGGTCATGTAGAGGACACAAATTAGAGACTTTCGTGCCATTCTTTGATAGATGGGTCGTTTGTCTGCTCGGCTCCCTCATTTATGAGAGATAGGGTCGTTCGCATGGTGAATCACTGGTTAGAAACTTCGAGTTTCACTTATGATTCTCCACGTCTTGATTTACGAGATCAAATGGATCAAGTAATTGGGAGTCAATTATAAAAGTCTCTTAGTGTAGTAAACGTCCACACCACGTGGCTTGCTATGGTGACGGACTTTGGATTAATTGATGTAGACAGTTGTAAGTAATTATGAAGAGTTGTGAAGTTATCGTAAACGTCCACACCACGTGGCTTGCGGTGATGTAGCAATTCCAAGTAATTTACTTTGGTACTGAGTAATGGTTTACACTTAGATACGCGTTATAGTATTCCTCCACACGAGGTCACGCTATAATTGATGTATGACCGAAGAAAATCTAATTGCTAAATCATTTGGGTGGGTAAACGTCCACACCACGTGGCTTGCCTTACCTGATGGGATTTTAGATGTGATTAGTGATTTAATGATATTATTTAAGGGAGATAATATCGGATATTAAATTGTTTGTCTGTTTTATGTGCTTATAGGTTAAGAATGACTGTGACCCCACTTTGTGATATACTTAAGGATGAAAACTCACCGGTTCCATATGGTGATGATTGGGAACGAAATCTGGACATTGTCCAGACTGTTGAGCTTTCCGAATCCACTGTTGTCCCAACTGATGAGGACATTCGAAATGACCTCAGGATGATGTTGAGACATAGCGTGGAGGCCGGGCAAGAGGTGATTAACATACTCACAGAATTCTCTCTCAATGAGTCCCTTAAAAGGGAGTCAACGAGAGCGGAGTTTGTGCGTAAGTTAAGAGAATCACAAGCTTTTGTGGCAAGGCTAGAGGAAAAGCGTGCAAAGAAACCCAGTGGCTCAAAGCCACGGATTGGGAAAGGCAAGCCTTCTGGCAAGTGCTTTCGATGCAAGCAGTTTGGGCACTGGAGGTCTGATTGTCCTCTCATCAAAGGTACGAAATCTTCCTTAGTCACTGAAACATTGTCAGCGGTGATATCTACCAGCACCTGGTGTGTAGATACGGGCGCCACTGACCATGTCTGCAATTCATTGCAGGGGTTCCAGGAAACCCGGAGACTTAGAGAGGGAGAGATCGTGGTCTACATGGGCAATGCCGCGAAGGTGGCGGCTGTTGCAGTGGGAGACGTTCACTTACGCTTTAGTAGTGATAGGGTTTTGGTTTTACAAAATTGTCTTTATGTACCGAATTTTAGAAAGAATTTAATTTCAGTTTCTAAGTTAATTCTGAATGGATATGCTGTTTCTTTTGATCACTCTGTGGTCATAAGAAGAAATAGTGAGATTGTCTGTTCTGGTACATTGGTAGACGATTTGTATATTCTGAATCCTGAGTCTAACACGGTGCAACTAACCGAGAGTAATAACACATCTACGAACACCAATAAGAGAAAGGAACCTTCTAAAATGAATCAATTATCCTTGTGGCATCTAAGGCTAGGTCATATTAATTCGAATAGAATTCAAAGGTTGAAAGCTGATGGTCTCATTAGCGGCATAGAAGGAGAGGACCTTCCAACCTGCGAATCCTGTTTGGAGGGTAAAATGACCAAGCGTTCTTTTTCTGGTAAAGGACGTAGAGCTGAACAAGTATTGGATTTGATTCACTCTGATGTATGCGGACCTATGTCTACTCAGGCAAGGGGAGGGTACGAGTATTTCATCACCTTTACTGATGATTACTCAAGGTATGGATATATTTACCTGATGCGCCACAAGAGTGATTCTTTTGACAAGTTCAAGGAATTCAAGGCTCTTGTGGAGAACCTTCGTGGTAAATCCATAAAATGCCTGCGATCTGATCGCGGAGGCGAGTACCTGTCTGGAGAATTCAAGGCATACTTGGCAGAGAATGGGATTGAATCCCAGCTGACTTCACCATATACTCCTCAGCAGAATGGTGTGTCAGAAAGAAGGAATAGGACTCTTATGGAGATGGTGCGATCGATGATGAGTTACTCGGATTTACCTGTTATGTTCTGGGGACTTGCCTTGGAAACAGCGGCGTACATTCTGAACAGGGTTCCGACCAAAACGGTACCAACTACACCCATGGAATTGTGGAGTGGGCGTAAGCCTAACTTGAAACACATTCGGATCTGGGGATGTCCAGCACATGTGTTGCGACAAGGCGCCGATAAGTTAGAACCTAGATCAGAAATACGGCTGTTTGTAGGATACCCGAAAGGAACTAAGGGTGGCATGTTCTATAGTCCTACGGACCAGAAGATCGTTATAAGTACTAACGCTCGGTTCTTAGAGGAAGACTATGTCATGGACCACAAGCCCAAAAGTGACGTAATACTTGATGAGTTGAGAGGTAACGAGGAAGACCTGGATACAGCCGAACCGAGTATAGATACACCACTAGAACCTGCACCTAATAATATCACTGTTAATACACCGGAACGCCGTCGTAGTGGGAGGGTTGTTAAACAACCGGACAGATGGATTGGACTGGGTGAGTCTTCGGACTCGGCACCCGGAGTTCATGAAGTCGATCCCTGGACCTATGATGAGGCGGTACAAGATATAGATGCGCCTTCTTGGAAGAAAGCGATGAAATCCGAAATAGAATCTATGGATTCTAATAAAGTCTGGGATCTTGTAGAACCACCAAGCGGCGTAAAGCCAATTGGGTGTAAATGGGTCTACAAGAGAAAGAGAGGATCTGACGGAAAGGTTGAAACCTTTAAAGCTCGGCTTGTTGCGAAAGGATATACTCAGAAAGAGGGAATCGATTATGAGGAGACCTTCTCGCCGGTAGCCAAGATAAAGTCGATCCGGATTCTCTTATCCATAGCAGCTCATATGGATTATGAGGTGTGGCAAATGGATGTATAGACAGCTTTCCTTAATGGAAGTCTTGACGAGACGATTTATATGAAACAACCAGAAGGATTCATTGCTAAGGGGCGAGATCATCTAGTGTGCAAGCTTAATCGATCCATTTATGGATTGAAACAAGCCTCGCGATCGTGGAACCTGCGATTTGATGAAGTAGTCCAATCTTTTGGATTCATTCAAAGCATGGACGAATCGTGTGTGTATTGGAAACGTGATGGAAAGAAGGTGGTGTTTCTCGTGCTTTATGTAGACGACATACTTCTCATTGGCAACAGTGTAAAGATGTTATCAGACATAAAGGGATGGTTGTCTAGACAATTCGATATGAAAGATTTGGGAGAAGTCGGACATGTTCTAGGGATCAAAGTTATAAGGGATCGCCGGAATAGAACATTGTGTCTTGAAATTACGTCTTCGACGTATGATACCAACTTTTCGCGAAGTTGGACTTAAACAACGAACACCAGCTTCAGTCAAGGTAACAATCACACAAGTTCGTGGAATGAAAGACGGAAGACAAAAGCAAAGTTATGTAATATGTTTTCATTCCATTGAAACAACGAAACTAAACTATTACACTGAGTATGGTAGGCAAAACGATTACAAGAAGTTTCCCGAGTGTCGCAACAACTCCCACTAACTTGCAATCTAGCACACTAGTGCCTAGAGCTAAATCTCCTAACTCTAATCTTGGCACAAGGCGCAAACGCTACTACACAAACTCGAAGCCGAAGCTGTCGGTCACGATTCTAAAAATCAGATTTCGTTCTCTCAAAATCGTCAAAGGTGAAATCGAAATCCATGGGTTTATATAGGCAGCCCGCACATGTGAGGTGATGACGTGGCACGTTCTGGTTGGTCACATGCTTGGCTGATGTCACTTATCCATGGATGACATCACACTTGTAGAACTTGGATTCTTGAATCTTGGAATCTTGAATCTTTGATTCTTGAATCTTCGAATCTTGAATCTTCAATTTCAAAATCAGAACTTCAATTCAATCTTGACTCCATCGATCTCAATTCTTCATCTTCAAACTCTCGTGAAAAACTCCAAGTGTTGAAGCCTCGGAATTTCATCGTCTTCATGGTCGTCGATATCATTGAAGTAGAAAAACACGGAACCATTCTTCATTCCTTGATATGAGTACTTGGTGAAAGAAATCACGTTGAAAGTACTTAGTGAAAATCATCGTTGAAGAATGTCATAGTCGCTGGCACCGTGCCTTGAGGACAAGCAACATCGAAACCGTGCCAGTGCCAAAACCGGCGACGCCAGTCGCCGATTCCGTGTCAATGCCAAATGCCACAAACGGCGACTCCAGTCGCCGTTCCAATGCATTGTCAGAAACGGCGAAGCTGGTCGCCGTTCCAAGGAAGCCAAAAACGGCGACGCTGGTCGCCGTTCCTACGCCATGTACAAAACCGGAGACTGCTGTCTCCGTTCCATGGCTTGCACCAAAAGCGGCGACGCCTGTCGCCGTTCCACTGCCATTCCAAGTGTGCCCAAAATCGGCGACTCCTGTCGCCGTTCCTGTCATGCCATAAGCGGCGACGCTGGTCGCCGTTCCATGCTCATTCCATCATTCCAAAACCGGAGACTCTAGTCTCCTTTTCCATGCACCTGCAAACCTGAAAATCAACAAAAAACACAAGTACAAAAACGTTGTCGCCAAAATCAACATTTACAATCTCCCCCTTTTTGGCACAACTCATGAAAACGAGGTTAAGTAAAAAGAGATATACTTATCTCCCCCTCAATCGAATATCAACACAAAATAAGCTAAGTAAAAGATGGAAAAACATCAATCATTCAATCAATGAAAACCATAAAAAGACTTAGCCAAAATTTCAAACCAAAGGATAAAAAACTTAGATAAATTTTTCAAAACAAAACATTATCCAGAGATAGAAAAATTATGTAAAACAATGCATGGACGAATTTAGAGTTTGATGCATGCAATAACAGAATATGAAAAACCGAGTTCCAGAGTTATGAAAAGCTAGAAATGAAAAACTTGGAAATAAAAACTTAAACTTGGAATGGAACTTAAGATCTTCAATTCTTCATTCCTTTGGCGAGCCAGCTGGAGTGGGTTCACGTTCCGGACTCTCGACCACATCTTCTTCATCTTCGCCATAGACGAAGCCATCATCAGAACTTGAGTCCTCTTTCTCGTCGTCATCGGTCTCACCACCCAGACCAAAAATCTCGTACTCGCCGAAGTCCTTTCCACCTTCATCTTCGACGTCAAGAATGTTGACATCATCATCCTGGTCTTTCAGTCCACCAGACGGCATTGCTCTCGACGATTCGCCAACCTTCGCCTTGCCCTTGTCGCGAATATCCATGCAGCCTTCAAAGATGTCCTCATCCGTCTTCTCGCCGTCATCACCTCGTTCCACCTGTTCAACGGCTATGTTGTTGCCTTTTGCCAGCTGCACGTGTGCCTCTTGGATCGCGTCCCTCACCATCTTCAGAATGAAAGTATCTTTCAAACTTGCATCGGGGGCTCCAACATCACCGAGTCCTCCCCCTTGTTGGATCTCTCGTTGAAGTTTTTCGAAAGATAACTTCTGCTTCTTTTGGGCGTCGATCATCCTGTTGTAGGCATATGCATGTTCTTCCTGACACTTTTCCAAGGCAAGCGTGTCAGCATAGAATTCTTTGACGCAAGCTGATGGCACCACAGCACGATGACTGTGGATAGGGTGATAAGGATTTCTGTAGGGAGGAACTCTGGAGTTAGGTCCAAAACCGCGAGGAACGATTTTTGGCTGTTGTTGAGATTTAGGTTCCGCCTCATCAGCTGCAGCCGTCGATACATTTTTCTGTTTCTTGGCAGGGGGAGACTTAGCCTTCTTGGCAACTAACTTTCTCTTCCTTTTCTGTGGAGATGGCGGAGGAGTTAGAATCTCTGGAAGCGCATTCCTGTCAACAAGATCAAACCACGGAAGATCTATAACACGTTTGGCCGGATTCAGATAAGTACTCGTAATTTTGACCGCGCCGTTTTTCTTCAACTTTTTCTCAAGATCCGTATCAGGAATAAAACCTTGGGCATGGAGCATGCCATAGATCAAGCACGGATGAGTTAGCTGAAGTCGTTTCTCCTCTGGCAGGTCAGCTTCCCGAATGATAGTCTCGTCCGTCGTCCTTGCAATCTTGCATAAGTCATTGAAAATAATTTTTCCAAGATTGATTTGTTCGCCGCAGCCAAGGCGAAAAATGATATGCATTAACTCCGGAGTCAGAACGGATTCATCTTTGTACGCTGTCCAGTTGGACATCCCAAGACGCTGCAAAATGCCATAGAAGGCAGACAGCTTGGATGGCGGCGGCAATTCGGACTTAACCTTTTTCTGAGTGATGAAGGTGCCGATTTTCAAGTCGTCGGCCCTTTCCTCAGCCGATGGTGACGTCCAGTTGGACTGAACTTCCAACCTTTCCAAAAATTTGTTAATGGAGAAGGGGCGAAATTTGTATAACTTCTCTCGGAAAACAAAGCAACCATACAGACGACTCTTCGGGTTCGCGAAGTCGGGAGACAAGCTAGCGTAGAACTTGTAAAGAATCGGAACGGAATATCGGTAAGTCAGGTTGACTGACTTCAGCATGTGCATCTTAGACAGGAAATCCGTGATGCCATGTTTGATATAATCCTCCTTGAGGATAGTTCTATCAGTCAGGATGGGGAGCGTCTGGATGAGCTTGTGGCGACGTTCAGCAGTCGCAGTAAAAAAGTCACGAGAGTGAGCTTTCGGACACTCGGAATATTCCGAGATATACTTGAAGGTATCAGTCGACCGTTGGGATCCAGCTGACCCCGAAGAAAGAGGCGGTTTTTGAGAACTGTGAGTTCTAGATTTTGTGACTTGTCCACTGACGGACGGTTTCTTGCTTGCAGCACTCCCAGCTGGAGTCGCCGAAGTCTTACCTGAGCCAGATGGCTTTGTAAGTTTAGGGTCCTTGGTAGCAGTCACAGTCACAGCTGAAGGTTTAGCAATTTTGTTTCCATCCTTGTCCATGACCCCATCTTCAACAAGTTTGGTCCACTCAGATGGCGAGACAACGCCTTTGAAGCAACGCATGAAACCTTTCTTGTACTTAGAAGATTTTTGAGAGCCCGACTGAGCTGGAATAGCGGATTTTGAAGAGTCAGGCAAAGGTTCAGTAAACAGGGCTTTGCGTTGATCCACCTTTTCCAGGTGAGCCTGAAGTTCATTGAACGCGGCTTTCTTGGATTTCGGAGATGGGGCGTTTTGGAATTGTTCGTTGAGGTAGACGGTCATGTCTGCCAACATGTCATCCAAATTCTTAGCAGCTGCCATTTTGGAGATAAGAAAAAAAAAAACTAACACTTGGAAAGATTATCAACCACGGAATCGAGGACAGGGCGCCGGATGCGCTAAGCTAGGGTTGCCGGATGCAACGGAATTCGGAAAAACTAAAAACCTAAGAACGATGGTCAGGCAGTCAGCAGCTGAGAGTCGAGAGTTTGAGAATTCCGAAGTTCGATGTAAGCGTGGCAAAGTAAGGTTTCACCCAGGGCCTATATATAGGAAAATTTTGGGCCGCCCGTCCGGATTGAAAATACACAGCTCAAGACCTGTAAAAAGCCCATCTCAAGAAGAAAAATTTAGCCCATTAGACGAACAAAATTTATTAATTTGAAAATATTATTAAAATAATAATTTTCAAAAATAATAAATAAAAAAATAACTAAATAAAAATATGAAAAACCGAAGATCAAACCGAAGGTTGGAAAGACGAAGTTCAGTGCCATAGGTTCGAGCGCCAAAGTTCGAGTCTCCGGAAATGGACGAGCCGTCACTTTTCCAGCGACAAGAGTCGCCGTTTTTCCGGAGACTATGGTCTCCGTTTGTCTCCGTTTCCTTCAGTCGCCGTTTTTGTCATGTGTTATGAGTCTCCGAATTTTCGGCGACACAAGTCTCCGGAATTTACCATGGGCAAGGTTGTTGAAACGGCGACAGGAATCTCCGGTTTGGAGAGTCTCCGTTTGTGTCACCATTTTTCCAGTCGCCGCTTTTTCGGATTTGAACAATGTGGAATCTCCGATTTTGGGCTTCCAAATTTGCCAACAGTTGAACTTGTCGTTGCTGCACTCAATGTTTAGACTTCCGAGATGGTAAACCACGTAGCCCTGTGTATGAACTACAGAAATGCCAAAACAAAAACAACACATCCCGAGTTAGTCATTCAAGAGTTCAACACACGCAAACATTCAAACACATTTTAGTGGAGATTCGAGGGGTGATATTAGGCAATGAAGAGCAAATATTTTCCCAGAAAAGAGACACTTTCATCAATTTTCCAAAACAAAAATTTCACACGAGGTGAATAGAACTTTGAGGTAATGGAAAGATCTCTCATATTAAAACCGGTGAGACGGACCGAAGTATGTGATAGACATGTTTACTTGTCCTTCGTCTCAGTCACAAGGAAGCAGTCGTGTTTCGTCGAAACATATTGGCAGAGTTAGCACCGCACAAGAGATTTTAATTCATGAATGCAAGGTGAACACTTAAGGCACTCCGATCAGGAACTAGCATTACTTCAATCAGAGGGGAGCCGGGGTAACCGGCGTCCTCCAGACGAGTTTTTAGCTTTAGATGAAATGCAACAGACACTCATTACAGCAGTCAGAGGGGAGCAAGGTTCACTTGCGTCCTCCAAAGTGTGATAGGAGAGTGTCTTAAAGTTCAGCGTCCATGTACAACCTTTCGAAGAGGGGAGCCGGGGGAACCGGCGTCCTCCGTTACTTGGCTTTATGGATCTATGCAAATGAAGCGAGGAGTTTAAGCCATGTTCACATGTTCGCATTCAGCGGAATAAATACTCTTGTGTCCGAAGACTAGAAGCGGCCTCGAATCCATGTTTGTCTGACTAGACTAATCCACGACGATTCCGAGTGCATATTCAGAAGTAAAGAAACTACTCTTTCAGACTTCAAAATTTTTCGTGGACTCTTAGAGAGAACACATGCAGAGAGAATTCCTTAAGGTTTTGAATCTCTCAAAGTCAAGAGGTTTGGTAAAGATGTCAGCAAGCTGTTTTTCCGTTGAAATATGCTGTAGACTGACTATATCACGATCAACCAAATCTCTAATGAAATGATGTCGAATGTCGATGTGTTTAGTTCTTGAGTGCTGGACAGGATTTTCGCTGATTTTGATAGCACTCTGGTTATCACAGTACAGCACTAATGGAGCACTCTCAAGGAGATAGTCATTCAACATTTGTTTCAACCAAAGTAGTTGAGTGCAACAACTTCCAGCCGCAACGTACTCGGACTCGGCAGTGGACAGAGCGATACAGTTTTGCTTGCGACTATGCCAAGACACAATGTTATTGCCAAGGAAGCAACAGCAGCCAGAGGTACTTTTATGTTCGTCCGTGTCCGTCGCCCAGTCGGCATCAGAAAAGCCAACAAGGTTTGATGAAGTGTCGCGCGCATACCATAGACCTAGCTGAGAAGTTCCAGAGATGTAGCGGAGAATCCGTTTCACAGCTCTTAGATGGTCCTCCTTTGGATCAGCTTGGTACCTGGCACACATACAAACACTAAACATAATGTCAGGACGAGTGGCAGTTAAATAAAGTAAACTCCCAATCATGGAACGATAAAGAGTTTGGTTTACACTCCGACTTTTTGTTGACATTGACAAGCGTTCCGTAGTCGCCATAGGAGTGTTAGCTGGCTTGGCATGATGCATTTCAAACCTCTCAACCATGTTTTTGGCATACTTACTTTGAGATACAAATATCCCATTTGGTCGTTGAGAAATTTGAAGGCCAAGAAATTGGTGCAGCTCTCCCTCAAGGCTCATCTGAAAGGTCGAGGACATAGCTTCTGTGAATGAAGTCACGAGTTTGGAACAAGTCGCTCCGAAGACAATGTCATCAACGTAAATTTGGGCAACAATCATGTGTTTGCCTTCTCGCTTGATGAACAAAGTTTTGTCCACCGATCCACGCTCAAAGCCGAATTTTAGAAGAAAATCCGTAAGACATCCGTACCAGGCGCGAGGCGCTTGTTTCAAGCCATATAGAGCTTTGTGTAGCTTGTAGACATGGTTTGGCTTTTTCGGATCCTCAAAACCCTTAGGTTGGGCAACGTAGACTTCTTCTTCCAGAACACCGTTTAAGAAAGCAGCTTTGACGTCCATCTGTCGAAGTTTGATGCCAAGATGGCATGCAATAGCTATTAAGAGTCGGATGGACTCAATTCGTGCGACCGGAGCAAAAGTTTCATCAAAATCTATGCCTTCCACCTGGGCATATCCTTGGGCAACAAGACGAGCTTTGTTTCGGACAACTTGGTTATGCTCATCTGTTTTATTCTTGAAAATCTATTTAGTTCCAACAACATTGATGTTTGAAGTTCGGGGAACTAAGGACCAAACATTATTCCGCGTGAACTCATTTAGCTCTTCTTGCATGGCCATGATCCAAAAATCATCTTGCATGGCTTCCTTGTAATTTTTCGGCTCATTTTCGGAGAGAAAGCAAGTGATGCCGATTTCATTACACACAGCAGAAGTACAAATGTTGTAGAGTTCGTCGGGAGAGTTCATTGGTTTCTTTGAGCGCGTAGTTCGCTCATTCAAACTTCCGATCATTTGGTTCGGTGGGTGACGTTTTTGAATATGACCAGGTGCCTCTCTCGGAGCGTCAGCTGGGTTTTCAACTTGATCATCATCGTCATCCTCAGTTACCGAAGTGTCATCGTTTCGGTTGCTAGACTCTCCAATTTCAGGTGAAGTATTAGGAGTAGCATTTTCGGAAGTCACAGTAGTGGGTGTTGAAGGAAATGTTCGAACTTCAAGAATTCCTTCCTTAACCCAATCAGCCTCTGCATCTTTTCCTAGGAAGTCTTGTTCATCAAAATTGATGTTGACAGTTTCTATGACTTTCCTCGTTCGTAGATTGTACGCACGGTAGGCATGACTATTTTGGCTATAGCCAACGAAAATTCCACGATCTGCTTTGGCTTCAAATTTCTTTAGAGGATCACGATCCTTCAAAATATAGCAAGTACAGCCAAATACACGAAAGTGTGCCACCGAAGGTTTCTTGCCATTGACAAGTTCATATGCAGTAGCAGTAGTGCCAGATCGAATACTTATTCGATTCAAAATGTAACCAGCTGTAGAGACGGCTTCTGCCCAAAAAGTTCGGGCAAGATTTTTCGAAATTAACATCACGCGCGCCATCTCTTGCAGTGTTCGATTCTTTCGTTCGGCAATCCCATTTTGTTGAGGCGTTTTTGGGGCCGAGTATTCATGATGAATTCCCTTCATCATACAAAATTCATTGAAGCTGGTATTTTCAAATTCGGTTCCATGATCACTCCTGATCCTTTTAACCTTAGCTTCATGATTTGTTCGTATCCATTTTACAATACCCTTAAAGGCATTGAAAGTTTCATCCTTGGATGCCAGAAATCTTGTCCATGTGTATCTGGAAAAATCATCGACAACAACCAACACATATTCCTTCTTAGCTAGGCTCTTCACCTCCATTGGACCCATCAAGTCCATGTGTAGAAGTTCAAAGGGAGCTGCAGTGCTCATTAGAGTTGGAAGTGCCGGATGAGGAGTCCTTGTCAACTTGCCCTTCTGACAGTCACCACATACTCGCTTCTCGATTTTGGGGAGTTGAGAGATTCCTCGAACAATCTCCCCCTTAACCAGTTTGCTCAGATTGCGAGTGCTAGTGTGGCCAAGTCGTTGGTGCCACAAGTCAACTTCATCAGGAACGGTCACGGAGAAGCAACTATACTCAGTTGTATAGCAATTGTTTTTAGCACGTGGACCTTCCATTATACACTTTCCCTCAGCATCATACACTCGGCAAGATTCCTTATCAAAGCTAACATTAAAACCTTCATCACATAGCTGACTGATGGAAATGAGATTGGCCACAAGTCCCTTGACATGGACAACATTCCTGATAGGAGGTAATCCTTTGATTTGAAGCGTTCCCTTTCCCTTGACAACACCTTTTGCTCCCCCTCCAAACACCACGGGGGAACCAGTCATCGGCTCATATTCTTTCAAGAATTTCTTTGTGCCGGTCATATGTCGGGAGCAGCCACTATCAAAGTACCAAATGCCTTTGTTGCCAGCTTCAGAAGCATTTAGTGCAACATGGCAGAAAATCAGTTCCCTTGGTTGCCAACTACTGGTTGTAGAGTTAAGTTCAACTTTACTCTTTTGAGACTTAGGCACCCATTTCTTCTTGCCATTCATTTTGACATCTCTCTCAGTCACAGCCTTCAGAGTTTGCTTGATTTTCGGATTTGGAGAAACAGACTTCCTCATTTCCTTAGTCGTTTCAGACTTCTTCTTCATAATCATAAGTTCTCTGTTCATGTCCTCTTTCATTCTATAGCAAAACGGTCGAATGTGTCCAGGTTGATCACAATAGTGACAAACATATTTTCTTCTTTGACGATTCTCAACCTTCGTAGACGTCTTAACCAACACAGTTTTAGTTCGAGAGGACTGTCCATTTTTCTTCACGTTCTGAGATTTCTCTAAGTTCTTCAGCAACGTCTTCTCATAGGGTAGGATACCACGAGGATGTTTGACAATATTCTTCGGAAATTGATATGTCTCAGATTTTGAAGTCGAGATCGACTTTTGAGTTTTTGGTTCTGGAGACTTAGCAATCTTCTTCCCTTCAGCAATCTCCTTCCGTTTAGATGATTCAACGTCATCCTTACTTTTATCCTTAGGCAAATCATCCGATGCCTTCACAAAACTCACTTCCTTCTTCTTTTCAGGTGTTGAGTATATAGACTCAAAAACTTTTTGGAATCCAAGACCGTAACGATTAGGATTCATATATGAAGCAGCATTGTCAAACACGGAAGAGTTCGTGTTCATTTTCCTTAACAGCTCGTCAGTCATATGAAGTTTTTCTTTCAATGCATATCGTTCCTTGTCAGTCATGGCAAGGTCAGTTTGAGTTTTCATCAGTGATGACTTCAGTTCATCATTCTCAGCATCCGAGTTCTTAAATAGAGTCTACAGTTTCTTTACTTCAGTTGACTCCTTTTTCAGTGACATCTTCAGTTTAGAGTTTTCAGAACTCATTTTGTCACACAACTCTCTCAGTCCGACAACTTCCTTGAAATACTTATGTTTTTCCTCGAAAAGGTCATCAAATTTGACTTTGAGAATTGTCAAGGAATTGTTCAACTTCTTCTTTTCATCCTCAGTCTTCTCAACTGAGTTTCTCAAGACTACAGCCTCATCATTCATTTTTCGATTCTCTTTAGAGAGTTCATCAAGAAATTCTTTTATGAAGTTCAGAGACACTTCAAGGGTGCTATTCTCAGTGATAGCTGTGTCACACAATTTTTCGAGTTTAGAATAACTCTCTTTCAGATCAACCAGTTCAGTAGACTCGGTCACACTTTGATGGACATCAGATGTCATCTCTTCCCTTTCGGTTTCAGACTCAGATTCATCATCCGAGAAAATGTTGTCATCACAAAAATTTCGGTTTGTCGATGCCACACGAAAAATGTTGTCTGCAGTTGCAGTGTCTTTCAAAAAAGCATCAAAAACAAAGTTTTCGACCTCCACATTTTCGAGATCAAACGATTCACCAAAAGTGACAACAAGAGCGTTGTCTTCATCATCGTCAGAATTGTTGTCCTCAGACTCGTCGTTCTCAGAAATGACATCCTCATCGTCTATCACAACATAGCTAACTGGTAGCTTCTTCTTTCGATGTAAGTTTGGACATTCGTTTTTGACGTGCCCATATCCTTTGCACTCGTAGCATTGCATTTTAGAAACATCTTTGCTAGCAGAGGAGTACGGCGAAAGTTTAGTCCCTTTGAACTTTTTGTCAGACGACGATCCCTGATTTCGGTTTTTAGGAGTGTTCGGATATGAGTTAGAACTTTTCTGAAATTTTCGAAAATTTCGTGCACGGTTCTTTCTCTTAAATTCTTGTTTCACAAGATAAGTGACTATCTCAGTCAGTGCAGCAAGTTTGTCCGGATTATTGGAGTTCATTAGCTTCTCGATTTCCTCAGCTTCCTCATCATCAGATTCACCCTGATCAGCGGAAAAACTACTTTCAGTTTTCTCATTTTTCGAATGAGTCTTTCGAGAGTTGGAGCTTCTTGAACTTTTTCCTTTCTCTGAAATTTTGAGAGCAGTCATCGGTTCGTAGACAAGAGACATGTCTGGGTTGCTTCGAACTTTGAGAGTCAGGTCATAGTTTCTCAAATCAGCCATCAAGTCGGCATAGTCCCAGTTTTGGTTCTCGTCATTGCGTGCTTCGATAGTCAGCACCTTGCTTTCGAACCTAGTGCTAACACTGGAGAGAACTTTCTCATAGACCATGGGAGCAGGAAAAATTTCACCAAGTTCAAAAGCTTCATTCACATATCTCATGATCTTGTCCAAGTAGTCATTGATATCTTCATCTTCCCTCATCCGGAGTTGATGGAATTGTGCAGTGATAGTTCGGATTTTCGATCGCTTAACAACATGGCTTCCCTCACAAGTTCTTTGTAACGTTTCCCATGCATCTCTGGCAGATGTGCAATTCTTGACCAGCTGATACATACTGAGGTCTAGCCATTCACAGATAATAAGTAAGGCTTTGCTGTTGGCCGTGGACAAGTCATGTTCCTCTCTCGTCCAACTACGTTCCGGTTTCGGAATTCTCACGCCATCGGCGTCTTCCGTATATGGGCGTTCCCATCCTTCTAACACTGCCATCCAAGATCTGGAATCAAAACCCTTAATCCTAGCAGAGACTTTGGCCTTCCAATTCGAGTAGTTCTGATGAGTTAGCATAATCGGTTTCTGGACAAACATGGACGACTCCATTGTAGCGGAAATATGAAGTCAAGTAACGGATCACGTCTTATACGTATGACGTCCCGCTCTGATACCAATTGAAATTACGTCTTCGACGTATGATACCAACTTTTCGCGAAGTTGGACTTAAACAACGAACACCAGCTTCAGTCAAGGTAACAATCACACAAGTTCGTGGAATGAAAGACGGAAGACAAAAGCAAAGTTATGTAATATGTTTTCATTCCATTGAAACAACGAAACTAAACTATTACACTGAGTATGGTAGGCAAAACGATTACAAGAAGTTTCCCGAGTGTCGCAACAACTCCCACTAACTTGCAATCTAGCACACTAGTGCCTAGAGCTAAATCTCCTAACTCTAATCTTGGCACAAGGCGCAAACGCTACTACACAAACTCGAAGCCGAAGCTGTCGGTCACGATTCTAAAAATCAGATTTCGTTCTCTCAAAATCGTCAAAGGTGAAATCGAAATCCATGGGTTTATATAGGCAGCCCGCACATGTGAGGTGATGACGTGGCACGTTCTGGTTGGTCACATGCTTGGCTGATGTCACTTATCCATGGATGACATCACACTTGTAGAACTTGGATTCTTGAATCTTGGAATCTTGAATCTTTGATTCTTGAATCTTCGAATCTTGAATCTTCAATTTCAAAATCAGAACTTCAATTCAATCTTGACTCCATCGATCTCAATTCTTCATCTTCAAACTCTCGTGAAAAACTCCAAGTGTTGAAGCCTCGGAATTTCATCGTCTTCATGGTCGTCGATATCATTGAAGTAGAAAAACACGGAACCATTCTTCATTCCTTGATATGAGTACTTGGTGAAAGAAATCACGTTGAAAGTACTTAGTGAAAATCATCGTTGAAGAATGTCACAGTCGCTGGCACCGTGCCTTGAGGACAAGCAACATCGAAACCGTGCCAGTGCCAAAACCGGCGACGCCAGTCGCCGATTCCGTGTCAATGCCAAATGCCACAAACGGCGACTCCAGTCGCCGTTCCAATGCATTGTCAGAAACGGCGAAGCTGGTCGCCGTTCCAAGGAAGCCAAAAACGGCGACGCTAGTCGCCGTTCCTACGCCATGTACAAAACCGGAGACTGCTGTCTCCGTTCCATGGCTTGCACCAAAAGCGGCGACGCCTGTCGCCGTTCCACTGCCATTCCAAGTGTGCCCAAAATCGGCGACTCCTGTCGCCGTTCCTGTCATGCCATAAGCGGCGACGCTGGTCGCCGTTCCATGCTCATTCCATCATTCCAAAACCGGAGACTCTAGTCTCCTTTTCCATGCACCTGCAAACCTGAAAATCAACAAAAAACACAAGTACAAAAACGTTGTCGCCAAAATCAACATTTACATGTCTTTCCCAGCAATCTTACATAGACACGATTCTAGCTCGTTTTAACATGCAAGATTCCAAGAAGGGTGATCTACCCTTCAGTAAAGGAACTTATCTTTCTAAGGATATGTGTCCTCAGACACAAAAGGAGAAAGATGACATGAAAGCGATTCCCTACGCTTCGGCTGTGGGAAGCTTAATGTATGCAATGTTATGCACGAGGCCTGATATCTGTTATGCTATTGGCATAGTAGCGAGATATCAGAGTAACCCTGGAAAGGCTCATTGGACTGCTGTAAAGAGCATTTTCAAGTATTTGCGAAATACTAAGGATTATGTTCTGAGATACAGTGCAGAAAATCTGATTCCTTTGGGTTACACAGATTCGGATTTCCAAGCTGATAAGGACCGGCGTAAGTCGACATCAGGCTATGTGTACACTTTGGGAGGTGGAGCCGTATCATGGAAGAGTGTTAAGCAAAAGTGCATTTCGGACTCTACCATGGAAGCTGAATATGTTGCAGCCTCAGAGGCAGCGAAAGAATCAGTGTGGTTCCTTAATTTCCTCCAGGACTTAGATGTGATTCCGAGTTTGCCTAAAGCTATGACAATTTATTGTGATAATAGCGGTGCAGTGGCAAACAGTAAGGAACCACGGTCCCATAGTGCTACAAAACACATAGAGCGCAAGTACCACCTGATTCGAGACATCGTCAAGAGGGGCGATGCGATAGTCACCAAGATAGCTTCGGAAGACAACCTAGCGGACCCTTTCACCAAGATACTTCCTAAGGAAGTATACTACAAGCACTTGGAGGGTTTGGGAGTCAGAAGTTTGGAGGATATGACTAGACCTTAGTATAAGTGGGAGATTGATAGAGTAGTATACTTAATGTCTAGATTTGAGTATTCTGAACTCTGTATGCACTTTCATTTATCTATCTATTACAGACATTCATTTGCTTTTAATTATTGTTAATTAAATATATGCAAATTATAGTCCTGGATTTTATACGTTGTAGTTAGTATGGTGTTGCATGGGCGCACAGAAGATCATACTATCGGTTACTCGTATTTAATCGAACAGTTGCTCACGACCTAGATGGACACGGACCAATCCATCGGTATAGTCGTTGTGTGAGAGAGAAAATAATTTATCTTAATTATTTTATCACACTTGTACACTTGGTGTATTGAGCGGATCGATTGAGACTCATCAATTAGGATTGCTCGGCGATAATTGATTTGAGACTCGGAGTATTTTATTCTTAATCCCTGAAACAATTGCGGGTGTGTATATTTAATATAAGTGACTTTGATTTACCAAAGGAATTAACCGGTTTAATTATTGGGTTAATTACCGGCTAAGTTGGGTCACTATATTTTATATATGGCATGCCGTGAATTCTTGAAGGGGCAGTGTATCCCGTAAGGGTTGATAATATCCCCGAGATGAGCTCATAAGGATTTATTATGTAAACCTCGCGAGTGGATTTGTTCCGCATAATAAATAAGGTTGAGTGGTACTATTCTCGGATATAAGAGATGAATAAATTTATTAAGCAATAAATAAATTTTATTCATGGATATTTAAATCTTAAATACACGGAATAAATAATACTAAGTTGGAGAAATATTATTTGGTATAATATGGAATAATATTGGGAGTTCAATTTTATTTATATAGTGGAAAATAAATAAAATTAATATTGATAAGAATTAATGGATTTGGGTTGGACCCAATTTAATTTTCAATATTAAAGCCCAATATTTATTCTCCTTTTGATCCCCTTCGTAGCCAATAAAAGCACTACATGGTCTTCACTTTTACTAACCTACGTTACGCCAACAATAAAGTTCTGAGAGTGAAGAGGATCCATAAGTTCGATAGCTCGTCGCCCACCCGACGTTCGAACGGAGTGCAAGGAATACGCGGGAAGATCACGAGGTCATCATCGATTTCGTTTCTCCGAACAACGAATCGTAGGTACAATTCTCAACGCACTTGTTAATTGTTCGATTTGATTTATAGAGAATACCGTAGGACGAAGATCCGAGGATCGAAGCCCGGAATAGTCGGACGAACGCGCGGTGGTGGCGTAGCCACCGGACCGCGGCGTGCGCCCGCTAGGGTTTCGGCGTGGGGGCGATGGGGGCCGAACCCTCGGCTGAGCCGAGGGTGTGCGATCGACCCGAGGGGATCGATCGCTGGGCACGGGCTGGTGCCGTGCCCTACCCCGCCGTGAAGGCGGGGGCCTCCTGGTGGTGGCGGGTCGCCGGACCCGCCGCGGGCGGCTGCTGGGCAGTCCACCCCGATCGATCGCCCGAGCGCGATCGATCCTTGATCGCGCGAGCGCGCGACCGTGGGGGTGCGGCTGGGGCGTGCGCGTCCTTCGGGCCTCGCTGTGCGCTTCGGTCGTATCCCGGCATGGTTGTCGTGTTCGTGTGATCTCCGGCGAAGGGTTCGTTCGGGTTATCGGTTCCGCAATTTTGATAACCCGGGATAGCGAATTCCAACACACGTTGTATAGAACTATGTTCGTGCACGGGACTGTTGGAGTTGTGTACTTAATGTCTAGATTTAAGTATCGGTTAACTCCCGGTCATAGCATTTAACCTATTTAATTAATAAACAATTATTTGCAATTAATTATTATTAATTAATTATGCAAAATATAGTCCTGGATTTTATACGTTGTAGTTAGTATGGTGTGTCGGGCCCACACAGAAGATCATACTATCGGTTACTCGTATTTAATCGAACAGTTGCTCACGACCTAGATGGACACAGACTAATCCATCGGTATAGTCGTTGTGTGAGAGAGAAAATAATTTATCTTAATTATTTTATCACACTTGTACACTTGGTGTATTGGGCGGATCGTTTGAGATTTATCGATTAGGATTGCCGTCGATAATCGATTTAAGTCTCAGTGTATTTTATTCTTAATCCCCGATACTATTGCGGGTGTGTATATTTAATATAAGTGACTTTGATTTTCCAAAGGAATTGACCGATTTAATTATTGGGTTAATTACCGGTTGAGTTGGGTCACTATATTTTATATACGACATGCCGTGAATACTTGACGGGAAAGTGTATCCCGTAAAGGTTGATAATATCCCCGAGATGAGTTCATAAGGAATTATTATGTAAACCCTGCAGGTGGATTTAATCCGCATAATAATTAAGGTTGAACGGTACTATTCTCGGATAAAAGAAATGAATAATATTTATTGAGCAATAAATAAATTTATTCATGGATATTTAAATCTTAAATACACGGAATAAATAATACTACCGGAGAAATATTATTTGATATAATATGGTTTAATATTGGGAAAGCAATTTTATTTATATAGTGGAAAATAAATAAAATTAATATTGATAAGGATTAATGGATTTGGATTGGACCCAATTTAATCTTCAATATTAGAAGCCCAATATTTAATCTCCTTTTGATCCCCTACGTAGCCTATAAAAGCACTACATGGTCTTCACAATTCATTAACCTAAGATACGCCAATCATAAAGTCTTGAAGAGTGAAGGAGATCCATAGGAGTTCGATAGATCGTCGCCCACACGACGTTCGAACGAAGTGCAAGGAATACGTGGGAAGATCCGAAGGTCATCAAAGGTTTTGATTTCGTTTCTCCGCACAACGAATCGAAGGTAAAATCATAAACTCTTCTATGATTTTATGTGTTTTAATTGTAGCGTATACATGAACACACGATCCGGGTAAACGTACGAACTTCGGGGACGGGGATTCGAGATCCCCGGCGAAGATCGAGGAACCCTCGATGGGATCGAGGGTGGCGGCCGAACCCTAGGGTTCGACTGCCGGCGCGCGGACGAAGAGGATGAGCCCCGGCCGGACGCCGGGGCGGGGGATCGACCGTGGGTCGATCACCGGGGTTCGCCGTGGGCTGGTGCCACAGCGGGAGAACCCCAGCCCTCATCGACTGGCGGCATCGCGGGCTGAAGCCCTCGGCTGGAGCCGAGGGGGCGATCGAACCTAGGGTTCGATCGCCGGGTGAGCTGCGGGTTTACCCGCAGCGCCTCGTATCAAGCTGCGGGGTTTCCCGCAGCAGCGATGCGGGGAGGATCGACCCCCCCGCGAGCAGCGAGTCGTGGACTCGCTGCGGGGCTGCTACGAGCAGCCCCGGGGATGCCTCGCGCATCCCCAGCGATCATCATGGAGATGATCGCGAGCCCCGTACGGGGGCTCGGCTGGATGCTCGCGGCCTTCGGGCCTCGCTGGGTGTTCGGTCGGGCCCCGGCTCGTACGATGGTTCGCGTTCGGATCTCCGGCGATGAGGGATTTCGTTCGGGTTATTATTTTCCGCAAATTTTAATAGCCAGGGATATCGATTTCCAACAACTGGTATCAGAGCGAGGTTTCGTGTTCATGTATATATTCTATTATTGTTCTACCTTGCAGGGATTTCCGGCTATCATGGTTGGATTTAATTATTGTTAATTAATTATCATGATTATTCGTTTATTAAACTCTCGGACATGTCGAGATTCGTTTTTTGTGTGGATGAATGTTTGTAATAGTAAAAATTCGGGGGTTGACCGAATTTAGGATTTATTATTACGTTCTTTATTTTCCGGAAAATGTATAGGGTCGATTTCATGTATAGAATCGATACCGGATAATTGTAATTTAATTCTTGTAAGTTTAATTACGTTGGATCGATGCCGAAACGATCGCCGGAAGACGAAGAAGGTGTGACGAAGAAGACGATGGACGAAGGGGCCGATCAACCCCATGATCGACCCCATGGATCGATCGAGGGCTAGGGACGAGGGCTCGACTGCCCTAGCCGCGGGCTACTGCCGGTTCGGTGGTTGGCCGGCGTGGCTGGGCGGCGGTTCTCCTCCCCGGGGGCCGGCCGATCGAAGGAGGGGGTGGTGTGGGGTCTCCCAACCCACGCTACTCCTACCAAGATCCACTTTCCTAAAAATTAATTCGGCTTTCCTATTTGAGTATCTTCCTTTTAGGAAACTCTCATGGATTAGGAAAAGAATTAATTGAATTAATTTTATTCCTATTTATTTTATTTCCTTTATGAAGATATTCATGGATTAGGAATTTAATTAATTTGGTATTAATTTATTTCCTAATTGATTATTCCTATTCTTGGGAATTTTCATTAGATGGAAATTAATTGATAATGGAAAGTAGGAGAGTCCTAAATTTATTTTATTTCCTTGTTCTGTTATAGATGTCTTCTAGAATACTCCAAGTTTTACTTGGATAGATTATTCTAGAGATTTAATAGAGTTAGATGGGAAATTAAAAAAAAAATAAAAATATTAATAATATTTAATTTTATTTTTGATATATTCGATTGACTTAATTTTCGAATTAAGTAACTTTTGGATTAATAAAAAATAAATAGACTTAAATATTAGAAATTAATATTCTCGTCACATGGAGCATTCAAGAACGAAGACTGAAGACTAGAAGATGCATATGGAGATGGAATGAAGCCATGATAGTCGGAAAATAATTTTCTAGCATTATTTTGACTATGTGATACTATGTGCTTTATTGCTTGTATGCATGCTATATGTGTTTATTTTATGCACTAGATAGCGTATCCCTTTGTTATAAAAAGCTAAGTGGGAGAGGGGATGGAAACATTCCCATGGTCTCCATTACTGTTCTCTTGGTGACTCTTATGGACTTTCAAAGTTCGTATAGACGAGTCATTGGAGGAGAATTCTTGTAATTCCTTTCACGAGAAATATTGATCAAGTTTATCAAACAATGCCTAATTTGTCTTTCTGAAACTGACTTCAAGTCGACTCATTCTCACCCCGGGGAGTGGAATGGAGCCAAAGCCACTTGGTCATGTGGATGACACAAATTAGAGACCTTCGTACCATTCCTTGATAGATGGATCGATTGTCTGCTCGGCTCCCTCATTTATGAGAGATAGGGTCGTTCGCATGGTGAATCACTGGTTAGAAACTTCGAGTTTCACTTATGATTCTCCGCGTCTTGGTTTACAAGATCAAATGGATCAAGTGATTGGATTTCAATTATATAAATCTTTTGGTATGGTAAACGTCCACACGAACGTGGCTTGCTATACTGAATGGGATTTTAGAATAATTGATGTAGACAGTTATAGGAAATTGTGAGGGATTGCGAGTTATCGTAAACGTCCACACGAACGTGGCTTGCGGTGACATAACAATTCTAAGCGATTCGCCTTAGCACTGAGTAATGGTTTACACTTAGGTACGCTTTATAGTATTCTTCCCAACGAAGTAACGCTATAATTGATGTACGACCAAAGCAAACCTAATTGCTAAATCATTTGGGGGGGTAAACGTCCACACGAACGTGGCTTGCCTTATCTGATGGGATTTTAGATGTGATTAGTGATTTAATGATATTATTCCAGGGAAATAATGTCGGATATTAAATTAATTGTTTGTTTAAATGTGCTTATAGGTTTAGAGAATTGCTATGAATCCACTTTCGTTGATACTTGAGGAATTTAACGCACTGGTTCCATACTGTGTTGAATGGAAAGAAGAGTTAGACATTGCTCAGACTGTAAAGGAGTACAAAGACGTACTCAGTGAAACTTGTCCTCCTAGACTCACCATTAACTCAACTGAGGAGGAAATATTTGACTTTGAAAAGTGGGATAGTGCTCGTTCATTAGCCGCTAATCATGATGTCATGCTTAAACTCAAGTTGATGTTTGGACATGATGGGGAGGCTAGAAAAGAGGCGATGAGGATACTCATAAAGATCTGTTGCTTCGAGGAAACACTTGACCATATTTTTGAGATGATGGATCTTTTAGACGAGTTGAAACAATCGCAAGCTCTTATAGCCAAAGCCAAAGGTTTCGGACCTGAAGGCAAGGGAAAGGAGAAGAAGACAAGGGGGTCCAGTGGTCCTAAGGGACTTGGACCAAAGGGTGGGATAAAGAAGCCTTCTGGCAAATATCCCCAAGGGAAGCAGCCTGAGTACTGGGGGTCTACATCTTGTCCTCTCAAAGGTGCGAATTTTTTCTTTAGTCGTAAAACATAGTCAGCGGTATTATCTACCAGAATTCTGGTGTGTAGATATGGAACCACTGATGGTATGTGCATTCTAAATGCAGGGGTTCCAGAAAACCCGGCGACTTAGATAAGAAGAGTTCGAGTCCACATGGGCAAAGCTGTTGAGGAAGCAGCGGTTGCAGTGGAAGACATTCATCTATCTGTTTGATAGTTATAGGATTTCATTTCAAGTTTATTGCTTTGTACCTTTTATTTTAGAAAGAACTTTTGTTCTGGTTTTCTATTATTAATGGATATTTTATTTCTTTAATCATTTGATGGTTTAGATAAGAAATAATGGCGATATCTATTCTGGTACATTAGATAGCAATATATGAATGATGAATCCTTAGTCTACCACGATGCAACAAACCGTTATATATAAACTTGTTTTACTTATTAGATGTATTTCTTTATCAATCATTATACTTGTGAATTCTTGAACTTAGTAGTATTTATTCAAAAGGGGATTCAAAAGGTCGAAATTGATTTATTCAATTATAGTTGGAGGAATGGACCTCCCGACCTAAGAATCAAATTTTGGAAGAAGATACAACTAAGTTAACCTTTCTGGATAAAGGATGGAGTTCGGACAAGTATTGAGAATGATCAAAGATGATATATGCAGACATATGTGTAAATAGAAAGGTATGAGTAGTTTCCTTTTAAGGAATACTTGAAGATGGATTAGAATACTTGATGTGCCATAAAAGCGAAGTGTTTCAAACACAAAACTATTATGGGGAACCTTCAAAGTAAATCCGTTGAAAGCCTGCGACTTGTTCGCGGAGGCCACTACCTATCTAAAGAGCACATAGCATAAATCAAGGATTGAGATTAGGTCTCAAACGATTGCACCATACACTGATGTGTAGACATGGTGTGTCAGGAATAATAAATGGAATTCTAATAGTAAAAGGACAAGTTTGTTCGGAACTACCTATGTTCTATGGATATTTCTGGATACAACGACACATTCAATATGGTTGTAGAATATCCTAGAAGAACAAGTAATTGTATGTTCAATAGTACTACGAACCAGAAGGGTGTCTTCGCCCGGTTCTTGAAGAAGACTATTAGATGAACTGCAAATGCCCTAACGAACAAGGTACTTTATAATGAGGAAAGAGAAGACTGAGAACCAGCCTAACCGAGTAGTAGTACACCACTAACTGCACCTAATGTTATTACTGTTATACACCGGAACGCCATTGCAGTGGGAGGTTGTTAAGCAACCGGAGATGTTCATAAGACTGGAGGAGTTTTAAACTCTGGATCTAGTAGACATGAAATTGATCCCTAGTTCTGCATAGAAGGCAGTACTAATTTAAATGTGCCTACTTGGATAGCAATAAATTATTATTGTTGAAGGGGCGAGATCATTTAGAAGTACAAGCTTAGTAAATCCATTTATGGATTATCACAAAGCTGAAACTTGTGGAACTTGCGAATTGATGAGATAGTCTATTATATGGATTCATCAAGAGGCAAAGACAAGATTGGTGTATTGGAGACGTAATGGAAACAAAGTGGTGTTTCTCGGAATTTTGTGTAGATAACACTTCATCGTTGGCAACAATGTAAAAGTGTTGTCAGACATAAAATAAAGGTTGTCTGAATAGATCGAGATATGAGATTAAGAAGAAGTTGGATCATGTTCTTAGAAATCTTTCGATCTCTAGATAAGAACATTTGCACTTCTCTTAAGATATCTTATACGATTATGGTTTGTTTTAAACATGCACAATTCTGAGAAAGGTTATTGCCTTTCAGGAACAGAATACATCTATCCAAAGGTATGTGTTTTCGAACGCATAAAGGAGATGGATATAGACAAAGCAGTTTCCTACACTTCGAGTGTAGAGAGCTTTGTAAATGCGGTGTTATAAAACAAGAACCCGATATCAACTATGCGGTTAGCGTAGTGGGAGGATATCAAAGTAATCTGAATAAGAGATATTCGAATGCTGTAAAAGTACTTGGAAGTACTGGATTACTAAGCAAGACGAAATCTTCTTAGATTACAATTTTCTCAGATCCAAATCAGAGAAAGACCAGTGTAAGTCGATATCAGGCTATGTGTTCATTTTAGAAGAGGTGGAACCTAAGGATGAACGAGTGATGAGCGTGATGCTTCTCGGACTCTATCATAAACCGAAAAGCAGCCTCAGAGGCAGCGGAAGTTTTTGGTTGGGTTCCGGAATGACCTCTGAACTTGGATATGATTCTTGGTTCACCAAAGGCTATGTTCATAGCGGTGCATGGAGAACTGGAAGAAGTCATAAGTTCAAAAGGTGATGATAACACATAGAGCAAGTACCACCTGATACGAATCATTGTCAGAGAGACGACGCAGTAGTCACCAAGATAACTTCAGATCGACGACCTAGATTGCTCATTCACATAATACTTCTGGGAAGTATAACTTAAGCACGTGATGAGTATGGAAGTCGGGAGTTTGGAGGAAATGACTAGACCTTAGTACAAGTGGGAGATTGTTGGAGTTGTGTACTTAATGTCTAGATTTAAGTATCGGTTAACTCCCGGTCATAGCATTTAACCTATTTAATTAATAAACAATTATTTGCAATTAATTATTATTAATTAATTATGCAAAATATAGTCCTGGATTTTATACGTTGTAGTTAGTATGGTGTGTCGGGCCCACACAGAAGATCATACTATCGGTTACTCGTATTTAATTGAACAGTTGCTCACGACCTAGATGGACACGGACTAATCCATCGGTATAGTCGTTGTGTGAGAGAGAAAATAATTTATCTTAATTATTTTATCACACTTGTACACTTGGTGTATTGGGCGGATCGTTTGAGATTTATCGATTAGGATTGCCGTCGATAATCTATTTAAGTCTCAGTGTATTTTATTCTTAATCCCCGATACTATTGCGGGTGTGTATATTTAATATAAGTGACTTTGATTTTCCAAAGGAATTGACCGATTTAATTATTGGGTTAATTACCGGTTGAGTTGGGTCACTATATTTTATATACGACATGCCGTGAATACTTGACGGGAAAGTGTATCCCGTAAGGGTTGATAATATCCCCGAGATGAGTTCATAAGGAATTATTATGTAAACCCTGCAGGTGGATTTAATCCGCATAATAATTAAGGTTGAACGGTACTATTCTCGGATAAAAGAAATGAATAATATTTATTGAGCAATAAATAAATTTATTCATGGATATTTAAATCTTAAATACACGGAATAAATAATACTACCGGAGAAATATTATTTGATATAATATGGTTTAATATTGGGAGTGCAATTTTATTTATATAGTGGAAAATAAATAAAATTAATATTGATAAGGATTAATGGATTTGGATTGGACCCAATTTAATCTTCAATATTAGAAGCCCAATATTTAATCTCCTTTTGATCCCCTACGTAGCCTATAAAAGCACTACATGGTCTTCACAATTCATTAACCTAAGATACGCCAATCATAAAGTCTTGAAGAGTGAAGGAGATCCATAGGAGTTCGATAGATCGTCGTGACGTTCGAACGAAGTGCAAGGAATACGTGGGAAGATCCGAAGGTCATCAAAGGTTTTGATTTCGTTTCTCCGCACAACGAATCGAAGGTAAAATCATAAACTCTTCTATGATTTTATGTGTTTTAATTGTAGCGTATACATGAACACACGATCCGGGTAAACGTACGAACTTCGGGGACGGGGATTCGAGATCCCCGGCGAAGATCGAGGAACCCTCGATGGGATCGAGGGTGGCGGCCGAACCCTAGGGTTCGACCGCCGGCGCGCGGACGAAGAGGATGAGCCCCGGCCGGACGCCGGGGCGGGGGATCGACCGTGGGTCGATCACCGGGGTTCGCCGTGGGCTGGTGCCACGGCGGGAGAACCCCAGCCCTCATCGACTGGCGGCATCGCGGGCTGAAGCCCTCGGCTGGAGCCGAGGGGGCGATCGAACCTAGGGTTCGATCACCGGGTGAGCTGCGGGTTTACCCGCAGCGCCTCGTATCAAGCTGCGGGGTTTCCCGCAGCAGCGATGCGGGGAGGATCGACCCCCCCGCGAGCAGCGAGTCGTGGACTCGCTGCGGGGCTGCTACGAGCAGCCCCGGGGATGCCTCGCGCATCCCCAGCGATCATCATGGAGATGATCGCGAGCCCCGTACGGGGGCTCGGCTGGATGCTCGCGGCCTTCGGGCCTCGCTGGGTGTTCGGTCGGGCCCCGGCTCGTACGATGGTTCGCGTTCGGATCTCCGGCGATGAGGGATTTCGTTCGGGTTATTATTTTCCGCAAATTTTAATAGCCCGGGATATCGATTTCCAACAGGGACCTCGTCACTACACGAGAATATCATCGCATTCTTGTTATTGGTTGTCCCGGATATGTTACTATAAACGATTCCGCTTATTTCCACAGTAGAAGTCTAAGATCATATAACGAAACAAATTTTAATTTTTAGTCGAATGCCGTGAGTAAATATTCGATGATAATATCAATCACCTGATTGTGACATGATTTTGACGAGTCGCAGTAGAATTGGTCGATGATAATCGGGTTGGCGACTAGGTTCATCTTCACGTTTAGAAGGTTATATCCTTTACGTGATCCGAACCTCCCTGTCAAGTTTTGATCCTGAGGATGTTTGTCGTGTTTTGGAGATAAGCGACGTCGAGCGTAAGGTTTTCGACTATGCCAATCGAGGGTCCTTTCCAAGACTGCCGATTCTGGTTGCATAATAATGAGGAGGAAGTAAGTTTACATTTTTAATTTATTTTGGACCGAAACCGAAAACTGAACTAAATTGAATTTAAGGGATATGATTTGAATTTAGCTAAACAAGTTTGAAGTGAACTGATTATAAATTGAATTTTCATAAAAATAATTATAAATTTTTATATATTATTAAATATTTATAAGTATAATTAGTATTTGCATATTACAAAAGAGCCGGCCTTTAGCAAGTGCATGTTGCGCACTTGCACAAGACCCCCAAATTGTTTAGCACTAATAAGGTTTCTTTGTGTTAATGTTTTTTTTTTTTTTGCTATTATTTGTTTTATGGGAAATTTTAAAAATTTTGTTTAAATTTTTTTTAAAATAAAACTTGTTTTAGCGCAAATAAAGTTTTTTATGCTAATTTTGTTGTGCGCTAATTGTTATGAATATTATTAATTAGTGAATGAGATGAATAAGACAGAAACCCTACTTTGTATCATATGGTATCCATATGAATGAATACAACAATTCATAAGAATTCTATTCTACTATCATATTTTCTCTTTATATACTCTATTATTCTCTCTCAATTTCTCTTTTATAAAACGTTATCAGCACGAATCTCTATGAAAGCTCAACCGAAGTTCTACTCATCCAAATCCGAACTCAAAGGTAAGAATATATATATTTGTTTACATTCATTAATAATTATAAATATATCTACCCTTCTCCCTTCTTCACAAAAAAAAAATGATATTTCCCGAATAACATTATAATCTCATATTCCTTAAGTAATATGATATGTTCACGAAAAACATTATAATATGATATTCTTGAAGTAATAGCAAATTAATTATGCTTAAGTTCCTGAACATTGATTCTCGAAGAAATATCAAAATTAAATGTTCTTGAAGAACATCGTCATATGATATTCCTGTAGAAATATCAATATCAAATTGACTATAATTATATACTAATAATCTCGAATAATATCTTTGAAAATTCACCGTAAAAGAAACATACGATCACCCGAAGTTGTTCGTACTATGGAAAGATTTAAAAGAAAAATACGATCACCCGAAGTTGGTCGTACTACCAAAACGTGGTAAAATTGACTCCATATTAGATTACGAGAATTTTAATTGAATGAAAAAGATATTTAATTCTAGATCCACGCACCAATCAATTGAACCCGAAGTTCATTAAAATAAGTGAGTTGTAATATTCAGCAAGTAATCTGCCAAATTAAAGAAGGTGTGACAAAATCACATATATTTGTGATAAATGAACTATAAGAGTTCAAATACCAACGAGATCAACTCAAATGTTGATTCTAATATATGCCAGAAGCGTAGTAGATCGATCTAAAGATATGAAATAAATCCGCGGAAAAACAAAGAAATTAAGTCACCTACAAAATCTCCCGAAGAGAGTTAGATGGAAATCCATTGAAAAAACATGTGCACATGATAATAGAAAATCGTGGAATTGCGGAACAACCAAATTAAGTTTTTTGGGAAATGATTAAAGATTTGGTTGATATATTGAATTGTCATCAACATGGAAAAATAAAAAGTCGTCAACGACATATTTGCCTCTAGAGTTGCTCTAGAATATTTGGATCCAAAACTCAAATCAATGATAGTGTGTCGGCAGCACTCAAAGAAATAGAAACGAGCAATAGAGGCTGATAATGACTCGCTGAATAAAAATATTATCCCAGAAGGATATACGTAGGTGTTCGTACGAAAAACGAATAATGATGTGGTGAGATATAAAAGCGAGATTAGTTGCTCAAGAGTTTTTCGCAGAAACTCGATTTTAATCAAAGGATGACATTAAGTTCCGCTACTTAATATTTCTGGCAGCAACAATGATAAATATATGTATGTATGATTTGACCATGTAGAAGTTATTAGAAATATACATACATGAAAATCCTGGATGGATTTTAAAATTCCTGATATGAAAGTAAATGAAAATTAGAATATGTACAATATCATATTACTATGTCATTATGGACACAAATGATATTGAAGACAAGGTCACGAAGACCAGTGAATCAGTAATTGCACTCTTTTTCCCTCTACTAAGTTTTTCCCACGGGGTTTTCTTAGTTAAAGGTTTTTAACGAGGCATGTACATCACTCGATAATAATTAATGAGGACATCATAATGTTCCATATGAGTTTGTTTTCGAGAGAACCTGAAGTTCGAAATAAAAATATAATCTTCTAGATGATTGTGAATTGAAGTTCACATTATTCATTTGTCAAGGATTGTATATTTGACATTAGACGCATCTAATATACTCCTGAAGAGTTACCGACCGTTATAGCAATTGCGAATGCTCTATTCAATATATATGTCTAGTAAAGACATGTCCCAGAAGGACGAAAAATATACAATAATACAAATGAATCTGAAACTCGACAATTCGAAGGTTGTGTTATGAAGACCAAAATGTATATTTGAATAACTAAGTTTTTCCTATATGGTTTTATTAGTTACAGGTTTTAATGAGATTGATTGATCACCAATAACTACTTTCAAAAGTCAAAGATCTTCGGTGATTACAATCAGGGGGAGCAAGCTGTACTCTTTTTCCTTGGTCGAGGTTTTATCCCACTGGGTTTTCATGGCAAAGTTTTAACGAGGCTGCAATACTGTAAATAGTCATTCAAGGGAGAGTGTTATGAATATTATTAATTAGTGAATGACTAGTTTACCCTTTCTTGATGAATAAGACAGAAACCCTATTTGTATCCTATATAAAGGGTCTACTATCATAAGAATTCTATTCTACTATCATATTCTCTCTTTATATTACTCTATTATTCTCTCTCAATTTCTGTTGAGTTTGTAACAGTAATAAAGTTTTTTTTGGTATTTTTTTTGTGCTATTATTTGTTTTATGGGATATTTTAAAATTTTTGTTTAAAAAAATTAAAATTAAAATTGTTTTAGCGCTAATAAAGTTTTTTTGTGCTAATTTTTTGTCCATTCTATTAAAACAAATTGTTTTAGCTAATAAATTAATCCTAATTTTTGTTTTATGGGATATTTAAAAAAAAAATTAAATTAGCACTAATAAAATCTTCTCGTACTAATCTTTGATTTATAAGATATTTTAAAAAAATTATTTAAAAAAATTATTTTTAGTGCTAATACAGTCTTTATTTTATCGCTATTAAAAAAAATTATTTTAGCGCTAAGAATAAGGAAGAGTCCATAGATGTAAATTCTATTTTAAAATTCCAGTATTCCTCCGAGTGTTGCGTAGATAAAACCTAATAAATACGAGAAGGATTGAAATTCCAAAGGTTTCAAATATCCACCACAAGCACAGGTAGAAAACAACAAAACTTTCAAATATCCACCAAAACAAGGTAGAAAACAACAAAATGTTTTTCAATAGAATCCATAACTAATCCCACATAACAGCAAAACAAAATAAAACAGCTAAAGTAAGAAGCTATTAGAAAAAAATGAGCGTATTAGTATCATTAGGGACGTAACTATATGGCCCAGAAGGGTGCGATCGCACTCCCTCAACTTATATCTTATAAAATTATTTAAATATTTAGAAATGTTCCATAATATTAATAACATATTTTAAAATAAAACATTATGTTAATTTTTTTTAATATACAATTTTACTTACACTTTTTACTAATTTTTTGAATTCTATTCAAAAATATTTTAACTTTTAACTTAAAATGCATATTAATTTTATTTTTTGATGAAAAAAAATCATTTTTTTTATTTTTGTTAACTTTTTGTTTAAAAAGTTATAAAGCAACATTTTTTAAAATTAGTATCAAAACAAGTACTAAATTGAGAAGTATATTTTCTTTTTAAATTCGCACTATCTAACTAAAATTTCTAGGTACGTCACTGAGTATCAGCAGAAGTAAGATTGCTTATAATTTCGAAACCAATTATCAAAGGGCCTGTTTTCCTTTCCAACGGGGATCTATCATGTTAGGCGCTTCACCATTCATATCATCCCCGTTCGCCTTTTCAGAAATCAGATCAATTATGTTGGTCTTTTCAGCATTCATATCAAAGTGAAGTTCCAATACCAACAATCAATGAATCGACCATTTCAATCTTTTCCTCCAGTAAGCGAAGCATCTCCTGGAGTTCGAGAGAGTTAATCGAAATTGGATCTTCTCTCGCTACACACTTAGCCAAGTCAAGTTCCTTTTCCAATATGTTAACTTTCCTGATCTGCTTGTCCACATTCTTGGATATCCTAGCTAGCCAGATTCTGCTTGGAAAACCCATCTTGATCCACTCCGTTGTTTGAGTGGGAAGAAGCAGAAGACGGCAGAGTGACGAACTTTTCGTTGGGATTGCTTTGTCTGGTGAAGGCCAGACTTCTGGCTGGGCCCGTCCCCAGTAATGACGCTACACATTTCGACATCGCAGAGTGTTTTCAATTCGTTCAGTTTTTGAATATTCTCGACTTCCTCTTCTTAAACGTCTCGCGCCTGGTGTGTTCGATAGCAATAAACTCCTACTTGATCTTTGATCGAACCATGTTGACAAAAATATCTGGAGCTACAAAATACAACGAAGAAAGTCAATTTCTTATCTGAATCAAGATATGCATATAAACATTTAAGTACCACCACAATCATTGTTGTAAGATCGGACGATGTATAGTATGATAATATCAAGAATACCGAAGAAAATAAATCAACGAAAAATAGAGAAGACAAGAATTTACGTGGAAACCCAACTGGGAAAACCACGGGAGGAACGACGAACAATTCACTATAATATTGCTTCACGATTACAAGGATGATATACGCTCTAAACCCTCAAATCTCACGCAATAGCTATAGAATTATAATCTCGTGTCTTCTGTGTCAATGGAGTAGCTCTCTTTATATAGGGGAAGGTCCTAATTAATGTATGGAAACATTAATTCTCGCCCATAAGAGTCCTAGAAGGAGTAGGAAAAAGTCCCACCTCAATTTGGAATTAATTCCAAAATCACGCCGCTGAATTCTGGGCGGTGTCTTCCGACAGCCTAATCCTGTCGGACGACAGTATCTGGCGCGAGCGCGCCAGCTCCAGCGCAAACGCGCCACAGCCTCAGTAGTTTGGCGAGAGCTCTCTGCCCCAGCGCGAACGCGCTAGGGCTGTCGTCCGACAGCCTATCTGTGTCGGACGACACTTCCGCCTGGAAGCGGCTCTTCGCCGTTTTGCTGGCATATACAACAAATCTCCACCTTGACACAAAACTGCGAACATCCTTCGCCTTCCGTCTTCCTCCAAAAGCCCCTAAGGGCCTAATCTCTCGATCGAAGTCCAACCAAGCTAGAGCAAAGCTCAAACTTGGTTGCGGGTAAACTCTTCGTCAACATGTCCGCCGGATTATCGTGAGTACTAATCTTACTCACCTTAATATCGCCTCGAGCGATCACCTCACGGACAAAATGATAACGAATATCAATGTGCTTCGTTCTCTCATGGAACACTTGATCTTTTGTGAGACAAATAGCACTTTGACTATCACAAAAGATGGACGTCGTCTTAGAACCCTTCAAGAGCTCTCTAAACCAACCTCTCAACCACAACGCCTCCTTGCAAGCCTCGGTGACCGCCATATACTCCGCCTCGGTAGTAGATAAGGCCACCGTACTTTGCAAAATAGCTTTCCAACTAATGGCACACCCACCAATGGTAAAAACATACCCGGTAAGAGATCTTCTTTTATCAAGATCACCGCCATAGTCGGAATCCACGAACCCCCGAACATCTTCTTGATTCCTCCCGAACACTAGCTTCTTGTTAGACGTACCTCTCAAGTAGCGCAACACCCACTGCACCGCCTTCCAATGCTCTCTTCCCGGATTCGCCATGTACCGACTCACGGCACTCACGGCGTGGGCCAAATCCGGACGAGTACACACCATTGCGTACATCAAAGACCCAACGGCATTGGAATAAGGGACTCGAGCCATATCCTCGATGTCCTTCTCCGTAGTCGGAGAGTAAGCAGAGGTAAGTCTAAATTGTGTTCCAAGGGGAGTACTTACCGGGTTCGCATTCTCAAGGTTGAACCGACGTAGCACCTTCTCTATATACCCCTTTTGGCCAAGATACAACTTGCCATCTCTTCGGTCTCTTGTGATTTCCATTCCTAGGATCTTTCTTGCCGCACCAAGATCCTTCATCTCGAACTCCTTACTAAGTTGTGCCTTGACTCTCTCCACCTCCGACTTATCCTTAGCCGCTATCAACATGTCGTCGACGTAGAGGAGGAGATAAACTAAAGACCCATCACGGCCTTTCCGGAAATACACACAACTATCATAGGAGCTCCTTCGGAAACCATTCTTAATCATAAACGTATCGAAACGTTTATACCATTGTCTAGGAGACTGTTTCAAACCATATAAGGACTTCTTGAGAAAACACACCTTGTTTTCTTGGTTTGAACCCTCGAACCCCTCGGGTTGGACCATGTAGATATCTTCATCGAGCTCCCCATGTAGAAAGGCCGTCTTCACATCCATTTGCTCAAGCTCCAAATCATGCATTGCCACAATGCCTAGGATCGCTCGAATCGAGCTATGCTTGACCACCGGTGAAAACACATCATTAAAGTCTACTCCGGGAATTTGGCTAAAACCCTTAGCCACCAATCTCGCCTTGTATCTCTCGTCCTCAACCCCAGGGATGCCCTCCTTCTTCTTGAAGATCCACTTGCACTTGATGGCCTTCTTGCCTTTAGGGAGATCAACCAACTCCCAAGTGCCATTCTTATGAAGAGATTCCATCTCCTCTTGCATAGCTAGCATCCACTTGCCCGAGTCATCACAAGTAACCGCCTCGTCATATGTGGAAGGCTCCTCATACGAATCAACATCATCGGCTACACTCAAGGCATAAGCGACTAACTCATACTCGGCTAACCTTCTAGGTGGTCGAGTCTCTTGCCTTGGCCTATCTCTAGCTATGCATTGCGGCTCTTTCTCTTTTGGATCTTCCGGAGTAGTCGAACTACTCGTCTCATCGTTCGAGGAACTTGACCCATCATCTTCCTCTTGCACCCTGTCCGGCTCCACCTCAATAGGAGTACTTGGAACCTCGAGATTCCCTTTAGACGACCGATCACCCATCATAGAAGCCTCATCGAAGACTACATCACGGCTTAGTATGATCTTTCTCGTCTCTGGACACCAAAGCTTGTATCCTTTAACTCCTTCCTTAAAGCCAACGAATATGCACTTCTTAGAACGTGCACTCAATTTCCCGTCGTTGACATGCATGTAGGCCGGACACCCAAACACCCTTAAGTCCTCATAATTCGCCGGAGATCCCTTCCACAACTCTTGTGGGGTCTTCTTGTTAATCGCCATGGACGGGGAACGGTTGATAAGGTAACATGCTAAAGAAGCCGCTTCAGCCCAAAAACCTTTACTCAACCCAGAAGTCGCTAACAAGCAACGTACCTTGTCCATAATCGTGCGATTCATTCTCTCGGCTACTCCGTTTTGCTGAGGGGTGTATCTCACAGTGTGGTGCCTCACAATCCCCGAACTCTTACAGAATTGGTTGAATTCTTCGGACACAAATTCTAGGCCGTTGTCCGTACGTAGGTTCTTCACGACTTTCCCGGTTTGTTTCTCTATCATCACCTTCCAATCTCTGAAGGTAGAAAACACGTCGCTCTTGTTCTTTAAGAAGAACGACCAAACCTTTCGGGAATAGTCATCGATGATGGTAAGCATGTAGTAAGAACCTCCAGTGGAGGGGACCGGGGATGGTCCCCATAGATCGGAATGGACATACCCGAGTATCTCTTTAGTCGTGTGAGCGCCGGTAGTGAACTTCACTCTCGTTTGCTTCCCATAGACGCACTGCTCACAGAACTCCAACTTCGACAAGCCTTTATCCCCAAGAAGCCCTTGTCTACTCAACTCGGCCATTCCGGAATCACTCATATGCCCTAAACGCATATGCCAAAGTCTCGTTGTATCAACATCCGGGACCTTGGAATCACCTACGGCTACTTCACCTTTCACCGTGGTTCCTTCAAGAACATAAAGCCTATTCGACTTACGTTCGCCTCTCATAACCACCAACGAACCGCTGGCAACCTTCACGACTCCACCTTCTCCGGTGAACGAGTAACCCTTAAGCTCCAAAGTACTAAGCGAAATCAAATTCCGCTTTAAGCCGGGAACGTATCTAACCTCGCTTAGGGTGCGGATCGCGCCGTCAAACATCTTGATCCGGATGCTTCCTATCCCTTCGATCTTGCATGACGCGTTGTTTCCCATAGTCACCGCACCTTGCTCCACATTTTCAAAAGTATCGAACCACTCACGATTCGGACACATGTGGAACGTACATCCCGAGTCTAGAATCCATTCCTTGCTTGATTTGGAGACCTCACCCAAAGCCATGAGAAGATCACAATAATTCTCGGCTACACCAACTTCACCGGAACTCTTACCGGAATTATTATTGTTGTTGTTGCCGCATTCTCTCTTCTCTCTATTCTTCAAGGAATAACAATCGGCTTTGATGTGACCCTTCTTCTTGCAATAGTTGCAAACCTTGTTACTATGTCGTGACTTCGATCGAGACCTATCTTGCCTCGTCGATCTCTGGTTGGTCCGTCCACGGACATTCAATCCTTCACTTGGCGTCTCTCCCGAATTAGGACTCTCCATCATCAAAATATTCTCTCTAGATGAGAGAGCCGAAGTTACGTCTTTAAACGTGAGGCTATCTCGAGAATATATGAGAGTATCACGGAAACTCGCCATAGAAGGGGGTAGCGAAATTAGGAGCCAAAACGCGAGGTCGTCATCTTCGAGCTTCACGCCAATGTTGCCGAGGTCGGCGACTTTCTCCTTGAATTTCGCTACGTGCGCGGGGATAGAGGAACCCTCCGCCATTCTGAGCAAATATAAGCTCCTCTTCAAATTGTGCTTACTTGACACCGTCTTGGTGATGCACATCTCTTCAAGCATCTCCCACAATTCTTTTGCTGTCTTCGCTTTCATGATGTCCTCCGCCAAAGCGTTCGAAACATGGAGCCCTATGGTCGCCATGGCCATCTGATCGAGCTCTTCCCAATCTTCATGCTTCATGTCCGTCGGCTTGTTTTCAATACCTTTGAGGGCGCCCTCTTGCTTCAGGGATCGAAGAACTAACCACATCTTGTATTGCCACGTCGGGAACCTTGTGTTGAGATCCAGCAACGGTATGTCATACCTCACGCTCGTCATCCTTAGCTCTGATACCACTTGTTGTAAGATCGGACGATGTATAGTATGATAATATCAAGAATACCGAAGAAAAGAAATCAACGAAAAGTAGAGAAGACAAGAATTTACGTGGAAACCCAACTGGGAAAACCACGGGAGGAACGACGAACAATTCACTATAATATTACTTCACGATTACAAGGATGATATACGCTCTAAACCCTCAAATCTCACGCAATAGCTATAGAATTATAATCTCGTGTCTTCTGTGTCAATGGAGTAGCTCTCTTTATATAGGGGAAGGTCCTAATTAATGTATGGAAACATTAATTCTCGCCCATAAGAGTCCTAGAAGGAGTAGGAAAAAGTCCCACCTCAATTTGGAATTAATTCCAAAATCACGCCGCTGAATTCTGGGCGGTGTCGTCCGACAGCCTAATCCTGTCGGACGACAGTATCTGGCGCGAGCGCGCCAGCTCCAGCGCAAACGCGCCACAGCCTCAGTAGTTTGGCGAGAGCTCTCTGCCCCAGCGCGAACGCGCTAGGGCTGTCGTCTGACAGCCTATCTGTGTCGGACGACACTTCCGCCTGGAAGCGGCTCTTCGCCGTGGCATATACAACAATCATCATTAACATGATACGCATATACCCCTTCCTCCAAAAAGTATGGAACTTTAGTTTTAGCGCTAATAAAGTCTTGTTGCTATTTTTTTTGTGCGTTCTATTAAAACAAATTGTTTTAGCGCTAATAAAGTAATATTTGTTGTGCTTAAACAAATTGTTTTAGCGCTAATAAAGTAATATACCCTCTCCCTGAAAAAGCATCTAACTTTAATTTTAGCGCTAATAAAATCTTGTTGTGCAAGCTTTGTTGTGCATTTTATTAAAAATTATTGTAGCGTTAAAAAAATCTTTGTTATGCTAATTTTTGTTTTATGGGATACTTAAAAAAATTTGTTTAAAAACTATTTAAAAGAAATTGTTGTAGTACTAATAAAGTTTGCTAATCTTTGTTTTATGAGATATTTTAAAAAATTGTTTAAAAAAATATTTTTTAGTACTAATAAAGTCTTTATTTTAACGCTAAGAAAAAAAAAATTAGCGCTAAGAATAAGAAAGAGTCAATAAATGTAAATGCTATTTGAAAATTCGAGTATTCCTAAGTGTAGCTTTTAGATAAAACCTAAGAAATACGACAAGCATTGAAATTCGTAAATTTTCAAATATTCACCAAAAGCGTAGAAAACAAAATAAATTTCAAATGTCCACAAAAAAAAAAAAAAAGGTTGTTAACAACAAAAAGTTTTTAAAATGGAATCCTGAAATGGTATGTTTTCAAATATTCACCAAAAGCGTAGAAAACAACAAAAATTTCAAATGTCCACTAAAAAAAGGTTGTTAACAACAAAAAGTTTTTTAAATGAAATCCACAACTAATCACAAATAACAGCAAAACAAAATAAAACAGCTATAAGAAGCTGTGAGAACAAAACAAAATTTTCAATATCCACCAAAACAAGGTAGAAAACAACAAAAAGTTTTTCAATGGAATTCACAACTAATCACACAGCAAAACAAAATAAAACAACTAAGGTAAGAAGCTGTGAGAACAAAAATGAGCGAGTATCAGTCAAGGTAAAGATTGCTAATAATTTAAGACGAATCATCAAAGGACATGTTTTCCTTTCCAATGGGGATCTATCCTGTTAGGCGCTTCAGCATTCATATCATCCCCGTTCGCCTTTTCAGAAATCAGATCAATTATGTTGGTCTTTTCAGCATTCATATCAAAGAGAAGTCCCAATACCAGCAATCAATGAATCGACCATTTCAATCTTTTTCTCCAGTAAGCGAAGCATCTCCTGGAGTTCGAGAGAGTTAATCGAAATTGGAACTTCCCTCGCTACACACTTAGCCAAGTCAAGTTCCTTCTCCAGTGTGTTAACTTTCCTGATATGCTTGTCCACGTTCTTGGAGATCCTAGCCAGATTCTGCTTGGGAAACACATCTTGATCCACTATGTTGTTTGAGTGGGAAGAAGCAGAAGGCGTCAGAGTGACGAACTTTTCGTCGGGAATGCTTTGTCTGGTGAAGGCCAGACTTCTGGCTAGGCCCGTCCCTAGTAATGACGCTACACAATCGACATCGCAGAGTGTTTTCAATTCGTTCAGTTTCTTGAATATTCTCGACTTCTTCTTCTTAAACGTCTCGCGTCTGGTGCGTTCGATAGCAATAAACTCGTACTTGATCTTTGATCGAATCATACAAAACTATCTGGAGCTACAAAATATCAGAGTGACGAACTTTTCGTTGGGATTGCTTTGTCTGGTGAAGGCCAGACTTCTGGCTGAGCCCGTCCCCAGTAATGACGCTACACATTTCGACATCGCAAAGTGTTTTCAATTCGTTCAGTTTCTTGAATATTCTCGACTTCCTCTTCTTAAACTTCTCGCGCCTGGTGCGTTCGATAGCAATAAACTCGTACTTGATCTTTGATCGAACCATGTTGACAAAAATATCTGGAGCTACAAAATACAACGAAGAAAGTCAATTTCTTATCTGAATCAAGATATGCATATAAACATTTAAGTACCACCACAATCATCATTAACATGATATGCATATACCCCTTCCTCCAAAAAGTATGGAACTTTAGTTTTAGCGCTAATAAAGTCTTGTTACTATTTTTTTGTGCGTTCTATTAAAACAAATTGTTTAAGCGCTAATAAAGTAATATTTGTTGTGCTTAAACAAATTGTTTTAGCGCTAATAAAGTAATATACCCTCTCCTTGAAAAAGCATCGAACTTTAATTTTAGCGCTAATAAAATCTTGTTGTGCAAGCTTTGTTGTGCATTTTATTAAAAATTATTGTAGGGGTTAAAAAAATCTTTGTTATGCTAATTTTTGTTTTATGGAATACTTAAAAAAATTTGTTTAAAAACTATTTAAAAGAAATTGTTGTAGTACTAATAAAGTCTGCTAATCTTTGTTTTATGAGATATTTTAAAAAATTGTTTAAAAAAATATTTTTTAGTACTAATAAAGTCTTTATTTTAACGCTAAGAAAAAAAAATTAGCGCTAAGAATAAGGAAGAGTCAATAAATGTAAATGCTATTTGAAAATTCGAGTATTCCTAAGTGTAGCTTTTAGATAAAACCTAAGAAATACGACAAGTATTGAAATTCGTAAGTTTTCAAATATTCACCAAAAGCGTAGAAAACAAAATAAATTTCCAATTTCCACAAAAAAAAAAGGTTGTTAACAACAAAAAGTTTTTAAAATGGAATACTGAAATTGTATGTTTTCAAATATTCACCAAAAGCGTAGAAAACAACAAAAATTTCAAATGTCCACCATAAAAAGGTTGTTAACAACAAAAAGTTTTTTAAATGAAATCCACAACTAATCACAATTAACAGCAAAACAAAATAAAACAGCTAAGGTAAGAAGCTGTGAGAACAAAACAAAATTTTCAATATCCACCAAAACAAGGTAGAAAACAACAAAAAGTTTTTCAATGGAATTCACAACTAATTACACAGCAAAACAAAATAAAACAACTAAGGTAAGAGGCTGTGAGAACAAAAATGAGCGAGTATCAGTCAAGGTAAGATTGCTAATAATTTAAGACGAATCATCAAAGGACATGTTTTCCTTTCCAATGGGAATCTATCCTGTTAGGCATCAAAGGACATGTTTTCCTTTCCAATGGGAATCTATCCTGTTAGGCGCTTCAGCATTCATATCATCCCCGTTCGCCTTTTCAGAAATCAGATCAATTATGTTGGTTTTTTCAGCATTCATATCAAAGTGATGTCCCAATACCAGCAATCAATGAATCGACCATTTCAATCTTTTTCTCCAGTAAGCGAAGCATCTCCTGGAGTTCGAGAGAGTTAATCGAAATTGGAACTTCCCTCGCTACACACTTAGCCAACTCAAGTTCCTTCTCCAGTGTGTTAACTTTCCTGATATGCTTGTCCACGTTCTTGGAGATCCTAGCCAGATTCTGCTTGGGAAACACATCTTGATCCACTATGTTGTTTGAGTGGGAAGAAGCAGAAGGCGTCAGAGTGACGAACTTTTCGTCGGGAATGCTTTGTCTGGTGAAGGCCAGACTTCTGGCTAGGCCCGTCCCTAGTAATGACGCTACACAATCGACATCGCAGAGTGTTTTCAATTCGTTCAGTTTCTTGAATATTCTCGACTTCCTCTTCTTAAACGTCTCGCGCCTGGTGCGTTCGATAGCAATAAACTCGTACTTGATCTTTGATCGAATCATACAAAACTATCTGGAGCTACAAAATATCAGAGTGACGAACTTTTCGTTGGGATTGCTTTGTCTGGTGAAGGCCAGACTTCTGGCTGAGCCCGTCCCCAGTAATGACGCTACACATTTCGACATCGCAAAGTGTTTTCAATTCGTTCAGTTTCTTGAATATTCTCGACTTCCTCTTCTTAAACTTCTCGCGCCTGGTGCGTTCGATAGCAATAAACTCGTACTTGATCTTTGATCGAACCATGTTGACAAAAATATCTGGAGCTACAAAATACAACGAAGAAAGTCAATTTCTTATCTGAATCAAGATATGCATATAAACATTTAAGTACCACCACAATCATCATTAACATGATATGCATATACCCCTTCCTCCAAAAAGTATGGAACTTTAGTTTTAGCGCTAATAAAGTCTTGTTACTATATTTTTGTGCGTTCTATTAAAACAAATTGTTTAAGCGCTAATAAAGTAATATTTGTTGTGCTTAAACAAATTGTTTTAGCGCTAATAAAGTAATATACCCTCTCCTTGAAAAAGCATCGAACTTTAATTTTAGCGCTAATAAAATCTTGTTGTGCAAGCTTTGTTGTGAATTTTATTAAAAATTATTGTAGGGGTTAAAAAAATCTTTGTTATGCTAATTTTTGTTTTATGGAATACTTAAAAAAATTAGTTTAAAAACTATTTAAAAGAAATTGTTGTAGTACTAATAAAGTCTGCTAATCTTTGTTTTATGAGATATTTTAAAAAATTGTTTAAAAAAATATTTTTTAGTACTAATAAAGTCTTTATTTTAACGCTAAGAAAAAAAAAATTAGCGCTAAGAATAAGGAAGAGTCAATAAATGTAAATGCTATTTGAAAATTCGAGTATTCCTAAGTGTAGCTTTTAGATAAAACCTAAGAAATACGACAAGTATTGAAATTCGTAAGTTTTTAAATATTCACCAAAAGCGTAGAAAACAAAATAAATTTCAAATGTCCACAAAAAAAAAAAGGTTGTTTACAACAAAAAGTTTTTAAAATGGAATACTGAAATTGTATGTTTTCAAATATTCACCAAAAGCGTAGAAAACAACAAAAATTTCAAATGTCCACCATAAAAAGGTTGTTAACAACAAAAAGTTTTTTAAATGAAATCCACAACTAATCACAATTAACAGCAAAACAAAATAAAACAGCTAAGGTAAGAAGCTGTGAGAACAAAACAAAATTTTCAATATCCACCAAAACAAGGTAGAAAACAACAAAAAGTTTTTCAATGGAATTCACAACTAATTACACAGCAAAACAAAATAAAACAACTAAGGTAAGAGGCTGTGAGAACAAAAATGAGCGAGTATCAGTCAAGGTAAGATTGCTAATAATTTAAGACGAATCATCAAAGGACATGTTTTCCTTTCCAATGGAGATCTATCCTGTTAGGCGCTTCAGCATTCATATCATCCCCGTTCGCCTTTTCAGAATTCAGATCAATTATGTTGGTTTTTTCAGCATTCATATCAATGTGATGTCCCAATACCAGCAATCAATGAATCGACCATTTCAATCTTTTTCTCCAGTAAGCGAAGCATCTCCTGGAGTTCGAGAGAGTTAATCGAAATTGGAACTTCCCTCGCTACACACTTAGCCAAGTCAAGTTCCTTCTCCAGTGTGTTAACTTTCCTGATATGCTTGTCCACGTTCTTGGAGATCCTAGCCAGATTCTGCTTGGGAAACACATCTTGATCCACTATGTTGTTTGAGTGGGAAGAAGCAGAAGGCGTCAGAGTGACGAACTTTTCGTCGGGAATGCTTTGTCTGGTGAAGGCCAGACTTCTGGCTGGGCCCGTCCCTAGTAATGACGCTACACAATCGACATCGCAGAGTGTTTTCAATTCGTTCAGTTTCTTGAATATTCTCGACTTCTTCTTCTTAAACGTCTCGCGCCTGGTGCTTTCGATAGCAATAAACTCGTACTTGATCTTTGATCGAATCATACAAAAATATCTGGAGCTACAAAATATCAGAGTGACGAACTTTTCGTCGGGAATGCTTTGTCTGGTGAAGGCCAGACTTCTGGCTGAGCCCGTCCCTAGTAATGACGCTACACATTTCGACATCGCAGAGTGTTTTCAATTCGTTCAGTTTCTTGAATATTCTCGACTTCCTCTTCTTAAACGTCTCGCGCCTGGTGCGTTCGATAGCAATAAACTCATACTTGATCTTTGATCGAACCATGTTGACAAAAATATCTGGAGCTACAAAATACAACGAAGAAAGTCAATTTCTTATCTGAATCAAGATATGCATATAAACATTTAAGTACCACCACAATCATCATTAACATGATATACATATACCCCTTCCTCCAAAAAGTATGGAACTTTAGTTTTAGCGCTAATAAAGTTTTGTTGCTATTTTTTTGTGTGTTCTATTAAAACAAATTGTTTTAGCGCTAATAAAGTAATATTTGTTGTGCTTAAACAAATTGTTTTAGCGCTAATAAAGTAATATACCCTCTCCCTGAAAAAGCATCACTTTAATTTTAGCGCTAATAAAATCTTGTTGTGCAAGCTTTGTTGTGCATTTTATTAAAAATTATTGTAGCGTTAAAAAAATCTTTGTTATGCTAATTTTTGTTTTATGGAATACTTAAAAAAATTTGTTTAAAAACTATTTAAAATAAATTGTTGTAGTACTAATAAAGTCTGCTAATCTTTGTTTTATGAGATATTTTAAAAAATTGTTTAAAAAAATATTTTTTAGTACTAATAAAGTCTTTATTTTAACACTAAGAAAAAAAAATTAGCGCTAAGAATAAGGAAGAGTCAATAAATGTAAATGCTATTTGAAAATTCGAGTATTCCTAAGTGTAGCTTTTAGATAAAACCTAAGAAATACGACAAGCATTGAAATTCGTAAGTTTTCAAATATTCACCAAAAGCGTAGAAAACAAAATAAATTTCAAATGTCCACAAAAAAAAAGGTTGTTAACAACAAAAAGTTTTTAAAATGGAATACTGAAATTGTATGTTTTCAAATATTCACCAAAAGCGTAGAAAACAACAAAAATTTCAAATGTCCACCAAAAAAAGGTGTGAGAACAAAACAAAATTTTCAATATCCACCAAAACAAGGTAGAAAACAACAAAAACTTTTTCAATGGAATTCACAACTAATCACACAGCAAAACAAAATAAAACAACTAAGGTAAGAAGCTGTGAGAACAAAAATGAGCGAGTATCAGTCAAGGTAAAGATTGCTAATAATTTAAGACGAATCATCAAAGGACATGTTTTCCTTTCCAATGGGAATCTATCCTGTTAGGCGCTTCAGCATTCATATCATCCCCGTTCGCCTTTTCAGAAATCAGATCAATTGTGTTGGTCTTTTCAGCATTCATATCAAAGTGATGTCCCAATACCAGCAATCAATGAATCGACCATTTCAATCTTTTTCTCCAGTAAGCGAAGCATCTCCTGGAGTTCGAGAGAGTTAATCGAAATTGGAACTTCCCTCGCTACACACTTAGCCAAGTCAAGTTCCTTCTCCAGTGTGTTAACTTTCCTGATATGCTTGTCCACGTTCTTGGAGATCCTAGCCAGATTCTGCTTGGGAAACACATCTTGATCCACTATGTTGTTTGAGTGGGAAGAAGCAGAAGGCGTCAGAGTGACGAACTTTTCGTCGGGAATGCTTTGTCTGGTGAAGGCCAGACTTCTGGCTGGGCCCGTCCCTAGTAATGACGCTACACAATCGACATCGCAGAGTGTTTTCAATTCGTTCAGTTTCTTGAATATTCTCGACTTCCTCTTCTTAAACGTCTCGCGCCTGGTGCGTTCGATAGCAATAAACTCGTACTTGATCTTTGATCGAATCATACAAAACTATCTGGAGCTACAAAATATCAGAGTGACGAACTTTTCGTTGGGATTGCTTTGTCTGGTGAAGGCCAGACTTCTGGCTGAGCCCGTCCCCAGTAATGACGCTACACATTTCGACATCGCAAAGTGTTTTCAATTCGTTCAGTTTCTTGAATATTCTCGATTTCCTCTTCTTAAACTTCTCGCGCCTGGTGCGTTCGATAGCAATAAACTCGTACTTGATCTTTGATCGAACCATGTTGACAAAAATATCTGGAGCTACAAAATACAACGAAGAAAGTCAATTTCTTATCTGAATCAAGATATGCATATAAACATTTAAGTACCACCACAATCATCATTAACATGATATGCATATACCCCTTCCTCCAAAAAGTATGGAACTTTAGTTTTAGCGCTAATAAAGTCTTGTTACTATTTTTTTGTGCGTTCTATTAAAACAAATTGTTTAAGCGCTAATAAAGTAATATTTGTTGTGCTTAAACAAATTGTTTTAGCGCTAATAAAGTAATATACCCTCTCCTTGAAAAAGCATCGAACTTTAATTTTAGCGCTAATAAAATCTTGTTGTGCAAGCTTTGTTGTGCATTTTATTAAAAATTATTGTAGGGGTTAAAAAAATCTTTGTTATGCTAATTTTTGTTTTATGGAATACTTAAAAAAATTAGTTTAAAAACTATTTAAAAGAAATTGTTGTAGTACTAATAAAGTCTGCTAATCTTTGTTTTATGAGATATTTTAAAAAATTGTTTAAAAAAATATTTTTTAGTACTAATAAAGTCTTTATTTTAACGCTAAGAAAAAAAAAATTAGCGCTAAGAATAAGGAAGAGTCAATAAATGTAAATGCTATTTGAAAATTCGAGTATTCCTAAGTGTAGCTTTTAGATAAAACCTAAGAAATACGACAAGTATTGAAATTCGTAAGTTTTCAAATATTCACCAAAAGCGTAGAAAACAAAATAAATTTCAAATGTCCACAAAAAAAAAAGGTTGTTAACAACAAAAAGTTTTTAAAATGGAATACTGAAATTGTATGTTTTCAAATATTCACCAAAAGCGTAGAAAACAACAAAAATTTCAAATGTCCACCATAAAAAGGTTGTTAACAACAAAAAGTTTTTTAAATGAAATCCACAACTAATCACAATTAACAGCAAAACAAAATAAAACAGCTAAGGTAAGAAGCTGTGAGAACAAAACAAAATTTTCAATATCCACCAAAACAAGGTAGAAAACAACAAAAAGTTTTTCAATGGAATTCACAACTAGTTACACAGCAAAACAAAATAAAACAACTAAGGTAAGAAGCTGTGAGAACAAAAATGAGCGAGTATCAGTCAAGGTAAGATTGCTAATAATTTAAGACGAATCATCAAAGGACATGTTTTCCTTTCCAATGGAGATCTATCCTGTTAGGCGCTTCAGCATTCATATCATCCCCGTTCGCCTTTTCAGAAATCAGATCAATTGTGTTGGTTTTTTCAGCATTCATATCAAAGTGATGTCCCAATACCAGCAATCAATGAATCGACCATTTCAATCTTTTTCTCCAGTAAGCGAAGCATCTCCTGGAGTTCGAGAGAGTTAATCGAAATTGGAACTTCCCTCGCTACACACTTAGCCAAGTCAAGTTCCTTCTCCAGTGTGTTAACTTTCCTGATATGCTTGTCCACGTTCTTGGAGATTCTAGCCAGATTCTGCTTGGGAAACACATCTTGATCCACTATGTTGTTTGAGTGGGAAGAAGCAGAAGGCGTCAGAGTGACGAACTTTTCGTCGGGAATGCTTTGTCTGGTGAAGGCCAGACTTCTGGCTGGGCCCGTCCCTAGTAATGACGCTACACAATCGACATCGCAGAGTGTTTTCAATTCGTTCAGTTTCTTGAATATTCTCGACTTCTTCTTCTTAAACGTCTCGCGCCTGGTGCGTTCGATAGCAATAAACTCGTACTTGATCTTTGATCGAATCATACAAAAATATCTGGAGCTACAAAATATCAGAGTGACGAACTTTTCGTCGGGAATGCTTTGTCTGGTGAAGGCCAGACTTCTGGCTGAGCCCGTCCCTAGTAATGACGCTACACATTTCGACATCGCAGAGTGTTTTCAATTCGTTCAGTTTCTTGAATATTCTCGACTTCCTCTTCTTAAACGTCTCGCGCCTGGTGCGTTCGATAGCAATAAACTCGTACTTGATCTTTGATCGAACCATGTTGACAAAAATATCTGGAGCTACAAAATACAACGAAGAAAGTCAATTTCTTATCTGAATCAAGATATGCATATAAACATTTAAGTACCACCACAATCATCATTAACATGATATGCATATACCCCTTCCTCCAAAAAGTATGGAACTTTAGTTTTAGCGCTAATAAAGTCTTGTTACTATTTTTTTGTGCGTTCTATTAAAACAAATTGTTTAAGCGCTAATAAAGTAATATTTGTTGTGCTTAAACAAATTGTTTTAGCGCTAATAAAGTAATATACCCTCTCCTTGAAAAAGCATCGAACTTTAATTTTAGCGCTAATAAAATCTTGTTGTGCAAGCTTTGTTGTGCATTTTATTAAAAATTATTGTAGGGGTTAAAAAAATCTTTGTTATGCTAATTTTTGTTTTATGGAATACTTAAAAAAATTTGTTTAAAAACTATTTAAAAGAAATTGTTGTAGTACTAATAAAGTCTGCTAATCTTTGTTTTATGAGATATTTTAAAAAATTGTTTAAAAAAATATTTTTTAGTACTAATAAAGTCTTTATTTTAACGCTAAGAAAAAAAAATTAGCGCTAAGAATAAGGAAGAGTCAATAAATGTAAATGCTATTTGAAAATTCGAGTATTCCTAAGTGTAGCTTTTAGATAAAACCTAAGAAATACGACAAGTATTGAAATTCGTAAGTTTTCAAATATTCACCAAAAGCGTAGAAAACAAAATAAATTTCAAATTTCCACAAAAAAAAAAGGTTGTTAACAACAAAAAGTTTTTAAAATGGAATACTGAAATTGTATGTTTTCAAATATTCACCAAAAGCGTAGAAAACAACAAAAATTTCAAATGTCCACCATAAAAAGGTTGTTAACAACAAAAAGTTTTTTAAATGAAATCCACAACTAATCACAATTAACAGCAAAACAAAATAAAACAGCTAAGGTAAGAAGCTGTGAGAACAAAACAAAATTTTCAATATCCACCAAAACAAGGTAGAAAACAACAAAAAGTTTTTCAATGGAATTCACAACTAATTACACAGCAAAACAAAATAAAACAACTAAGGTAAGAGGCTGTGAGAACAAAAATGAGCGAGTATCAGTCAAGGTAAGATTGCTAATAATTTAAGACGAATCATCAAAGGACATGTTTTCCTTTCCAATGGGAATCTATCCTGTTAGGCATCAAAGGACATGTTTTCCTTTCCAATGGGAATCTATCCTGTTAGGCGCTTCAGCATTCATATCATCCCCGTTCGCCTTTTCAGAAATCAGATCAATTATGTTGGTTTTTTCAGCATTCATATCAAAGTGATGTCCCAATACCAGCAATCAATGAATCGACCATTTCAATCTTTTTCTCCAGTAAGCGAAGCATCTCCTGGAGTTCGAGAGAGTTAATCGAAATTGGAACTTCCCTCGCTACACACTTAGCCAACTCAAGTTCCTTCTCCAGTGTGTTAACTTTCCTGATATGCTTGTCCACGTTCTTGGAGATCCTAGCCAGATTCTGCTTGGGAAACACATCTTGATCCACTATGTTGTTTGAGTGGGAAGAAGCAGAAGGCGTCAGAGTGACGAACTTTTCGTCGGGAATGCTTTGTCTGGTGAAGGCCAGACTTCTGGCTAGGCCCGTCCCTAGTAATGACGCTACACAATCGACATCGCAGAGTGTTTTCAATTCGTTCAGTTTCTTGAATATTCTCGACTTCCTCTTCTTAAACGTCTCGCGCCTGGTGCGTTCGATAGCAATAAACTCGTACTTGATCTTTGATCGAATCATACAAAACTATCTGGAGCTACAAAATATCAGAGTGACGAACTTTTCGTTGGGATTGCTTTGTCTGGTGAAGGCCAGACTTCTGGCTGAGCCCGTCCCCAGTAATGACGCTACACATTTCGACATCGCAAAGTGTTTTCAATTCGTTCAGTTTCTTGAATATTCTCGACTTCCTCTTCTTAAACTTCTCGCGCCTGGTGCGTTCGATAGCAATAAACTCGTACTTGATCTTTGATCGAACCATGTTGACAAAAATATCTGGAGCTACAAAATACAACGAAGAAAGTCAATTTCTTATCTGAATCAAGATATGCATATAAACATTTAAGTACCACCACAATCATCATTAACATGATATGCATATACCCCTTCCTCCAAAAAGTATGGAACTTTAGTTTTAGCGCTAATAAAGTCTTGTTACTATATTTTTGTGCGTTCTATTAAAACAAATTGTTTAAGCGCTAATAAAGTAATATTTGTTGTGCTTAAACAAATTGTTTTAGCGCTAATAAAGTAATATACCCTCTCCTTGAAAAAGCATCGAACTTTAATTTTAGCGCTAATAAAATCTTGTTGTGCAAGCTTTGTTGTGAATTTTATTAAAAATTATTGTAGGGGTTAAAAAAATCTTTGTTATGCTAATTTTTGTTTTATGGAATACTTAAAAAAATTAGTTTAAAAACTATTTAAAAGAAATTGTTGTAGTACTAATAAAGTCTGCTAATCTTTGTTTTATGAGATATTTTAAAAAATTGTTTAAAAAAATATTTTTTAGTACTAATAAAGTCTTTATTTTAACGCTAAGAAAAAAAAAATTAGCGCTAAGAATAAGGAAGAGTCAATAAATGTAAATGCTATTTGAAAATTCGAGTATTCCTAAGTGTAGCTTTTAGATAAAACCTAAGAAATACGACAAGTATTGAAATTCGTAAGTTTTTAAATATTCACCAAAAGCGTAGAAAACAAAATAAATTTCAAATGTCCACAAAAAAAAAAGGTTGTTTACAACAAAAAGTTTTTAAAATGGAATACTGAAATTGTATGTTTTCAAATATTCACCAAAAGCGTAGAAAACAACAAAAATTTCAAATGTCCACCATAAAAAGGTTGTTAACAACAAAAAGTTTTTTAAATGAAATCCACAACTAATCACAATTAACAGCAAAACAAAATAAAACAGCTAAGGTAAGAAGCTGTGAGAACAAAACAAAATTTTCAATATCCACCAAAACAAGGTAGAAAACAACAAAAAGTTTTTCAATGGAATTCACAACTAATTACACAGCAAAACAAAATAAAACAACTAAGGTAAGAGGCTGTGAGAACAAAAATGAGCGAGTATCAGTCAAGGTAAGATTGCTAATAATTTAAGACGAATCATCAAAGGACATGTTTTCCTTTCCAATGGGAATCTATCCTGTTAGGCGCTTCAGCATTCATATCATCCCCGTTCGCCTTTTCAGAATTCAGATCAATTATGTTGGTTTTTTCAGCATTCATATCAATGTGATGTCCCAATACCAGCAATCAATGAATCGACCATTTCAATCTTTTTCTCCAGTAAGCGAAGCATCTCCTGGAGTTCGAGAGAGTTAATCGAAATTGGAACTTCCCTCGCTACACACTTAGCCAAGTCAAGTTCCTTCTCCAGTGTGTTAACTTTCCTGATATGCTTGTCCACGTTCTTGGAGATCCTAGCCAGATTCTGCTTGGGAAACACATCTTGATCCACTATGTTGTTTGAGTGGGAAGAAGCAGAAGGCGTCAGAGTGACGAACTTTTCGTCGGGAATGCTTTGTCTGGTGAAGGCCAGACTTCTGGCTGGGCCCGTCCCTAGTAATGACGCTACACAATCGACATCGCAGAGTGTTTTCAATTCGTTCAGTTTCTTGAATATTCTCGACTTCTTCTTCTTAAACGTCTCGCGCCTGGTGCTTTCGATAGCAATAAACTCGTACTTGATCTTTGATCGAATCATACAAAAATATCTGGAGCTACAAAATATCAGAGTGACGAACTTTTCGTCGGGAATGCTTTGTCTGGTGAAGGCCAGACTTCTGGCTGAGCCCGTCCCTAGTAATGACGCTACACATTTCGACATCGCAGAGTGTTTTCAATTCGTTCAGTTTCTTGAATATTCTCGACTTCCTCTTCTTAAACGTCTCGCGCCTGGTGCGTTCGATAGCAATAAACTCATACTTGATCTTTGATCGAACCATGTTGACAAAAATATCTGGAGCTACAAAATACAACGAAGAAAGTCAATTTCTTATCTGAATCAAGATATGCATATAAACATTTAAGTACCACCACAATCATCATTAACATGATATACATATACCCCTTCCTCCAAAAAGTATGGAACTTTAGTTTTAGCGCTAATAAAGTTTTGTTGCTATTTTTTTGTGTGTTCTATTAAAACAAATTGTTTTAGCGCTAATAAAGTAATATTTGTTGTGCTTAAACAAATTGTTTTAGCGCTAATAAAGTAATATACCCTCTCCCTGAAAAAGCATCACTTTAATTTTAGCGCTAATAAAATCTTGTTGTGCAAGCTTTGTTGTGCATTTTATTAAAAATTATTGTAGCGTTAAAAAAATCTTTGTTATGCTAATTTTTGTTTTATGGAATACTTAAAAAAATTTGTTTAAAAACTATTTAAAATAAATTGTTGTAGTACTAATAAAGTCTGCTAATCTTTGTTTTATGAGATATTTTAAAAAATTGTTTAAAAAAATATTTTTTAGTACTAATAAAGTCTTTATTTTAACACTAAGAAAAAAAAATTAGCGCTAAGAATAAGGAAGAGTCAATAAATGTAAATGCTATTTGAAAATTCGAGTATTCCTAAGTGTAGCTTTTAGATAAAACCTAAGAAATACGACAAGCATTGAAATTCGTAAGTTTTCAAATATTCACCAAAAGCGTAGAAAACAAAATAAATTTCAAATGTCCACAAAAAAAAAGGTTGTTAACAACAAAAAGTTTTTAAAATGGAATACTGAAATTGTATGTTTTCAAATATTCACCAAAAGCGTAGAAAACAACAAAAATTTCAAATGTCCACCAAAAAAAGGTGTGAGAACAAAACAAAATTTTCAATATCCACCAAAACAAGGTAGAAAACAACAAAAACTTTTTCAATGGAATTCACAACTAATCACACAGCAAAACAAAATAAAACAACTAAGGTAAGAAGCTGTGAGAACAAAAATGAGCGAGTATCAGTCAAGGTAAAGATTGCTAATAATTTAAGACGAATCATCAAAGGACATGTTTTCCTTTCCAATGGGAATCTATCCTGTTAGGCGCTTCAGCATTCATATCATCCCCGTTCGCCTTTTCAGAAATCAGATCAATTGTGTTGGTCTTTTCAGCATTCATATCAAAGTGATGTCCCAATACCAGCAATCAATGAATCGACCATTTCAATCTTTTTCTCCAGTAAGCGAAGCATCTCCTGGAGTTCGAGAGAGTTAATCGAAATTGGAACTTCCCTCGCTACACACTTAGCCAAGTCAAGTTCCTTCTCCAGTGTGTTAACTTTCCTGATATGCTTGTCCACGTTCTTGGAGATCCTAGCCAGATTCTGCTTGGGAAACACATCTTGATCCACTATGTTGTTTGAGTGGGAAGAAGCAGAAGGCGTCAGAGTGACGAACTTTTCGTCGGGAATGCTTTGTCTGGTGAAGGCCAGACTTCTGGCTGGGCCCGTCCCTAGTAATGACGCTACACAATCGACATCGCAGAGTGTTTTCAATTCGTTCAGTTTCTTGAATATTCTCGACTTCCTCTTCTTAAACGTCTCGCGCCTGGTGCGTTCGATAGCAATAAACTCGTACTTGATCTTTGATCGAATCATACAAAACTATCTGGAGCTACAAAATATCAGAGTGACGAACTTTTCGTTGGGATTGCTTTGTCTGGTGAAGGCCAGACTTCTGGCTGAGCCCGTCCCCAGTAATGACGCTACACATTTCGACATCGCAAAGTGTTTTCAATTCGTTCAGTTTCTTGAATATTCTCGATTTCCTCTTCTTAAACTTCTCGCGCCTGGTGCGTTCGATAGCAATAAACTCGTACTTGATCTTTGATCGAACCATGTTGACAAAAATATCTGGAGCTACAAAATACAACGAAGAAAGTCAATTTCTTATCTGAATCAAGATATGCATATAAACATTTAAGTACCACCACAATCATCATTAACATGATATGCATATACCCCTTCCTCCAAAAAGTATGGAACTTTAGTTTTAGCGCTAATAAAGTCTTGTTACTATTTTTTTGTGCGTTCTATTAAAACAAATTGTTTAAGCGCTAATAAAGTAATATTTGTTGTGCTTAAACAAATTGTTTTAGCGCTAATAAAGTAATATACCCTCTCCTTGAAAAAGCATCGAACTTTAATTTTAGCGCTAATAAAATCTTGTTGTGCAAGCTTTGTTGTGCATTTTATTAAAAATTATTGTAGGGGTTAAAAAAATCTTTGTTATGCTAATTTTTGTTTTATGGAATACTTAAAAAAATTAGTTTAAAAACTATTTAAAAGAAATTGTTGTAGTACTAATAAAGTCTGCTAATCTTTGTTTTATGAGATATTTTAAAAAATTGTTTAAAAAAATATTTTTTAGTACTAATAAAGTCTTTATTTTAACGCTAAGAAAAAAAAAATTAGCGCTAAGAATAAGGAAGAGTCAATAAATGTAAATGCTATTTGAAAATTCGAGTATTCCTAAGTGTAGCTTTTAGATAAAACCTAAGAAATACGACAAGTATTGAAATTCGTAAGTTTTCAAATATTCACCAAAAGCGTAGAAAACAAAATAAATTTCAAATGTCCACAAAAAAAAAAGGTTGTTAACAACAAAAAGTTTTTAAAATGGAATACTGAAATTGTATGTTTTCAAATATTCACCAAAAGCGTAGAAAACAACAAAAATTTCAAATGTCCACCATAAAAAGGTTGTTAACAACAAAAAGTTTTTTAAATGAAATCCACAACTAATCACAATTAACAGCAAAACAAAATAAAACAGCTAAGGTAAGAAGCTGTGAGAACAAAACAAAATTTTCAATATCCACCAAAACAAGGTAGAAAACAACAAAAAGTTTTTCAATGGAATTCACAACTAGTTACACAGCAAAACAAAATAAAACAACTAAGGTAAGAAGCTGTGAGAACAAAAATGAGCGAGTATCAGTCAAGGTAAGATTGCTAATAATTTAAGACGAATCATCAAAGGACATGTTTTCCTTTCCAATGGAGATCTATCCTGTTAGGCGCTTCAGCATTCATATCATCCCCGTTCGCCTTTTCAGAAATCAGATCAATTGTGTTGGTTTTTTCAGCATTCATATCAAAGTGATGTCCCAATACCAGCAATCAATGAATCGACCATTTCAATCTTTTTCTCCAGTAAGCGAAGCATCTCCTGGAGTTCGAGAGAGTTAATCGAAATTGGAACTTCCCTCGCTACACACTTAGCCAAGTCAAGTTCCTTCTCCAGTGTGTTAACTTTCCTGATATGCTTGTCCACGTTCTTGGAGATTCTAGCCAGATTCTGCTTGGGAAACACATCTTGATCCACTATGTTGTTTGAGTGGGAAGAAGCAGAAGGCGTCAGAGTGACGAACTTTTCGTCGGGAATGCTTTGTCTGGTGAAGGCCAGACTTCTGGCTGGGCCCGTCCCTAGTAATGACGCTACACAATCGACATCGCAGAGTGTTTTCAATTCGTTCAGTTTCTTGAATATTCTCGACTTCTTCTTCTTAAACGTCTCGCGCCTGGTGCGTTCGATAGCAATAAACTCGTACTTGATCTTTGATCGAATCATACAAAAATATCTGGAGCTACAAAATATCAGAGTGACGAACTTTTCGTCGGGAATGCTTTGTCTGGTGAAGGCCAGACTTCTGGCTGAGCCCGTCCCTAGTAATGACGCTACACATTTCGACATCGCAGAGTGTTTTCAATTCGTTCAGTTTCTTGAATATTCTCGACTTCCTCTTCTTAAACGTCTCGCGCCTGGTGCGTTCGATAGCAATAAACTCGTACTTGATCTTTGATCGAACCATGTTGACAAAAATATCTGGAGCTACAAAATACAACGAAGAAAGTCAATTTCTTATCTGAATCAAGATATGCATATAAACATTTAAGTACCACCACAATCATCATTAACATGATATGCATATACCCCTTCCTCTAAAAAGTATGGAACTTTAGTTTTAGCGCTAATAAAGTCTTGTTACTATTTTTTTGTGCGTTCTATTAAAACAAATTGTTTAAGCGCTAATAAAGTAATATTTGTTGTGCTTAAACAAATTGTTTTAGCGCTAATAAAGTAATATACCCTCTCCTTGAAAAAGCATCGAACTTTAATTTTAGCGCTAATAAAATCTTGTTGTGCAAGCTTTGTTGTGCATTTTATTAAAAATTATTGTAGGGGTTAAAAAAATCTTTGTTATGCTAATTTTTGTTTTATGGAATACTTAAAAAAATTTGTTTAAAAACTATTTAAAAGAAATTGTTGTAGTACTAATAAAGTCTGCTAATCTTTGTTTTATGAGATATTTTAAAAAATTGTTTAAAAAAATATTTTTTAGTACTAATAAAGTCTTTATTTTAACGCTAAGAAAAAAAAAATAGCGCTAAGAATAAGGAAGAGTCAATAAATGTAAATGCTATTTGAAAATTCGAGTATTCATAAGTGTAGCTTTTAGATAAAACCTAAGAAATACGACAAGTATTGAAATTCGTAAGTTTTCAAATATTCACCAAAAGCGTAGAAAACAAAATAAATTTCAAATGTCCACAAAAAAAAAAAGGTTGTTAACAACAAAAAGTTTTTAAAATGGAATACTGAAATTGTATGTTTTCAAATATTCACCAAAAGCGTAGAAAACAACAAAAATTTCAAATGTCCACCATAAAAAGGTTGTTAACAACAAAAAGTTTTTTAAATGAAATCCACAACTAATCACAATTAACAGCAAAACAAAATAAAACAGCTAAGGTAAGAAGCTGTGAGAACAAAACAAAATTTTCAATATCCACCAAAACAAGGTAGAAAACAACAAAAAGTTTTTCAATGGAATTCACAACTAATTACACAGCAAAACAAAATAAAACAACTAAGGTAAGAAGCTGTGAGAACAAAAATGAGCGAGTATCAGTCAAGGTAAGATTGCTAATAATTTAAGACGAATCATCAAAGGACATGTTTTCCTTTCCAATGGAGATCTATCCTGTTAGGCGCTTCAGCATTCATATCATCCCCGTTCGCCTTTTCAGAAATCAGATCAATTATGTTGGTTTTTTCAGCATTCATATCAAAGTGATGTCCCAATACCAGCAATCAATGAATCGACCATTTCAATCTTTTTCTCCAGTAAGCGAAGCATCTCCTGGAGTTCGAGAGAGTTAATCGAAATTGGAACTTCCCTCGCTACACACTTAGCCAAGTCAATTTCCTTCTCCAGTGTGTTAACTTTCCTGATATGCTTGTCCACGTTCTTGGAGATCCTAGCCAGATTCTGCTTGGGAAACACATCTTGATCCACTATGTTGTTTGAGTGGGAAGAAGCAGAAGGCGTCAGAGTGACGAACTTTTCGTCGGGAATGCTTTGTCTGGTGAAGGCCAGACTTCTGGCTGGGCCCGTCCCTAGTAATGACGCTACACATTTCGACATCGCAGAGTGTTTTCAATTCGTTCAGTTTCTTGAATATTCTCGACTTCCTCTTCTTAAACGTCTCGCGCCTGGTGCGTTCGATAGCAATAAACTCGTACTTGATCTTTGATCGAACCATGTTGACAAAAATATCTGGAGCTACAAAATACAACGAAGAAAGTCAATTTCTTATCTGAATCAAGATATGCATATAAACATTTAAGTACCACCACAATCATCATTAACATGATATACATATACCCCTTCCTCCAAAAAGTATGGAACTTTAGTTTTAGCGCTAATAAAGTTTTGTTGCTATTTTTTTGTGCGTTCTATTAAAACAAATTGTTTTAGCGCTAATAAAGTAATATTTGTTGTGCTTAAACAAATTGTTTTAGCGCTAATAAAGTAATATACCCTCTCTCTGAAAAAGCATCACTTTAATTTTAGCGCTAATAAAATCTTGTTGTGCAAGCTTTGTTGTGCATTTTATTAAAAATTATTGTAGCGTTAAAAAAATCTTTGTTATGCTAATTTTTGTTTTATGGAATACTTAAAAAAATTTGTTTAAAAACTATTTAAAAGAAATTGTTGTAGTACTAATAAAGTCTGCTAATCTTTGTTTTATGAGATATTTTAAAAAATTGTTTAAAAAAATATTTTTTAGTACTAATAAAGTCTTTATTTTAACGCTAAGAAAAAAAAATTAGCGCTAAGAATAAGGAAGAGTCAATAAATGTAAATGCTATTTGAAAATTCGAGTATTCCTAAGTGTAGCTTTTAGATAAAACCTAAGAAATACGACAAGCATTGAAATTCGTAAGTTTTCAAATATTCACCAAAAGCGTAGAAAACAAAATAAATTTCAAATGTCCACAAAAAAAAAGGTTGTTAACAACAAAAAGTTTTTAAAATGGAATACTGAAATTGTATGTTTTCAAATATTCACCAAAAGCGTAGAAAACAACAAAAATTTCAAATGTCCACCAAAAAAAGGTGTGAGAACAAAACAAAATTTTCAATATCCACCAAAACAAGGTAGAAAACAACAAAAACTTTTTCAATGGAATTCACAACTAATCACACAGCAAAACAAAATAAAACAACTAAGGTAAGAAGCTGTGAGAACAAAAATGAGCGAGTATCAGTCAAGGTAAAGATTGCTAATAATTTAAGACGAATCATCAAAGGACATGTTTTCCTTTCCAATGGGAATCTATCCTGTTAGGCATCAAAGGACATGTTTTCCTTTCCAATGGGAATCTATCCTGTTAGGCGCTTCAGCATTCATATCATCCCCGTTCGCCTTTTCAGAAATCAGATCAATTATGTTGGTTTTTTCAGCATTCATATCAAAGTGATGTCCCAATACCAGCAATCAATGAATCGACCATTTCAATCTTTTTCTCCAGTAAGCGAAGCATCTCCTGGAGTTCGAGAGAGTTAATCGAAATTGGAACTTCCCTCGCTACACACTTAGCCAACTCAAGTTCCTTCTCCAGTGTGTTAACTTTCCTGATATGCTTGTCCACGTTCTTGGAGATCCTAGCCAGATTCTGCTTGGGAAACACATCTTGATCCACTATGTTGTTTGAGTGGGAAGAAGCAGAAGGCGTCAGAGTGACGAACTTTTCGTCGGGAATGCTTTGTCTGGTGAAGGCCAGACTTCTGGCTAGGCCCGTCCCTAGTAATGACGCTACACAATCGACATCGCAGAGTGTTTTCAATTCGTTCAGTTTCTTGAATATTCTCGACTTCTTCTTCTTAAACGTCTCGCGTCTGGTGCGTTCGATAGCAATAAACTCGTACTTGATCTTTGATCGAATCATACAAAAATATCTGGAGCTACAAAATATCAGAGTGACGAACTTTTCGTCGGGAATGCTTTGTCTGGTGAAGGCCAGACTTCTGGCTGAGCCCGTCCCTAGTAATGACGCTACACATTTCGACATCGCAGAGTGTTTTCAATTCGTTCAGTTTTTGAATATTCTCGACTTCCTCTTCTTAAACGTCTCGCGCCTGGTGCGTTCGATAGCAATAAACTCGTACTTGATCTTTGATCGAACCATGTTGACAAAAATATCTGGAGCTACAAAATACAACGAAGAAAGTCAATTTCTTATCTGAATCAAGATATGCATATAAACATTTAAGTACCACCACAATCATCATTAACATGATATGCATATACCCCTTCCTCCAAAAAGTATGGAACTTTAGTTTTAGCGCTAATAAAGTTTTGTTGCTATTTTTTTGTGCGTTCTATTAAAACAAATTGTTTTAGCGCTAATAAAGTAATATTTGTTGTGCTTAAACAAATTGTTTTAGCGCTAATAAAGTAATATACCCTCTCCCTGAAAAAGCATCGAACTTTAATTTTAGCCCTAATAAAATCTTGTTGTGCAAGCTTTGTTGTGCATTTTATTAAAAATTATTGTAGCGTTAAAAAAATCTTTGTTATGCTAATTTTTGTTTTATGGGATACTTAAAAAAATTTGTTTAAAAACTATTTAAAAGAAATTGTTGTAGTACTAATAAAGTTTGCTAATCTTTGTTTTATGAGATATTTTAAAAAATTGTTTAAAAAAATATTTTTTAGTACTAATAAAGTCTTTATTTTAACGCTAAGAAAAAAAAAATTAGCGCTAAGAATAAGAAAGAGTCAATAAATGTAAATGCTATTTGAAAATTCGAGTATTCCTAAGTGTAGCTTTTAGATAAAACCTAAGAAATACGACAAGCATTGAAATTCGTAAATTTTCAAATATTCACCAAAAGCGTAGAAAACAAAATAAATTTCAAATGTCCAAAAAAAAAAAGGTTGTTAACAACAAAAAGTTTTTAAAATGGAATCCTGAAATGGTATGTTTTCAAATATTCACCAAAAGCGTAGAAAACAACAAAAATTTCAAATGTCCACTAAAAAAAGTTTGTTAACAACAAAAAGTTTTTTAAATGAAATCCACAACTAATCACAAATAACAGCAAAACAAAATAAAACAGCTATAAGAAGCTGTGAGAACAAAACAAAATTTTCAATATCCACCAAAACAAGGTAGAAAACAACAAAAAGTTTTTCAATGGAATTCACAACTAATCACACAGCAAAACAAAATAAAACAACTAAGGTAAGAAGCTGTGAGAACAAAAATGAGCGAGTATCACTCAAGGTAAAGATTGCTAATAATTTAAGACGAATCATCAAAGGACATGTTTTCCTTTCCAATGGGGATCTATCCTGTTAGGCGCTTCAGCATTCATATCATCCCCGTTCGCCTTTTCAGAAATCAGATCAATTATGTTGGTCTTTTCAGCATTCATATCAAAGAGAAGTCCCAATACCAGCAATCAATGAATCGACCATTTCAATCTTTTTCTCCAGTAAGCGAAGCATCTCCTGGAGTTCGAGAGAGTTAATCGAAATTGGAACTTCCCTCGCTACACACTTAGCCAAGTCAAGTTCCTTCTCCAGTGTGTTAACTTTCCTGATATGCTTGTCCACGTTCTTGGAGATCCTAGCCAGATTCTGCTTGGGAAACACATCTTGATCCACTATGTTGTTTGAGTGGGAAGAAGCAGAAGGCGTCAGAGTGACGAACTTTTCGTCGGGAATGCTTTGTCTGGTGAAGGCCAGACTTCTGGCTGGGCCCGTCCCTAGTAATGACGCTACACAATCGACATCGCAGAGTGTTTTCAATTCGTTCAGTTTCTTGAATATTCTCGACTTCCTCTTCTTAAACGTCTCGCGCCTGGTGCGTTCGATAGCAATAAACTCGTACTTGATCTTTGATCGAATCATACAAAACTATCTGGAGCTACAAAATATCAGAGTGACGAACTTTTCGTTGGGATTGCTTTGTCTGGTGAAGGCCAGACTTCTGGCTGAGCCCGTCCCCAGTAATGACGCTACACATTTCGACATCGCAAAGTGTTTTCAATTCGTTCAGTTTCTTGAATATTCTCGACTTCCTCTTCTTAAACTTCTCGCGCCTGGTGCGTTCGATAGCAATAAACTCGTACTTGATCTTTGATCGAACCATGTTGACAAAAATATCTGGAGCTACAAAATACAACGAAGAAAGTCAATTTCTTATCTGAATCAAGATATGCATATAAACATTTAAGTACCACCACAATCATCATTAACATGATATGCATATACCCCTTCCTCCAAAAAGTATGGAACTTTAGTTTTAGCGCTAATAAAGTCTTGTTACTATTTTTTTGTGCGTTCTATTAAAACAAATTGTTTAAGCGCTAATAAAGTAATATTTGTTGTGCTTAAACAAATTGTTTTAGCGCTAATAAAGTAATATACCCTCTCCTTGAAAAAGCATCGAACTTTAATTTTAGCGCTAATAAAATCTTGTTGTGCAAGCTTTGTTGTGCATTTTATTAAAAATTATTGTAGGGGTTAAAAAAATCTTTGTTATGCTAATTTTTGTTTTATGGAATACTTAAAAAAATTTGTTTAAAAACTATTTAAAAGAAATTGTTGTAGTACTAATAAAGTCTGCTAATCTTTGTTTTATGAGATATTTTAAAAAATTGTTTAAAAAAATATTTTTTAGTACTAATAAAGTCTTTATTTTAACGCTAAGAAAAAAAAATTAGCGCTAAGAATAAGGAAGAGTCAATAAATGTAAATGCTATTTGAAAATTCGAGTATTCCTAAGTGTAGCTTTTAGATAAAACCTAAGAAATACGACAAGTATTGAAATTCGTAAGTTTTCAAATATTCACCAAAAGCGTAGAAAACAAAATAAATTTCAAATTTCCACAAAAAAAAAAGGTTGTTAACAACAAAAAGTTTTTAAAATGGAATACTGAAATTGTATGTTTTCAAATATTCACCAAAAGCGTAGAAAACAACAAAAATTTCAAATGTCCACCATAAAAAGGTTGTCAACAACAAAAAGTTTTTTAAATGAAATCCACAACTATTCACCAAAAGCGTAGAAAACAACAAAAATTTCAAATGTCCACCATAAAAAGGTTGTCAACAACAAAAAGTTTTTTAAATGAAATCCACAACTAATCACAATTAACAGCAAAACAAAATAAAACAGCTAAGGTAAGAAGCTGTGAGAACAAAACAAAATTTTCAATATCCACCAAAACAAGGTAGAAAACAACAAAAAGTTTTTCAATGGAATTCACAACTAGTTACACAGCAAAACAAAATAAAACAACTAAGGTAAGAAGCTGTGAGAACAAAAATGAGCGAGTATCAGTCAAGGTAAGATTGCTAATAATTTAAGACGAATCATCAAAGGACATGTTTTCCTTTCCAATGGAGATCTATCCTGTTAGGCGCTTCAGCATTCATATCATCCCCGTTCGCCTTTTCAGAAATCAGATCAATTATGTTGGTTTTTTCAGCATTCATATCAAAGTGATGTCCCAATACCAGCAATCAATGAATCGACCATTTCAATCTTTTTCTCCAGTAAGCGAAGCATCTCCTGGAGTTCGAGAGAGTTAATCGAAATTGGAACTTCCCTCGCTACACACTTAGCCAAGTCAATTTCCTTCTCCAGTGTGTTAACTTTCCTGATATGCTTGTCCACGTTCTTGGAGATCCTAGCCAGATTCTGCTTGGGAAACACATCTTGATCCACTATGTTGTTTGAGTGGGAAGAAGCAGAAGGCGTCAGAGTGACGAACTTTTCGTCGGGAATGCTTTGTCTGGTGAAGGCCAGACTTCTGGCTGGGCCCGTCCCTAGTAATGACGCTACACAATCGACATCGCAGAGTGTTTTCAATTCGTTCAGTTTCTTGAATATTCTCGACTTCTTCTTCTTAAACGTCTCGCGCCTGGTGCGTTCGATAGCAATAAACTCGTACTTGATCTTTGATCGAATCATACAAAAATATCTGGAGCTACAAAATATCAGAGTGACGAACTTTTCGTCGGGAATGCTTTGTCTGGTGAAGGCCAGACTTCTGGCTGAGCCCGTCCCTAGTAATGACGCTACACATTTCGACATCGCAGAGTGTTTTCAATTCGTTCAGTTTCTTGAATATTCTCGACTTCCTCTTCTTAAACGTCTCGCGCCTGGTGCGTTCGATAGCAATAAACTCGTACTTGATCTTTGATCGAACCATGTTGACAAAAATATCTGGAGCTACAAAATACAACGAAGAAAGTCAATTTCTTATCTGAATCAAGATATGCATATAAACATTTAAGTACCACCACAATCATCATTAACATGATATGCATATACCCCTTCCTCCAAAAAGTATGGAACTTTAGTTTTAGCGCTAATAAAGTCTTGTTACTATTTTTTTGTGCGTTCTATTAAAACAAATTGTTTAAGCGCTAATAAAGTAATATTTGTTGTGCTTAAACAAATTGTTTTAGCGCTAATAAAGTAATATACCCTTTCCTTGAAAAAGCATGGAACTTTAATTTTAGCGCTAATAAAATCTTGTTGTGCAAGCTTTGTTGTGCATTTTATTAAAAATTATTGTAGGGGTTAAAAAAATCTTTGTTATGCTAATTTTTGTTTTATGGAATACTTAAAAAAATTTGTTTAAAAACTATTTAAAAGAAATTGTTGTAGTACTAATAAAGTCTGCTAATCTTTGTTTTATGAGATATTTTAAAAAATTGTTTAAAAAAATATTTTTTAGTACTAATAAAGTCTTTATTTTAACGCTAAGAAAAAAAAAATAGCGCTAAGAATAAGGAAGAGTCAATAAATGTAAATGCTATTTGAAAATTCGAGTATTCCTAAGTGTAGCTTTTAGATAAAACCTAAGAAATACGACAAGTATTGAAATTCGTAAGTTTTCAAATATTCACCAAAAGCGTAGAAAACAAAATAAATTTCAAATGTCCACAAAAAAAAAAGGTTGTTAACAACAAAAAGTTTTTAAAATGGAATACTGAAATTGTATGTTTTCAAATATTCACCAAAAGCGTAGAAAACAACAAAAATTTCAAATGTCCACCATAAAAAGGTTGTTAACAACAAAAAGTTTTTTAAATGAAATCCACAACTAATCACAATTAACAGCAAAACAAAATAAAACAGCTAAGGTAAGAAGCTGTGAGAACAAAACAAAATTTTCAATATCCACCAAAACAAGGTAGAAAACAACAAAAAGTTTTTCAATGGAATTCACAACTAATTACACAGCAAAACAAAATAAAACAACTAAGGTAAGAAGCTGTGAGAACAAAAATGAGCGAGTATCAGTCAAGGTAAGATTGCTAATAATTTAAGACGAATCATCAAAGGACATGTTTTCCTTTCCAATGGAGATCTATCCTGTTAGGCGCTTCAGCATTCATATCATCCCCGTTCGCCTTTTCAGAAATCAGATCAATTATGTTGGTTTTTTCAGCATTCATATCAAAGTGATGTCCCAATACCAGCAATCAATGAATCGACCATTTCAATCTTTTTCTCCAGTAAGCGAAGCATCTCCTGGAGTTCGAGAGAGTTAATCGAAATTGGAACTTCCCTCGCTACACACTTAGCCAAGTCAATTTCCTTCTCCAGTGTGTTAACTTTCCTGATATGCTTGTCCACGTTCTTGGAGATCCTAGCCAGATTCTGCTTGGGAAACACATCTTGATCCACTATGTTGTTTGAGTGGGAAGAAGCAGAAGGCGTCAGAGTGACGAACTTTTCGTCGGGAATGCTTTGTTTGGTGAAGGCCAGACTTCTGGCTGGGCCCGTCCCTAGTAATGACGCTACACAATCGACATCGCAGAGTGTTTTCAATTCGTTCAGTTTCTTGAATATTCTCGACTTCTTCTTCTTAAACGTCTCGCGCCTGGTGCGTTCGATAGCAATAAACTCGTACTTGATCTTTGATCGAATCATACAAAAATATCTGGAGCTACAAAATATCAGAGTGACGAACTTTTCGTCGGAAATGCTTTGTCTGGTGAAGGCCAGACTTCTGGCTGAGCCCGTCCCTAGTAATGACGCTACACATTTCGACATCGCAGAGTGTTTTCAATTCGTTCAGTTTCTTGAATATTCTCGACTTCCTCTTCTTAAACGTCTCGCGCCTGGTGCGTTCGATAGCAATAAACTCGTACTTGATCTTTGATCGAACCATGTTGACAAAAATATCTGGAGCTACAAAATACAACGAAGAAAGTCAATTTCTTATCTGAATCAAGATATGCATATAAACATTTAAGTACCACCACAATCATCATTAACATGATATGCATATACCCCTTCCTCCAAAAAGTATGGAACTTTAGTTTTAGCGCTAATAAAGTTTTGTTGCTATTTTTTTGTGCGTTCTATTAAAACAAATTGTTTTAGCGCTAATAAAGTAATATTTGTTGTGGTTAAACAAATTGTTTTAGCGCTAATAAAGTAATATACCCTCTCCCTGAAAAAGCATCGAACTTTAATTTTAGCGCTAATAAAATCTTGTTGTGCAAGCTTTGTTGTGCATTTTATTAAAAATTATTGTAGCGTTAAAAAAATCTTTGTTATGCTAATTTTTGTTTTATGGGATACTTAAAAAAAATTGTTTAAAAACTATTTAAAAGAAATTGTTGTAGTACTAATAAAGTTTGCTAATCTTTGTTTTATGAGATATTTTAAAAAATTGTTTAAAAAAATATTTTTTAGTACTAATAAAGTCTTTATTTTAACGCTAAGAAAAAAAAAATTAGCGCTAAGAATAAGAAAGAGTCAATAAATGTAAATGCTATTTGAAAATTCGAGTATTCCTAAGTGTAGCTTTTAGATAAAACCTAAGAAATACGACAAGCATTGAAATTCTTAAATTTTCAAATATTCACCAAAAGCGTAGAAAACAAAATAAATTTCAAATGTCCACAAAAAAAAAGGTTGTTAACAACAAAAAGTTTTTAAAATGGAATCCTGAAATGGTATGTTTTCAAATATTCACCAAAAGCCTAGAAAACAACAAAAATTTCAAATGTCCACTAAAAAAAGGTTGTTAACAACAAAAAGTTTTTTAAATGAAATCCACAACTAATCACAAATAACAGCAAAACAAAATAAAACAGCTATAAGAAGCTGTGAGAACAAAACAAAATTTTCAATATCCACCAAAACAAGGTAGAAAACAACAAAAAGTTTTTCAATGGAATTCACAACTAATCACACAGCAAAACAAAATAAAACAACTAAGGTAAGAAGCTATGAGAACAAAAATGAGCGAGTATCAGTCAAGGTAAAGATTGCTAATAATTTAAGACGAATCATCAAAGGACATGTTTTCCTTTCCAATGGGGATCTATCCTGTTAGGCGCTTCAGCATTCATATCATCCCCGTTCGCCTTTTCAGAAATCAGATCAATTATGTTGGTCTTTTCAGCATTCATATCAAAGAGAAGTCCCAATACCAGCAATCAATGAATCGACCATTTCAATCTTTTTCTCCAGTAAGCGAAGCATCTCCTGGAGTTCGAGAGAGTTAATCGAAATTGGAACTTCCCTCGCTACACACTTAGCCAAGTCAAGTTCCTTCTCCAGTGTGTTAACTTTCCTGATATGCTTGTCCACGTTCTTGGAGATCCTAGCCAGATTCTGCTTGGGAAACACATCTTGATCCACTATGTTGTTTGAGTGGGAAGAAGCAGAAGGCGTCAGAGTGACGAACTTTTCGTCGGGAATGCTTTGTCTGGTGAAGGCCAGACTTCTGGCTGGGCCCGTCCCTAGTAATGACGCTACACAATCGACATCGCAGAGTGTTTTCAATTCGTTCAGTTTCTTGAATATTCTCGACTTCCTCTTCTTAAACGTCTCGCGCCTGGTGCGTTCGATAGCAATAAACTCGTACTTGATCTTTGATCGAATCATACAAAACTATCTGGAGCTACAAAATATCAGAGTGACGAACTTTTCGTTGGGATTGCTTTGTCTGGTGAAGGCCAGACTTCTGGCTGAGCCCGTCACCAGTAATGACGCTACACATTTCGACATCGCAAAGTGTTTTCAATTCGTTCAGTTTCTTGAATATTCTCGACTTCCTCTTCTTAAACTTCTCGCGCCTGGTGCGTTCGATAGCAATAAACTCGTACTTGATCTTTGATCGAACCATGTTGACAAAAATATCTGGAGCTACAAAATACAACGAAGAAAGTCAATTTCTTATCTGAATCAAGATATGCATATAAACATTTAAGTACCACCACAATCATCATTAACATGATATGCATATACCCCTTCCTCCAAAAAGTATGGAACTTTAGTTTTAGCGCTAATAAAGTCTTGTTACTATTTTTTTGTGCGTTCTATTAAAACAAATTGTTTTAGCGCTAATAAAGTAATATTTGTTGTGCTTAAACAAATTGTTTTAGCGCTAATAAAGTAATATACCCTCTCCTTGAAAAAGCATCGAACTTTAATTTTAGCGCTAATAAAATCTTGTTGTGCAAGCTTTGTTGTGCATTTTATTAAAAATTATTGTAGGGGTTAAAAAAATCTTTGTTATGCTAATTTTTGTTTTATGGAATACTTAAAAAAATTTGTTTAAAAACTATTTAAAAGAAATTGTTGTAGTACTAATAAAGTCTGCTAATCTTTGTTTTATGAGATATTTTAAAAAATTGTTTAAAAAAATATTTTTTAGTACTAATAAAGTCTTTATTTTAACGCTAAGAAAAAAAAAATTAGCGCTAAGAATAAGGAAGAGTCAATAAATGTAAATGCTATTTGAAAATTCGAGTATTCCTAAGTGTAGCTTTTAGATAAAACCTAAGAAATACGACAAGTATTGAAATTCGTAAGTTTTCAAATATTCACCAAAAGCGTAGAAAACAAAATAAATTTCAAATGTCCACAAAAAAAAAAGGTTGTTAACAACAAAAAGTTTTTAAAATGGAATACTGAAATTGTATGTTTTCAAATATTCACCAAAAGCGTAGAAAACAACAAAAATTTCAAATGTCCACCATAAAAAGGTTGTTAACAACAAAAAGTTTTTTAAATGAAATCCACAACTAATCACAATTAACAGCAAAACAAAATAAAACAGCTAAGGTAAGAAGCTGTGAGAACAAAACAAAATTTTCAATATCCACCAAAACAAGGTAGAAAACAACAAAAAGTTTTTCAATGGAATTCACAACTAGTTACACAGCAAAACAAAATAAAACAACTAAGGTAAGAAGCTGTGAGAACAAAAATGAGCGAGTATCAGTCAAGGTAAGATTGCTAATAATTTAAGACGAATCATCAAAGTACATGTTTTCCTTTCCAATGGAGATCTATCCTGTTAGGCGCTTCAGCATTCATATCATCCCCGTTCGCCTTTTCAGAAATCAGATCAATTATGTTGGTCTTTTCAGCATTCATATCAAAGTGATGTCCCAATACCAGCAATCAATGAATCGACCATTTCAATCTTTTTCTCCAGTAAGCGAAGCATCTCCTGGAGTTCGAGAGAGTTAATCGAAATTGGAACTTCCCTCGCTACACACTTAGCCAAGTCAAGTTCCTTCTCCAGTGTGTTAACTTTCCTGATATGCTTGTCCACGTTCTTGGAGATCCTAGCCAGATTCTGCTTGGGAAACACATCTTGATCCACTATGTTGTTTGAGTGGGAAGAAGCAGAAGGCGTCAGAGTGACGAACTTTTCGTCGGGAATGCTTTGTCTAGTGAAGGCCAGACTTCTGGCTGGGCCCGTCCCTAGTAATGACGCTACACATTTCGACATCGCAGAGTGTTTTCAATTCGTTCAGTTTCTTGAATATTCTCGACTTCCTTTTCTTAAACGTCTCGCGCCTGGTGCGTTCGATAGCAATAAACTCGTACTTGATCTTTGATCGAACCATGTTGACAAAAATATCTGGAGCTACAAAATACAACGAAGAAAGTCAATTTCTTATCTGAATCAAGATATGCATATAAACATTTAAGTACCACCACAATCATCATTAACATGATATGCATATACCCCTTCCTCAAAAAAGTATGGAACTTTATTTTTAGCGCTAATAAAGTCTTGTTACTATTTTTTTGTGCGTTCTATTAAAACAAATTGTTTAAGCGCTAATAAAGTAATATTTGTTGTGCTTAAACAAATTGTTTTAGCGCTAATAAAGTAATATACCCTCTCCTTGAAAAAGCATCGAACTTTAATTTTAGCGCTAATAAAATCTTGTTGTGCAAGCTTTGTTGTGCATTTTATTAAAAATTATTGTAGGGGTTAAAAAAATCTTTGTTATGCTAATTTTTGTTTTATGGAATACTTAAAAAAATTTGTTTAAAAACTATTTAAAAGAAATTGTTTTAGTACTAATAAAGTCTGCTAATCTTTGTTTTATGAGATATTTTAAAAAATTGTTTAAAAAAATATTTTTTAGTACTAATAAAGTCTTTATTTTAACGCTAAGAAAAAAAAAATTAGCGCTAAGAATAAGGAAGAGTGTAAATGTTATTTGAAAATTCGAGTATTCCTAAGTGTAGCTTTTAGATAAAACCTAAGAAATATGACAAGTATTGAAATTCGTAAGTTTTCAAATATTCACCAAAAGCGTAGAAAACAAAATAAATTTCAAATGTCCAAAAAAAAAAAAGGTTGTTAACAACAAAAAGTTTTTAAAATGGAATACTGAAATTGTATGTTTTCAAATATTCACCAAAAGCGTAGAAAACAACAAAAATTTCAAATGTCCACCATAAAAAGGTTGTTAACAACAAAAAGTTTTTTAAATGAAATCCACAACTAATCACAATTAACAGCAAAACAAAATAAAACAGCTAAGGTAAGAAGCTGTGAGAACAAAACAAAATTTTCAATATCCACCAAAACAAGGTAGAAAAAAACAAAAAGTTTTTCAATGGAATTCACAACTAATTACACAGCAAAACAAAATAAAACAACTAAGGTAAGAAGCTGTGAGAACAAAAATGAGCGAGTATCAGTCAAGGTAAGATTGCTAATAATTTAAGACGAATCATCAAAGGACATGTTTTCCTTTCCAATGGAGATCTATCCTGTTAGGCGCTTCAGCATTCATATCATCCCCGTTCGCCTTTTCAGAAATCAGATCAATTATGTTGGTTTTTTCAGCATTCATATCAAAGTGATGTCCCAATACCAGCAATCAATGAATCGACCATTTCAATCTTTTTCTCCAGTAAGCGAAGCATCTCCTGGAGTTCGAGAGAGTTAATCGAAATTGGAACTTCCCTCGCTACACACTTAGCCAACTCAAGTTCCTTCTCCAGTGTGTTAACTTTCCTGATATGCTTGTCCACGTTCTTGGAGATCCTAGCCAGATTCTGCTTGGGAAACACATCTTGATCCACTATGTTGTTTGAGTGGGAAGAAGCAGAAGGCGTCAGAGTGACGAACTTTTCGTCGGGAATGCTTTGTCTGGTGAAAGCCAGACTTCTGGCTGGGCCCGTCCCTAGTAATGACGCTACACATTTCGACATCGCAGAGTGTTTTCAATTCGTTCAGTTTCTTGAATATTCTCGACTTCCTCTTCTTAAACGTCTCGCGCCTGGTGCGTTCGATAGCAATAAACTCGTACTTGATCTTTGATCGAATCATACAAAACTATCTGGAGCTACAAAATATCAGAGTGACGAACTTTTCGTTGGGATTGCTTTGTCTGGTGAAGGCCAGACTTCTGGCTGAGCCCGTCCCCAGTAATGACGCTACACATTTCGACATCGCAAAGTGTTTTCAATTCGTTCAGTTTCTTGAATATTCTCGACTTCCTCTTCTTAAACTTCTCGCGCCTGGTGCGTTCGATAGCAATAAACTCGTACTTGATCTTTGATCGAACCATGTTGACAAAAATATCTGGAGCTACAAAATACAACGAAGAAAGTCAATTTCTTATCTGAATCAAGATATGCATATAAACATTTAAGTACCACCACAATCATCATTAACATGATATGCATATACCCCTTCCTCCAAAAAGTATGGAACTTTAGTTTTAGCGCTAATAAAGTCTTGTTACTATTTTTTTGTGCGTTCTATTAAAACAAATTGTTTAAGCGCTAATAAAGTAATATTTGTTGTGCTTAAACAAATTGTTTTAGCGCTAATAAAGTAATATACCCTCTCCTTGAAAAAGCATCGAACTTTAATTTTAGCGCTAATAAAATCTTGTTGTGCAAGCTTTGTTGTGCATTTTATTAAAAATTATTGTAGGGGTTAAAAAAATCTTTGTTATGCTAATTTTTGTTTTATGGAATACTTAAAAAAATTTGTTTAAAAACTATTTAAAAGAAATTGTTGTAGTACTAATAAAGTCTGCTAATCTTTGTTTTATGAGATATTTTAAAAAATTGTTTAAAAAAATATTTTTTAGTACTAATAAAGTCTTTATTTTAGCTAAGAAAAAAAAATTAGCGCTAAGAATAAGGAAGAGTCAATAAATGTAAATGCTATTTGAAAATTCGAGTATTCCTAAGTGTAGCTTTTAGATAAAACCTAAGAAATACGACAAGTATTGAAATTCGTAAGTTTTCAAATATTCACCAAAAGCGTAGAAAACAAAATAAATTTCAAATGTCCACAAAAAAAAAAGGTTGTTAACAACAAAAAGTTTTTAAAATGGAATACTGAAATTGTATGTTTTCAAATATTCACCAAAAACGTAGAAAACAACAAAAATTTCAAATGTCCACCATAAAAAGGTTGTTAACAACAAAAAGTTTTTTAAATGAAATCCACAACTAATCACAATTAACAGCAAAACAAAATAAAACAGCTAAGGTAAGAAGCTGTGAGAACAAAACAAAATTTTCAATATCCACCAAAACAAGGTAGAAAACAACAAAAAGTTTTTCAATGGAATTCACAACTAGTTACACAGCAAAACAAAATAAAACAACTAAGGTAAGAAGCTGTGAGAACAAAAATGAGCGAGTATCAGTCAAGGTAAGATTGCTAATAATTTAAGACGAATCATCAAAGGACATGTTTTCCTTTCCAATGGAGATCTATCCTGTTAGGCGCTTCAGCATTCATATCATCCCCGTTCGCCTTTTCAGAAATCAGATCAATTATGTTGGTTTTTTCAGCATTCATATCAAAGTGATGTCCCAATACCAGCAATCAATGAATCGACCATTTCAATCTTTTTCTCCAGTAAGCGAAGCATCTCCTGGAGTTCGAGAGAGTTAATCGAAATTGGAACTTCCCTCGCTACACACTTAGCCAAGTCAATTTCCTTCTCCAGTGTGTTAACTTTCCTGATATGCTTGTCCACGTTCTTGGAGATCCTAGCCAGATTCTGCTTGGGAAACACATCTTGATCCACTATGTTGTTTGAGTGGGAAGAAGCAGAAGGCGTCAGAGTGACGAACTTTTCGTCGGGAATGCTTTGTCTGGTGAAGGCCAGACTTCTGGCTGGGCCCGTCCCTAGTAATGACGCTACACAATCGACATCGCAGAGTGTTTTCAATTCGTTCAGTTTCTTGAATATTCTCGACTTCTTCTTCTTAAACGTCTCGCGCCTGGTGCGTTCGATAGCAATAAACTCGTACTTGATCTTTGATCGAATCATACAAAAATATCTGGAGCTACAAAATATCAGAGTGACGAACTTTTCGTCGGGAATGCTTTGTCTGGTGAAGGCCAGACTTCTGGCTGAACCCGTCCCTAGTAATGACGCTACACATTTCGACATCGCAGAGTGTTTTCAATTCGTTCAGTTTCTTGAATATTCTCGACTTCCTCTTCTTAAACGTCTCGCGCCTGGTGCGTTCGATAGCAATAAACTCGTACTTGATCTTTGATCGAACCATGTTGACAAAAATATCTGGAGCTACAAAATACAACGAAGAAAGTCAATTTCTTATCTGAATCAAGATATGCATATAAACATTTAAGTACCACCACAATCATCATTAACATGATATGCATATACCCCTTCCTCCAAAAAGTATGGAACTTTAGTTTTAGCGCTAATAAAGTCTTGTTACTATTTTTTTGTGCGTTCTATTAAAACAAATTGTTTAAGCGCTAATAAAGTAATATTTGTTGTGCTTAAACAAATTGTTTTAGCGCTAATAAAGTAATATACCCTCTCCTTGAAAAAGCATCGAACTTTAATTTTAGCGCTAATAAAATCTTGTTGTGCAAGCTTTGTTGTGCATTTTATTAAAAATTATTATAGGGGTTAAAAAAATCTTTGTTATGCTAATTTTTGTTTTATGGAATACTTAAAAAAATTTGTTTAAAAACTATTTAAAAGAAATTGTTGTAGTACTAATAAAGTCTGCTAATCTTTGTTTTATGAGATATTTTAAAAAATTGTTTAAAAAAATATTTTTTAGTACTAATAAAGTCTTTATTTTAACGCTAAGAAAAAAAAATAGCGCTAAGAATAAGGAAGAGTCAATAAATGTAAATGCTATTTGAAAATTCGAGTATTTAGCTTTTAGATAAAACCTAAGAAATACGACAAGTATTGAAATTCGTAAGTTTTCAAATATTCACCAAAAGCGTAGAAAACAAAATAAATTTCAAATGTCCACAAAAAAAAAAGGTTGTTAACAACAAAAAGTTTTTAAAATGGAATACTGAAATTGTATGTTTTCAAATATTCACCAAAAGCGTAGAAAACAACAAAAATTTCAAATGTCCACCATAAAAAGGTTGTTAACAACAAAAAGTTTTTTAAATGAAATCCACAACTAATCACAATTAACAGCAAAACAAAATAAAACAGCTAAGGTAAGAAGCTGTGAGAACAAAACAAAATTTTCAATATCCACCAAAACAAGGTAGAAAACAACAAAAAGTTTTTCAATGGAATTCACAACTAATTACACAGCAAAACAAAATAAAACAACTAAGGTAAGAAGCTGTGAGAACAAAAATGAGCGAGTATCAGTCAAGGTAAGATTGCTAATAATTTAAGACGAATCATCAAAGGACATGTTTTCCTTTCCAATGGAGATCTATCCTGTTAGGCGCTTCAGCATTCATATCATCCCCGTTCGCCTTTTCAGAAATCAGATCAATTATGTTGGTTTTTTCAGCATTCATATCAAAGTGATGTCCCAATACCAGCAATCAATGAATCGACCATTTCAATCTTTTTCTCCAGTAAGCGAAGCATCTCCTGGAGTTCGAGAGAGTTAATCGAAATTGGAACTTCCCTCGCTACACACTTAGCCAAGTCAATTTCCTTCTCCAGTGTTTTAACTTTCCTGATATGCTTGTCCACGTTCTTGGAGATCCTAGCCAGATTCTGCTTGGGAAACACATCTTGATCCACTATGTTGTTTGAGTGGGAAGAAGCAGAAGGCGTCAGAGTGACGAACTTTTCGTCGGGAATGCTTTGTCTGGTGAAGGCCAGACTTCTGGCTGGGCCCGTCCCTAGTAATGACGCTACACAATCGACATCGCAGAGTGTTTTCAATTCGTTCAGTTTCTTGAATATTCTCGACTTCTTCTTCTTAAACGTCTCGCGCCTGGTGCGTTCGATAGCAATAAACTCGTACTTGATCTTTGATCGAATCATACAAAAATATCTGGAGCTACAAAATATCAGAGTGACGAACTTTTCGTCGGGAATGCTTTGTCTGGTGAAGGCCAGACTTCTGGCTGAGCCCGTCCCTAGTAATGACGCTACACATTTCGACATCGCAGAGTGTTTTCAATTCGTTCAGTTTCTTGAATATTCTCGACTTCCTCTTCTTAAACGTCTCGCGCCTGGTGCGTTCGATAGCAATAAACTCGTACTTGATCTTTGATCGAACCATGTTGACAAAAATATCTGGAGCTACAAAATACAACGAAGAAAGTCAATTTCTTATCTGAATCAAGATATGCATATAAACATTTAAGTACCACCACAATCATCATTAACATGATATGCATATACCCCTTCCTCCAAAAAGTATGGAACTTTAGTTTTAGCGCTAATAAAGTTTTGTTGCTATTTTTTTGTGCGTTCTATTAAAACAAATTGTTTTAGCGCTAATAAAGTAATATTTGTTGTGGTTAAACAAATTGTTTTAGCGCTAATAAAGTAATATACCCTCTCCCTGAAAAAGCATCGAACTTTAATTTTAGCGCTAATAAAATCTTGTTGTGCAAGCTTTGTTGTGCATTTTATTAAAAATTATTGTAGCGTTAAAAAAATCTTTGTTATGCTAATTTTTGTTTTATGGGATACTTAAAAAAAATTGTTTAAAAACTATTTAAAAGAAATTGTTGTAGTACTAATAAAGTTTGCTAATCTTTGTTTTATGAGATATTTTAAAAAATTGTTTAAAAAAATATTTTTTAGTACTAATAAAGTCTTTATTTTAACGCTAAGAAAAAAAAAATTAGCGCTAAGAATAAGAAAGAGTCAATAAATGTAAATGCTATTTGAAAATTCGAGTATTCCTAAGTGTAGCTTTTAGATAAAACCTAAGAAATACGACAAGCATTGAAATTCTTAAATTTTCAAATTTTCACCAAAAGCGTAGAAAACAAAATAAATTTCAAATGTCCACAAAAAAAAAGGTTGTTAACAACAAAAAGTTTTTAAAATGGAATCCTGAAATGGTATGTTTTCAAATATTCACCAAAAGCCTAGAAAACAACAAAAATTTCAAATGTCCACTAAAAAAAGGTTGTTAACAACAAAAAGTTTTTTAAATGAAATCCACAACTAATCACAAATAACAGCAAAACAAAATAAAACAGCTATAAGAAGCTGTGAGAACAAAACAAAATTTTCAATATCCACCAAAACAAGGTAGAAAACAACAAAAAGTTTTTCAATGGAATTCACAACTAATCACACAGCAAAACAAAATAAAACAACTAAGGTAAGAAGCTATGAGAACAAAAATGAGCGAGTATCAGTCAAGGTAAAGATTGCTAATAATTTAAGACGAATCATCAAAGGACATGTTTTCCTTTCCAATGGGGATCTATCCTGTTAGGCGCTTCAGCATTCATATCATCCCCGTTCGCCTTTTCAGAAATCAGATCAATTATGTTGGTCTTTTCAGCATTCATATCAAAGAGAAGTCCCAATACCAGCAATCAATGAATCGACCATTTCAATCTTTTTCTCCAGTAAGCGAAGCATCTCCTGGAGTTCGAGAGAGTTAATCGAAATTGGAACTTCCCTCGCTACACACTTAGCCAAGTCAAGTTCCTTCTCCAGTGTGTTAACTTTCCTGATATGCTTGTCCACGTTCTTGGAGATCCTAGCCAGATTCTGCTTGGGAAACACATCTTGATCCACTATGTTGTTTGAGTGGGAAGAAGCAGAAGGCGTCAGAGTGACGAACTTTTCGTCGGGAATGCTTTGTCTGGTGAAGGCCAGACTTCTGGCTGGGCCCGTCCCTAGTAATGACGCTACACAATCGACATCGCAGAGTGTTTTCAATTCGTACAGTTTCTTGAATATTCTCGACTTCCTCTTCTTAAACGTCTCGCGCCTGGTGCGTTCGATAGCAATAAACTCGTACTTGATCTTTGATCGAATCATACAAAAATATCTGGAGCTACAAAATATCAGAGTGATGAACTTTTCGTTGGGATTGCTTTGTCTGGTGAAGGCCAGACTTCTGGCTGAGCCCGTCCCCAGTAATGACGCTACACATTTCGACATCGTAAAGTGTTTTCAATTCGTTCAGTTTCTTGAATATTCTCGACTTCCTCTTCTTAAACTTCTCGCGCCTGGTGCGTTCGATAGCAATAAACTCGTACTTGATCTTTGATCGAACCATGTTGACAAAAATATCTGGAGCTACAAAATACAACGAAGAAAGTCAATTTCTTATCTGAATCAAGATATGCATATAAACATTTAAGTACCACCACAATCATCATTAACATGATATGCATATACCCCTTCCTCAAAAAAGTATGGAACTTTAGTTTTAGCGCTAATAAAGTCTTGTTACTATTTTTTTGTGCGTTCTATTAAAACAAATTGTTTAAGCGCTAATAAAGTAATATTTGTTGTGCTTAAAGAAATTGTTTTAGCGCTAATAAAGTAATATACCCTCTCCTTGAAAAAGCATCGAACTTTAATTTTAGCGCTAATAAAATCTTGTTGTGCAAGCTTTGTTGTGCATTTTATTAAAAATTATTGTAGGGGTTAAAAAAATCTTTGTTATGCTAATTTTTGTTTTATGGAATACTTAAAAAAAATTGTTTAAAAACTATTTAAAAGAAATTGTTTTAGTACTAATAAAGTCTGCTAATCTTTGTTTTATGAGATATTTTAAAAAATTGTTTAAAAAAATATTTTTTAGTACTAATAAAGTCTTTATTTTAACGCTAAGAAAAAAAAATTAGCGCTAAGAATAAGGAAGAGTCAATAAATGTAAATGCTATTTGAAAATTCGAGTATTCCTAAGTGTAGCTTTTAGATAAAACCTAAGAAATACGACAAGCATTGAAATTCGTAAGTTTTCAAATATTCACCAAAAGCGTAGAAAACAAAATAAATTTCAAATGTCCACAAAAAAAAAGGTTGTTAACAACAAAAAGTTTTTAAAATGGAATACTGAAATTGTATGTTTTCAAATATTCACCAAAAGCGTAGAAAACAACAAAAATTTCAAATGTCCACCAAAAAAAGGTGTGAGAACAAAACAAAATTTTCAATATCCACCAAAACAAGGTAGAAAACAACAAAAACTTTTTCAATGGAATTCACAACTAATCACACAGCAAAACAAAATAAAACAACTAAGGTAAGAAGCTGTGAGAACAAAAATGAGCGAGTATCAGTCAAGGTAAAGATTGCTAATAATTTAAGACGAATCATCAAAGGACATGTTTTCCTTTCCAATGGGAATCTATCCTGTTAGGCATCAAAGGACATGTTTTCCTTTCCAATGGGAATCTATCCTGTTAGGCGCTTCAGCATTCATATCATCCCCGTTCGCCTTTTCAGAAATCAGATCAATTATGTTGGTCTTTTCAGCATTCATATCAAAGTGATGTCCCAATACCAGCAATCAATGAATCGACCATTTCAATCTTTTTCTCCAGTAAGCGAAGCATCTCCTGGAGTTCGAGAGAGTTAATCGAAATTGGAACTTCCCTCGCTACACACTTAGCCAAGTCAAGTTCCTTCTCCAGTGTGTTAACTTTCCTGATATGCTTGTCCACGTTCTTGGAGATCCTAGCCAGATTCTGCTTGGGAAACACATCTTGATCCACTATGTTGTTTGAGTGGGAAGAAGCAGAAGGCGTCAGAGTGACGAACTTTTCGTCGGGAATGCTTTGTCTGGTGAAGGCCAGACTTCTGGCTAGGCCCGTCCCTAGTAATGACGCTACACAATCGACATCGCAGAGTGTTTTCAATTCGTTCAGTTTCTTGAATATTCTCGACTTCTTCTTCTTAAACGTCTCGCGTCTGGTGCGTTCGATAGCAATAAACTCGTACTTGATCTTTGATCGAATCATACAAAAATATCTGGAGCTACAAAATATCAGAGTGACGAACTTTTCGTCGGGAATGCTTTGTCTGGTGAAGGCCAGACTTCTGGCTGAGCCCGTCCCTAGTAATGACGCTACACATTTCGACATCGCAGAGTGTTTTCAATTCGTTCAGTTTCTTGAATATTCTCGACTTCCTCTTCTTAAACGTCTCGCGCCTGGTGCGTTCGATAGCAATAAACTCGTACTTGATCTTTGATCGAACCATGTTGACAAAAATATCTGGAGCTACAAAATACAACGAAGAAAGTCAATTTCTTATCTGAATCAAGATATGCATATAAACATTTAAGTACCACCACAATCATGATTAACATGATATGCATATACCCCTTCCTCAAAAAAGTATGGAACTTTAGTTTTAGCGCTAATAAAGTCTTGTTACTATTTTTTTGTGCGTTCTATTAAAACAAATTGTTTAAGCGCTAATAAAGTAATATTTGTTGTGCTTAAACAAATTGTTTTAGCGCTAATAAAGTAATATACCCTCTCCTTGAAAAAGCATTGAACTTTAATTTTAGCGCTAATAAAATCTTGTTGTGCAAGCTTTGTTGTGCATTTTATTAAAAATTATTGTAGGGGTTAAAAAAATCTTTGTTATGCTAATTTTTGTTTTATGGAATACTTAAAAAATTTTGTTTAAAAACTATTTAAAAGAAATTGTTTTAGTACTAATAAAGTCTGCTAATCTTTGTTTTATGAGATATTTTAAAAAATTGTTTAAAAAAATATTTTTTAGTACTAATAAAGTCTTTATTTTAACGCTAAGAAAAAAAAAATAGCGCTAAGAATAAGAAAGAGTCAATAAATGTAAATGCTATTTGAAAATTCGAGTATTCCTAAGTGTAGCTTTTAGATAAAACCTAAGAAATACGAAAGTATTGAAATTCGTAAGTTTTCAAATATTCACCAACGTAGAAAACAAAATAAATTTCAAATGTCCACAAAAAAAAAAGGTTGTTAACAACAAAAAGTTTTTAAAATGGAATACTGAAATTGTATGTTTTCAAATATTCACCAAAAGCGTAGAAAACAACAAAAATTTCAAATGTCCACCATAAAAAGGTCGTTAACAACAAAAAGTTTTTTAAATGAAATCCACAACTAATCACAATTAACAGCCAAACAAAATAAAACAGCTAAGGTAAGAAGCTGTGAGAACAAAACAAAATTTTCAATATCCACCAAAACAAGGTAGAAAAAAACAAAAAGTTTTTCAATGGAATTCACAACTAATTACACAGCAAAACAAAATAAAACAACTAAGGTAAGAAGCTGTGAGAACAAAAATGAGCGAGTATCAGTCAAGGTAAGATTGCTAATAATTTAAGACGAATCATCAAAGGACATGTTTTCCTTTCCAATGGAGATCTATCCTGTTAGGCGCTTCAGCATTCATATCATCCCCGTTCGCCTTTTCAGAAATCAGATCAATTATGTTGGTTTTTTCAGCATTCATATCAAAGTGATGTCCCAATACCAGCAATCAATGAATCGACCATTTCAATCTTTTTCTCCAGTAAGCGAAGCATCTCCTGGAGTTCGAGAGAGTTAATCGAAATTGGAACTTCCCTCGATACACACTTAGCCAAGTCAAGTTCCTTCTCCAGTGTGTTAACTTTCCTGATATGCTTGTCCACGTTCTTGGAGATCCTAGCCAGATTCTGCTTGGGAAACACATCTTGATCCACTATGTTGTTTGAGTGGGAAGAAGCAGAAGGCGTCAGAGTGACGAACTTTTCGTCGGGAATGCTTTGTCTGGTGAAGGCCAGACTTCTGGCTGGGCCCGTCCCTAGTAATGACGCTACACATTTCGACATCGCAGAGTGTTTTCAATTCGTTCAGTTTCTTGAATATTCTCGACTTCCTCTTCTTAAACGTCTCGCGCCTGGTGCGTTCGATAGCAATAAACTCGTACTTGATCTTTGATCGAACCATGTTGACAAAAATATCTGGAGCTACAAAATACAACGAAGAAAGTCAATTTCTTATCTGAATCAAGATATGCATATAAACATTTAAGTACCACCACAATCATCATTAACATGATATGCATATACCCCTTCCTCCAAAAAGTATGGAACTTTAGTTTTAGCGCTAATAAAGTTTTGTTGCTATTTTTTTGTGCGTTCTATTAAAACAAATTATTTTAGCGCTAATAAAGTAATATTTGTTGTGCTTAAACAAATTGTTTTAGCGCTAATAAAGTAATATACCCTCTCCCTGAAAAAGCATCGAACTTTAATTTTAGCGCTAATAAAATCTTGTTGTGCAAGCTTTGTTGTGCATTTTATTAAAAATTATTGTAGCGTTAAAAAAATCTTTGTTATGCTAATTTTTGTTTTATGGAATACTTAAAAAAATTTGTTTAAAAACTATTTAAAAGAAATTGTTGTAGTACTAATAAAGTCTGCTAATCTTTGTTTTATGAGATATTTTAAAAAATTGTTTAAAAAAATATTTTTTAGTACTAATAAAGTCTTTATTTTAACGCTAAGAAAAAAAAATTAGCGCTAAGAATAAGGAAGAGTCAATAAATGTAAATGCTATTTGAAAATTCGAGTATTCCTAAGTGTAGCTTTTAGATAAAACCTAAGAAATACGACAAGCATTGAAATTTGTAAGTTTTCAAATATTCACCAAAAGCGTAGAAAACAAAATAAATTTCAATTGTCCACAAAAAAAAAGGTTGTTAACAACAAAAAGTTTTTAAAATGGAATACTGAAATTGTATGTTTTCAAATATTCACCAAAAGCATAGAAAACAACAAAAATTTCAAATGTCCACCCAAAAAAAGTGTGAGAACAAAACAAAATTTTCAATATCCACCAAAACAAGGTAGAAAACAACAAAAACTTTTTCAATGGAATTCACAACTAATCACACAGCAAAACAAAATAAAACAAATAAGGTAAGAAGCTGTGAGAACAAAAATGAGCGAGTATCAGTCAAGGTAAAGATTGCTAATAATTTAAGACAAATCATCAAAGGACATGTTTTCCTTTCCAATGGAGATCTATCCTGTTAGGCGCTTCAGCATTCATATCATCCCCGTTCGCCTTTTCAGAAATCAGATCAATTATGTTGGTATTTTGAGCATTCATATCAAAGTGATGTCCCAATACCAGCAATCAATGAATCGACCATTTCAATCTTTTTCTCCAGTAAGCGAAGCATCTCCTGGAGTTCGAGAGAGTTAATCGAAATTGGAACTTCCCTCGCTACACACTTAGCCAAGTCAAGTTCCTTCTCCAGTGTGTTAACTTTCCTGATATGCTTGTCCACGTTCTTGGAGATCCTAGCCAGATTCTGCTTGGGAAACACATCTTGATCCACTATGTTGTTTGAGTGGGAAGAAGCAGAAGGCGTCAGAGTGACGAACTTTTCGTCGGGAATGCTTTGTCTAGTGAAGGCCAGACTTCTGGCTGGGCCCGTCCCTAGTAATGACGCTACACATTTCGACATCGCAGAGTGTTTTCAATTCGTTCAGTTTCTTGAATATTCTCGACTTCCTCTTCTTAAACGTCTCGCGCCTGGTGCGTTCGATAGCAATAAACTCGTACTTGATCTTTGATCGAACCATGTTGACAAAAATATCTGGAGCTACAAAATACAACGAAGAAAGTCAATTTCTTATTTGAATCAAGATATGCATATAAACATTTAAGTACCACCACAATCATCATTAACATGATATGCATATACCCCTTCCTCAAAAAAGTATGGAACTTTAGTTTTAGCGCTAATAAAGTCTTGTTACTATTTTTTTGTGCGTTCTATTAAAACAAATTGTTTAAGCGCTAATAAAATAATATTTGTTGTGCTTAAACAAATTGTTTTAGCGCTAATAAAGTAATATACCCTCTCCTTGAAAAAGCATTGAACTTTAATTTTAGCGCTAATAAAATCTTGTTGTGCAAGCTTTGTTGTGCATTTTATTAAAAATTATTGTAGGGGTTAAAAAAATCTTTGTTATGCTAATTTTTGTTTTATGGAATACTTAAAAAATTTTGTTTAAAAACTATTTAAAAGAAATTGTTGTAGTACTAATAAAGTCTGCTAATCTTTGTTTTATGAGATATTTTAAAAAATTGTTTAAAAAAATATTTTTTAGTACTAATAAAGTCTTTATTTTAACGCTAAGAAAAAAAAAAATAGCGCTAAGAATAAGGAAGAGTCAATAAATGTAAATGCTATTTGAAAATTCGAGTATTCCTAAGTGTAGCTTTTAGATAAAACCTAAGAAATACGACAAGTATTGAAATTCGTAAGTTTTCAAATATTCACCAAAAGCGTAGAAAACAAAATAAATTTCAAATGTCCACAAAAAAAAAAGGTTGTTAACAACAAAAAGTTTTTAAAATGGAATACTGAAATTGTATGTTTTCAAATATTCACCAAAAGCGTAGAAAACAACAAAAATTTCAAATGTCCACCATAAAAAGGTTGTTAACAACAAAAAGTTTTTTAAATGAAATCCACAACTAATCACAATTAACAGCAAAACAAAATAAAACAGCTAAGGTAAGAAGCTGTGAGAACAAAACAAAATTTTCAATATCCACCAAAACAAGGTAGAAAAAAACAAAAAGTTTTTCAATGGAATTCACAACTAATTACACAGCAAAACAAAATAAAACAACTAAGGTAAGAAGCTGTGAGAACAAAAATGAGCGAGTATCAGTCAAGGTAAGATTGCTAATAATTTAAGACGAATCATCAAAGGACATGTTTTCCTTTCCAATGGAGATCTATCCTGTTAAGCGCTTCAGCATTCATATCATCCCCGTTCGCCTTTTCAGAAATCAGATCAATTATGTTGGTTTTTTCAGCATTCATATCAAAGTGATGTCCCAATACCAGCAATCAATGAATCGACCATTTCAATCTTTTTCTCCAGTAAGCGAAGCATCTCCTGGAGTTCGAGAGAGTTAATCGAAATTGGAACTTCCCTCGCTACACACTTAGCCAAGTCAAGTTCCTTCTACAGTGTGTTAACTTTCCTGATATGCTTGTCCACGTTCTTGGAGATCCTAGCCAGATTCTGCTTGGGAAACACATCTTGATCCACTATGTTGTTTGAGTGGGAAGAAGCAGAAGGCGTCAGAGTGACGAACTTTTCGTCGGGAATGCTTTGTCTAGTGAAGGCCAGACTTCTGGCTGGGCCCGTCCCTAGTAATGACGCTACACAATCGACATCGCAGAGTGTTTTCAATTCGTTCAGTTTCTTGAATATTCTCGACTTCTTCTTCTTAAACGTCTCGCGCCTGGTGCGTTCGATAGCAATAAACTCGTACTTGATCTTTGATCGAATCATACAAAAATATCTGGAGCTACAAAATATCAGAGTGACGAACTTTTCGTCGGGAATGCTTTGTCTGGTGAAGGCCAGACTTCTGGCTGAGCCCGTCCCTAGTAATGACGCTACACATTTCGACATCGCAGAGTGTTTTCAATTCGTTCAGTTTCTTGAATATTCTCGACTTCCTCTTCTTAAACGTCTCGCGCCTGGTGCGTTCGATAGCAATAAACTCGTACTTGATCTTTGATCGAACCATGTTGACAAAAATATCTGGAGCTACAAAATACAACGAAGAAAGTCAATTTCTTATCTGAATCAAGATATGCATATAAACATTTAAGTACCACCACAATCATCATTAACATGATATGCATATACCCCTTCCTCCAAAAAGTATGGAACTTTAGTTTTAGCGCTAATAAAGTTTTGTTGCTATTTTTTTGTGCGTTCTATTAAAACAAATTGTTTTAGCGCTAATAAAGTAATATTTGTTGTGGTTAAACAAATTGTTTTAGCGCTAATAAAGTAATATACCCTCTCCCTGAAAAAGCATCGAACTTTAATTTTAGCGCTAATAAAATCTTGTTGTGCAAGCTTTGTTGTGCATTTTATTAAAAATTATTGTAGCGTTAAAAAAATCTTTGTTATGCTAATTTTTGTTTTATGGGATACTTAAAAAAAATTGTTTAAAAACTATTTAAAAGAAATTGTTGTAGTACTAATAAAGTTTGCTAATCTTTGTTTTATGAGATATTTTAAAAATTTGTTTAAAAAAATATTTTTTAGTACTAATAAAGTCTTTATTTTAACGCAAAGAAAAAAAAAATTAGCGCTAAGAATAAGAAAGAGTCAATAAATGTAAATGCTATTTGAAAATTCGAGTATTCCTAAGTGTAGCTTTTAGATAAAACCTAAGAAATACGACAAGCATTGAAATTCGTAAATTTTCAAATATTCACCAAAAGCGTAGAAAACAAAATAAATTTCAAATGTCCACAAAAAAAAAGGTTGTTAACAACAAAAAGTTTTTAAAATGGAATCCTGAAATGGTATGTTTTCAAATATTCACCAAAAGCGTAGAAAACAACAAAATTTTCAAATGTCCACTAAAAAAAGGTTGTTAACAACAAAAAGTTTTTTAAATGAAATCCACAACTAATCACAAATAACAGCAAAACAAAATAAAACAGCTATAAGAAGCTGTGAGAACAAAACAAAATTTTCAATATCCACCAAAACAAGGTAGAAAACAACAAAAAGTTTTTCAATGGAATTCACAACTAATCACACAGCAAAACAAAATAAAACAACTAAGGTAAGAAGCTATGAGAACAAAAATGAGCGAGTATCAGTCAAGGTAAAGATTGCTAATAATTTAAGACGAATCATCAAAGGACATGTTTTCCTTTCCAATGGGGATCTATCCTGTTAGGCGCTTCAGCATTCATATCATCCCCGTTCGCCTTTTCAGAAATCAGATCAATTATGTTGGTCTTTTCAGCATTCATATCAAAGAGAAGTCCCAATACCAGCAATCAATGAATCGACCATTTCAATCTTTTTCTCCAGTAAGCGAAGCATCTCCTGGAGTTCGAGAGAGTTAATCGAAATTGGAACTTCCCTCGCTACACACTTAGCCAAGTCAAGTTCCTTCTCCAGTGTGTTAACTTTCCTGATATGCTTGTCCACGTTCTTGAAGATCCTAGCCAGATTCTGCTTGGGAAACACATCTTGATCCACTATGTTGTTTGAGTGGGAAGAAGCAGAAGGCGTCAGAGTGACGAACTTTTCGTCGGGAATGCTTTGTCTGGTGAAGGCCAGACTTCTGGCTGGGCCCGTCCCTAGTAATGACGCTACACAATCGACATCGCAGAGTGTTTTCAATTCGTTCAGTTTCTTGAATATTCTCGACTTCCTCTTCTTAAACGTCTCGCGCCTGGTGCGTTCGATAGCAATAAACTCGTACTTGATCTTTGATCGAATCATACAAAAATATCTGGAGCTACAAAATATCAGAGTGATGAACTTTTCGTTGGGATTGCTTTGTCTGGTGAAGGCCAGACTTCTGGCTGAGCCCGTCCCCAGTAATGACGCTACACATTTCGACATCGTAAAGTGTTTTCAATTCGTTCAGTTTCTTGAATATTCTCGACTTCCTCTTCTTAAACTTCTCGCGCCTGGTGCGTTCGATAGCAATAAACTCGTACTTGATCTTTGATCGAACCATGTTGACAAAAATATCTGGAGCTACAAAATACAACGAAGAAAGTCAATTTCTTATCTGAATCAAGATATGCATATAAACATTTAAGTACCACCACAATCATCATTAACATGATATGCATATACCCCTTCCTCAAAAAAGTATGGAACTTTAGTTTTAGCGCTAATAAAGTCTTGTTACTATTTTTTTGTGCGTTCTATTAAAACAAATTGTTTAAGCGCTAATAAAGTAATATTTGTTGTGCTTAAACAAATTGTTTTAGCGCTAATAAAGTAATATACCCTCTCCTTGAAAAAGCATCGAACTTTAATTTTAGCGCTAATAAAATCTTGTTGTGGAAGCTTTGTTGTGCATTTTATTAAAAATTATTGTAGGGGTTAAAAAAATCTTTGTTATGCTAATTTTTGTTTTATGGAATACTTAAAAAAATTTGTTTAAAAACTATTTAAAAGAAATTGTTGTAGTACTAATAAAGTCTGCTAATCTTTGTTTTATGAGATATTTTAAAAAATTGTTTAAAAAAATATTTTTTAGTACTAATAAAGTCTTTATTTTAACGCTAAGAAAAAAAAAATAGCGCTAAGAATAAGGAAGAGTCAATAAATGTAAATGTTATTTGAAAATTCGAGTATTCCTAAGTGTAGCTTTTAGATAAAACCTAAGAAATACGACAAGTATTGAAATTCGTAAGTTTTCAAATATTCACCAAAAGCGTAGAAAACAAAATAAATTTCAAATGTCCACAAAAAAAAAGGTTGTTAACAACAAAAAGTTTTTAAAATGGAATACTGAAATTGTATGTTTTCAAATATTCACCAAAAGCGTAGAAAACAACAAAAATTTCAAATGTCCACCATAAAAAGGTTGTTAACAACAAAAAGTTTTTTAAATGAAATCCACAACTAATCACAATTAACAGCAAAACAAAATAAAACAGCTAAGGTAAGAAGCTGTGAGAACAAAACAAAATTTTCAATATCCACCAAAACAAGGTAGAAAACAACAAAAAGTTTTTCAATGGAATTCACAACTAATTACACAGCAAAACAAAATAAAACAACTAAGGTAAGAAGCTGTGAGAACAAAAATGAGCGAGTATCAGTCAAGGTAAGATTGCTAATAATTTAAGACGAATCATCAAAGGACATGTTTTCCTTTCCAATGGAGATCTATCCTGTTAGGCGCTTCAGCATTCATATCATCCCCGTTCGCCTTTTCAGAAATCAGATCAATTATGTTGGTTTTTTCAGCATTCATATCAAAGTGATGTCCCAATACCAGCAATCAATGAATCGACCATTTCAATCTTTTTCTCCAGTAAGCGAAGCATCTCCTGGAGTTCGAGAGAGTTAATCGAAATTGGAACTTCCCTCGCTACACACTTAGCCAAGTCAAGTTCCTTCTCCAGTGTGTTAACTTTCCTGATATGCTTGTCCACGTTCTTGGAGATCCTAGCCAGATTCTGCTTGGGAAACACATCTTGATCCACTATGTTGTTTGAGTGGGAAGAAGCAAAAAGCGTCAGAGTGACGAACTTTTCGTCGGGAATGCTTTGTCTAGTGAAGGCCAGACTTCTGGCTGGGCCCGTCCCTAGTAATGACGCTACACATTTCGACATCGCAGAGTGTTTTCAATTCGTTCAGTTTCTTGAATATTCTCGACTTCCTCTTCTTAAACGTCTCGCGCCTGGTGCGTTCGATAGCAATAAACTCGTACTTGATCTTTGATCGAACCATGTTGACAAAAATATCTGGAGCTACAAAATACAACGAAGAAAGTCAATTTCTTATCTGAATCAAGATATGCATATAAACATTTAAGTACCACCACAATCATCATTAACATGATATGCATATACCCCTTCCTCAAAAAAGTATGGAACTTTAGTTTTAGCGCTAATAAAGTCTTGTTACTATTTTTTTGTGCGTTCTATTAAAACAAATTGTTTAAGCGCTAATAAAGTAATATTTGTTGTGCTTAAACAAATTGTTTTAGCGCTAATAAAGTAATATACCCTCTCCTTGAAAAAGCATTGAACTTTAATTTTAGCGCTAATAAAATCTTGTTGTGCAAGCTTTGTTGTGCATTTTATTAAAAATTATTGTAGGGGTTAAAAAAATTTTTGTTATGCTAATTTTTGTTTTATGGAATACTTAAAAAATTTTGTTTAAAAACTATTTAAAAGAAATTGTTTTAGTACTAATAAAGTCTGCTAATCTTTGTTTTATGAGATATTTTAAAAAATTGTTTAAAAAAATATTTTTTAGTACTAATAAAGTCTTTATTTTAACGCTAAGAAAAAAAAAATTAGCGCTAAGAATAAGAAAGAGTCAATAAATGTAAATGCTATTTGAAAATTCGAGTATTCCTAAGTGTAGCTTTTAGATAAAACCTAAGAAATACGAAAGTATTGAAATTCGTAAGTTTTCAAATATTCACCAACGTAGAAAACAAAATAAATTTCAAATGTCCACAAAAAAAAAAGGTTGTTAACAACAAAAAGTTTTTAAAATGGAATACTGAAATTGTATGTTTTCAAATATTCACCAAAAGCGTAGAAAACAACAAAAATTTCAAATGTCCACCATAAAAAGGTCGTTAACAACAAAAAGTTTTTTAAATGAAATCCACAACTAATCACAATTAACAGCAAAACAAAATAAAACAGCTAAGGTAAGAAGCTGTGAGAACAAAACAAAATTTTCAATATCCACCAAAACAAGGTAGAAAAAAACAAAAAGTTTTTCAATGGAATTCACAACTAATTACACAGCAAAACAAAATAAAACAACTAAGGTAAGAAGCTGTGAGAACAAAAATGAGCGAGTATCAGTCAAGGTAAGATTGCTAATAATTTAAGACGAATCATCAAAGGACATGTTTTCCTTTCCAATGGAGATCTATCCTCTTAGGCGCTTCAGCATTCATATCATCCCCGTTCGCCTTTTCAGAAATCAGATCAATTATGTTGGTTTTTTCAGCATTCATATCAAAGTGATGTCCCAATACCAGCAATCAATGAATCGACCATTTCAATCTTTTTCTCCAGTAAGCGAAGCATCTCCTGGAGTTCGAGAGAGTTAATCGAAATTGGAACTTCCCTCGATACACACTTAGCCAAGTCAAGTTCCTTCTCCAGTGTGTTAACTTTCCTGATATGCTTGTCCACGTTCTTGGAGATCCTAGCCAGATTCTGCTTGGGAAACACATCTTGATCCACTATGTTGTTTGAGTGGGAAGAAGCAGAAGGCGTCAGAGTGACGAACTTTTCGTCGGGAATGCTTTGTCTGGTGAAGGCCAGACTTCTGGCTGGGCCCGTCCCTAGTAATGACGCTACACATTTCGACATCGCAGAGTGTTTTCAATTCGTTCAGTTTCTTGAATATTCTCGACTTCCTCTTCTTAAACGTCTCGCGCCTGGTGCGTTCGATAGCAATAAACTCGTACTTGATCTTTGATCGAACCATGTTGACAAAAATATCTGGAGCTACAAAATACAACGAAGAAAGTCAATTTCTTATCTGAATCAAGATATGCATATAAACATTTAAGTACCACCACAATCATCATTAACATGATATGCATATACCCCTTCCTCCAAAAAGTATGGAACTTTAGTTTTAGCGCTAATAAAGTTTTGTTGCTATTTTTTTGTGCGTTCTATTAAAACAAATTATTTTAGCGCTAATAAAGTAATATTTGTTGTGCTTAAACAAATTGTTTTAGCGCTAATAAAGTAATATACCCTCTCCCTGAAAAAGCATCGAACTTTAATTTTAGCGCTAATAAAATCTTGTTGTGCAAGCTTTGTTGTGCATTTTATTAAAAATTATTGTAGCGTTAAAAAAATCTTTGTTATGCTAATTTTTGTTTTATGGAATACTTAAAAAAATTTGTTTAAAAACTATTTAAAAGAAATTGTTGTAGTACTAATAAAGTCTGCTAATCTTTGTTTTATGAGATATTTTAAAAAATTGTTTAAAAAAATATTTTTTAGTACTAATAAAGTCTTTATTTTAACGCTAAGAAAAAAAAATTAGCACTAAGAATAAGGAAGAGGCAATAAATGTAAATGCTATTTGAAAATTCGAGTATTCCTAAGTGTAGCTTTTAGATAAAACCTAAGAAATACGACAAGCATTGAAATTTGTAAGTTTTCAAATATTCACCAAAAGCGTAGAAAACAAAATAAATTTCAATTGTCCACAAAAAAAAAGGTTGTTAACAACAAAAAGTTTTTAAAATGGAATACTGAAATTGTATGTTTTCAAATATTCACCAAAAGCATAGAAAACAACAAAAATTTCAAATGTCCACCAAAAAAAAGTGTGAGAACAAAACAAAATTTTCAATATCCACCAAAACAAGGTAGAAAACAACAAAAACTTTTTCAATGGAATTCACAACTAATCACACAGCAAAACAAAATAAAACAAATAAGGTAAGAAGCTGTGAGAACAAAAATGAGCGAGTATCAGTCAAGGTAAAGATTGCTAATAATTTAAGACAAATCATCAAAGGACATGTTTTCCTTTCCAATGGAGATCTATCCTGTTAGGCGCTTCAGCATTCATAT